>JAILYF010000110.1:0-248915 GCA_025491095.1 Brachionus asplanchnoidis | reverse complement strand
ACTTTGCCCCACACTGTTAATCACTTATCCGACCTCTAAAATGACTTTGGCCAACAATTGTAATGACTTTGCCAACACTGTCAATTACTAACATCTAAAAATGACTTTGCCCAACAATTGTTATGACTTTGCCAACCACTGTTAATCACTTATCCGACCTAAATAATGACTTTGCCCAACAATTGTAATGACTTTGCCAACCACTTTTAATCACTTATCCGGACTCTAAAAATGACTTTGCCCAACAATTGTAATGACTTTGCCAACCACTGTTAATCACTTATCCGAAATCTAAAAATGACTTTGCCCAACAATTGTAATGACTTTGCCAACCACTGTTAATAACTTATCCGGACTCTAAAAATGACTTTTCTTAAAAATTGTAATCACTTTGCCCCACACTGTAAATCCATATCCGACCTCTAAAAATGACTTTGCCCAACAATTGTAATGACTTTGCCAACCACTGTAAATCACTTATCCGACCTCTAAAATGACTTTGCCCAACAATTGTAATGACTTTGTCAACCACTTTAATCACTTATCCGGACTCTAAAAATGACTTTGCCCTACAATTGTAATGACTTTGCCAACCACTGTTAATCACTTATCCGAACTCTAAAAATGACTTTGGCCAACAATTATAATGACTTTGCCAACCACTGTCAATCACTTATCCGACCTCTAAAAATGACTTTGCCCAACAGTTTAAATGACTTTGCCAACCAATGTTAATCACTTATCCGACCTCTAAAATGACTTTGCCCAACAATTGTTATGACTTTGCCAACCACTGTAAATCACTTATCCGACCTCTAAAAATGACTTTGCCCAACAATTATAATGACTTTCTCAACCACTTTTAATCACTTATCCGGACTCTAAAAATGACTTTGCCCTACAATTGTAATGACTTTGCCAACCACTGTTAATCACTTATCCGAACTCTAAAAATGATTATGCCCAACAATTGTAAAGACTTTGCCAACCACAGTCAATTACTAATCCTACATCTAAAATGACTTTGCCAACCACTTTTAATCACTTATCCGACCTCTAAAAATGACTTTGCCGAACAATTGTAATGACTTTGCCAACCACTGTTAATCACTTATCCGACCTCTAAAAATGACTTTGCCAACAATTGTAATGACTTTGCCAACCAATGTCAATTACTAATCCGACATCTAAAATGACTTTGCCCAACAATTGTTATGACTTTGCCAACCACTGTTAATCACTTATCCGACCTCTAAAAATGACTTTGCCCAACAATTGTAATGACTTTGCCAACCACTTTTAATCACTTATCCGGACTCTAAAATGACTTTGCCCAACAATTGTAATGACTTTGCCAACAACTGTTAATCACATATCCGACCTCTAAAAATGACTTTGCCCAACAATTGTAATGACTTTGCCAACCACTGTTAATCACTTATCCGAACTTTAAAAATGACTTTGCCCAACAATTGTAATGACTTTGCCAACCACTGTAAATCACTTAACCGACCTCTAAAAATGACTTTGCCCTAACAATGTAATGACTTTGTCAACCACTTTTAATCACTTATCCGGACTCTAAAAATGACTTTGCCCTACAATTGTAATGACTTTGCCAACCACTGTTAATCACTTAACCGACCTCTAAAAATGACTTTGCCCAACAATTGTAATGACTTTGTCAACCACTTTTAATCACTTATCCGGACTCTAAAACTGACTTTGCCCTACAATTGTAATGACTTTGCCAACCACTGTTAATCACTTATCCGAACTCTAAAAATGACTTTGGCCAACAATTATAATGACTTAGCAAACCACTGTCAATCACTTATCCGACCTCTAAAAATGACTTTGCCCAACAGTTTAAATGACTTTGCCAACCAATGTTAATCACTTATCCGACCTCTAAAAATGACTTTGCCCAACAATTGTAATGACTTTGCCAACCACTGTTAATAACTTATCCGGACTCTAAAAATGACTTTGCCCAACAATTGTAATGACTTTGCCAACCACTGTTAATAACTTATCCGGACTCTAAAAATGACTTTGCCCTACAATTGTAATGACTTTGCCAACCACTGTTAATCACTTATCCGAACTCTAAAAATGACTTTGGCCAACAATTATAATGACTTAGCAAACCACTGTCAATCACTTATCCGACCTCTAAAAATGACTTTGCCCAACAGTTTAAATGACTTTGCCAACCAATGTTAATCACTTATCCGACCTCTAAAAATGACTTTGCCCAACAATTGTTATGACTTTGCCAACCACTGTAAATCACTTATCCGACCTCTAAAAATGACTTTGCCCAACAATTATAATGACTTTGTCAACCACTTTTAATCACTTATCCGGACTCTAAAATGACTTTGCCCAACAATTGTAATGACTTTGCCAACCACTGTTAATCACTTATCCGAACTCTAAAAATGACTTTGCCCAACAATTGTAATGACTTTGCCAACCACTGTTAATAACTTATCCGGACTCTAAAAATGACTTTTCTTAAAAATTGTAATCACTTTGCCCCACACTGTAAATCCCATATCCGACCTCTAAAAATGACTTTGCCCAACAATTGTAATGACTTTGCCAACCACTGTAAATCACTTATCCGACCTCTAAAAATGACTTTGCCCAACAATTGTAATGACTTTGTCAACCACTTTTAATCACTTATCCGGACTCTAAAAATGACTTTGCCCTACAATTGTAATGACTTTGCCAACCACTGTTAATCACTTATCTTAACTCTAAAAATGACTTTGGCCAACAATTATAATGACTTTGCCAACCACTGTCAATCACTTATCCGACCTCTAAAATGACTTTGCCCAACAGTTTAAATGACTTTGCCAACCAATGTTAATCACTTATCCGACCTCTAAAATGACTTTGCCCAACAATTGTTATGACTTTGCCAACCACTGTAAATCACTTATCCGACCTCTAAAAATGACTTTGCCCAACAATTATAATGACTTTCTCAACCACTTTTAATCACTTATCCGGACTCTAAAAATGACTTTGCCCTACAATTGTAATGACTTTGCCAACCACTGTTAATCACTTATCCGAACTCTAAAAATGATTATGCTCAACAATTGTAAAGACTTTGCCAACCACAGTCAATTACTAATCCTACATCTAAAAATGACTTTGCCAACCACTGTTAATCACTTATCCGAACTCTAAAAATGACTTTAGCCAACAATTGTAATGACTTTGCCAACCACTGTTAATTACTTATCCGAACTCTAAAAATGACTTTGCCCAACAATTGTAAAGACTTTGCCAACCACTGTCAATTACTAATCCGACATCTAAAATGACTTTGCCAACCACTGTTAATCACTTATCCGGACTCTAAAAATGACTTTTCTTAAAAATTGTAATCACTTTGCCCCACACTGTAAATCCCATATCCGACCTCTAAAATGACTTTGCCCAACAATTGTAATGACTTTGCCAACCACTGTTAATCACTTATCCGATCTCTAGAAATGACTTTGCCCGACAATTGTAATGACTTTGCCAACCACTGTCAATTACAAATCCGACATCTAAAAATGACTTTGCCCAACAATTGTAATGACTTTGCCAACCACTGATAATCACTTATCCGACCTCTAAAAATGACTTTGCCCGGCAATTGTAATGACTTTGCCAACCACTAGTGGTTGGCAAAGTCATTAAAATTGTATGGCAAAGTCATTTTTAGAGTCCGGATAAGTGATAAAAAGTGGTTGACAAAGTCATTATAATTGTTGGGCAAAGTCATTTTTAGAGGTCGGATAAGTGATTTACAGTGGTTGGCAAAGTCATAACAATTGTTGGGCAAAGTCATTTTTAGAGTTCGGATAAGTGATTAACAGTGGTTGGCAAAGTCATTTTTAGATGTAGGATTAGTAATTGACAGTGGTTGGCAAAGTCTTTACAATTGTTGGGCAAAGTCATTTTTAGAGTTCGGATAAGTGATTAACAGTGGTTGGCAAAGTCATTAAAATTGTAGGGCAAAGTCATTTTTAGAGGTCGGATATGTGATTAACAGTTGTTGGCAAAGTCATTACAAGTGTTGGGCAAAGTCATTTTTAGAGGTCGGATAAGTGATTAACAGTGGTTGGCAAAGTCATTACAATTGCCGGGCAAAGTCATTTTTAGAGGTCGGATAAGTGATTATCAGTGGTTGGCAAAGTCATTACAATTGTTGGGCAAAGTCATTTCTAGAGATCGGATAAGTGATTAACAGTGGTTGGCAAAGTCATTACAATTGTTGGGCAAAGTCATTTTTAGAGGTCGGATATGGGATTTACAGTGTGGGGCAAAGTGATTACAATTTTTAAGAAAAGTCATTTTTAGAGTCCGGATAAGTGATTAACAGTGGTTGGCAAAGTCATTTTTAGATGTCGGATTAGTAATTGACAGTGGTTGGCAAAGTCTTTACAATTGTTGGGCAAAGTCATTTTTAGAGTTCGGATAAGTGATTAACAGTGGTTGGCAAAGTCATTACAATTGTAGGGCAAAGTCATTTTTAGAGTCCGGATATGGGATTTACAGTGTGGGGCAAAGTCATTACAATTGTTGGGCAAAGTCATTTTTAGAGGTCGGATAGTGATTAACAGTGGTTGGCAAAGTCATTTAATTGTTGGGCAAAGTCATTTTTAGAGGTCGGATAAGTGATTGACAGTGGTTGGCAAAGTATTATAATTGTTGGCCAAAGTCATTTTTAGAGTTCGGATAAGTGATTAACAGTGGTTGGCAAAGTCATTTTTAGATGTAGGATTAGTAATTGACAGTGGTTGGCAAAGTCTTTACAATTGTTGGGCAAAGTCATTTTTAGAGTTCGGATAAGTGATTAACAGTGGTTGGCAAAGTCATTACAATTGTAGGGCATAGTCATTTTTAGAGTCCGGATAAGTGATTAAAAGTGGTTGACAAAGTCATTATAATTGTTGGGCAAAGTCATTTTTAGAGGTCGGATAAGTGATTTACAGTGGTTGGCAAAGTCATTACAATTGTTGGGCAAAGTCATTTCTAGAGATCGGATAAGTGATTAACAGTGGTTGGCAAAGTCATTACAATTGTTGGGCAAAGTCATTTTTAGAGGTCGGATATGTGATTAACAGTTGTTGGCAAAGTCATTACAATTGTTGGGCAAAGTCATTTTTAGAGGTCGGATAAGTGATTAACAGTGGTTGGCAAAGTCATTACAATTGCCGGGCAAAGTCATTTTAGAGGTCGGATAATTGATTATCAGTGGTTGGCAAAGTCATTACAATTGTTGGGCAAAGTCATTTTTAGAGGTCGGATAAGTGATTGACAGTGGTTGGCAAAGTCATTATAATTGTTGGCCAAAGTCATTTTTAGAGTTCGGAGAAGTGATTAACAGTGGTTGGCAAAGTCATTTTTAGATGTAGGATTAGTAATTGAAAGTGGTTGGCAAAGTCTTTACAATTGTTGGGCAAAGTCATTTTTAGAGTTCGGATAAGTGATTAACAGTGGTTGGCAAAGTCATTACAATTGTAGGGCAAAGTCATTTTTAGAGTCCGGATATGGGATTTACAGTGTGGGGCAAAGTCATTACAATTGTTGGGCAAAGTCATTTTTAGAGGTCGGATAAGTGATTTACAGTGGTTGGCAAAGTCATAACAATTGTTGGGCAAAGTCATTTTTAGAGGTCGGATAAGTGATTAACAGTGGTTGGCAAAGTCATTTAAACTGTTGGGCAAAGTCATTTTTAGAGGTCGGATAAAAGATTGACAGTGGTTGGCAAAGTCATTATAATTGTTGGCCAAAGTCATTTTTAGAGTTCGGATAAGTGATTAACAGTGGTTGGCAAAGTCATTTTTAGATGTAGGATTAGTAATTGACAGTGGTTGGCAAAGTCTTTACAATTGTTGGGCAAAGTCATTTTTAGAGTTCGGATAAGTGATTAACAGTGGTTGGCAAAGTCATTACAATTGTAGGGCAAAGTCATTTTTAGAGTCCGGATAAGTGATTAAAAGTGGTTGACAAAGTCATTATAATTGTTGGGCAAAGTCATTTTTAGAGGTCGGATAAGTGATTAACAGTGGTTGGCAAAGTCATTTAAACTGTTGGGCAAAGTCATTTTTAGAGGTCGGATAAAAGATTGACAGTGGTTGGCAAAGTCATTATAATTGTTGGCCAAAGTCATTTTTAGAGTTCGGATAAGTGATTAACAGTGGTTGGCAAAGTCATTACAATTGTAGGGCAAAGTCATTTTTAGAGTCCGGATAAGTGATTAAAAGTGGTTGACAAAGTCATTATAATTGTTGGGCAAAGTCATTTTTAGAGGTCGGATAAGTGATTTACAGTGGTTGGCAAAGTCATTACAATTGTTGGGCAAAGTCATTTCTAGAGATCGGATAAGTGATTAACAGTGGTTGGCAAAGTCATTACAATTGTTGGGCAAAGTCATTTTTAGAGGTCGGATATGTGATTAACAGTTGTTGGCAAAGTCATTACAATTGTTGGGCAAAGTCATTTTTAGAGGTCGGATAAGTGATTAACAGTGGTTGGCAAAGTCATTACAATTGCCGGGCAAAGTCATTTTTAGAGGTCGGATAATTGATTATCAGTGGTTGGCAAAGTCATTACAATTGTTGGGCAAAGTCATTTTTAGAGGTCGGATAAGTGATTGACAGTGGTTGGCAAAGTCATTATAATTGTTGGCCAAAGTCATTTTTAGAGTTCGGAGAAGTGATTAACAGTGGTTGGCAAAGTCATTTTTAGATGTAGGATTAGTAATTGAAAGTGGTTGGCAAAGTCTTTACAATTGTTGGGCAAAGTCATTTTTAGAGTTCGGATAAGTGATTAACAGTGGTTGGCAAAGTCATTACAATTGTAGGGCAAAGTCATTTTTAGAGTCCGGATATGGGATTTACAGTGTGGGGCAAAGTCATTACAATTGTTGGGCAAAGTCATTTTTAGAGGTCGGATAAGTGATTTACAGTGGTTGGCAAAGTCATAACAATTGTTGGGCAAAGTCATTTTTAGAGGTCGGATAAGTGATTAACAGTGGTTGGCAAAGTCATTTAAACTGTTGGGCAAAGTCATTTTTAGAGGTCGGATAAAAGATTGACAGTGGTTGGCAAAGTCATTATAATTGTTGGCCAAAGTCATTTTTAGAGTTCGGATAAGTGATTAACAGTGGTTGGCAAAGTCATTTTTAGATGTAGGATTAGTAATTGACAGTGGTTGGCAAAGTCTTTACAATTGTTGGGCAAAGTCATTTTTAGAGTTCGGATAAGTGATTAACAGTGGTTGGCAAAGTCATTACAATTGTAGGGCAAAGTCATTTTTAGAGTCCGGATAAGTGATTAAAAGTGGTTGACAAAGTCATTATAATTGTTGGGCAAAGTCATTTTTAGAGGTCGGATAAGTGATTTACAGTGGTTGGCAAAGTCATTACAATTGTTGGGCAAAGTCATTTCTAGAGATCGGATAAGTGATTAACAGTGGTTGGCAAAGTCATTACAATTGTTGGGCAAAGTCATTTTTAGAGGTCGGATATGTGATTAACAGTTGTTGGCAAAGTCATTACAATTGTTGGGCAAAGTCATTTTTAGAGGTCGGATAAGTGATTAACAGTGGTTGGCAAAGTCATTACAATTGCCGGGCAAAGTCATTTTTAGAGGTCGGATAAGTGATTATCAGTGGTTGGCAAAGTCATTACAATTGTTGGGCAAAGTCATTTCTAGAGATCGGATAAGTGATTAACAGTGGTTGGCAAAGTCATTACAATTGTTGGGCAAAGTCATTTTTAGAGGTCGGATAAGTGATTAACAGTGGTTGGCAAAGTCATTTAAACTGTTGGGCAAAGTCATTTTTAGAGGTCGGATAAGTGATTGACAGTGGTTGGCAAAGTCATTACAATTGTTGGGCAAAGTCATTTCTAGAGATCGGATAAGTGATTAACAGTGGTTGGCAAAGTCATTTTTAGATGTAGGATTAGTAATTGAAAGTGGTTGGCAAAGTCATTACAATTGTTGGGCAAAGTCATTTTTAGAGTTCGGATAAGTGATTAACAGTGGTTGGCAAAGTCATTACAATTGTAGGGCAAAGTCATTTTTAGAGTCCGGATAAGTGATTAAAAGATGTTGACAAAGTCATTATAATTGTTGGGCAAAGTCATTTTTAGAGGTCGGATAAGTGATTTACAGTGGTTGGCAAAGTCATTACAATTGTTGGGCAAAGTCATTTCTAGAGATCGGATAAGTGATTAACAGTGGTTGGCAAAGTCATTACAATTGTTGGGCAAAGTCATTTTTAGAGGTCGGATATGTGATTTACAGTGTGGGGCAAAGTGATTACAATTTTTAAGAAAAGTCATTTTTAGAGTCCGGATAAGTGATTAACAGTGGTTGGCAAAGTCATTTTTAGATGTCGGATTAGTAATTGACAGTGGTTGGCAAAGTCTTTACAATTGTTGGGCAAAGTCATTTTTAGAGTTCGGATAAGTGATTAACAGTGGTTGGCAAAGTCATTACAGTTGTAGGGCAAAGTCATTTTTAGAGTCCGGATATGGGATTTACAGTGTGGGGCAAAGTCATTTTTAGAGGTCGGATAAGTGATTTACAGTGGTTGGCAAAGTCATAACAATTGTTGGGCAAAGTCATTTTTAGAGGTCGGATAAGTGATTAACAGTGGTTGGCAAAGTCATTTAAACTGTTGGGCAAAGTCATTTTTAGAGGTCGGATAAGTGATTGACAGTGGTTGGCAAAGTCATTATAATTGTTGGCCAAAGTCATTTTTAGAGTTCGGATAAGTGATTAACAGTGGTTGGCAAAGTCATTACAATTGTAGGGCAAAGTCATTTTTAGAGTCCGGATAAGTGATTAAAAGTGGTTGACAAAGTCATTATAATTGTTGGGCAAAGTCATTTTTAGAGGTCGGATAAGTGATTTACAGTGGTTGGCAAAGTCATTACAATTGTTGGGCAAAGTCATTTCTAGAGATCGGATAAGTGATTAACAGTGGTTTGCAAAGTCATTACAATTGTTGGGCAAAGTCATTTTTAGAGGTCGGATATGTGATTAACAGTTGTTGGCAAAGTCATTACAATTGTTGGGCAAAGTCATTTTTAGAGGTCGGATAAGTGATTAACAGTGGTTGGCAAAGTCATTACAATTGCCGGGCAAAGTCATTTTTAGAGGTCGGATAAGTGATTATCAGTGGTTGGCAAAGTCATTACAATTGTTTGGCAAAGTCATTTCTTGAGATCGGATATGTGATTAACAGTGGTTGGCAAAGTCATTACAATTGTTGGGCAAAGTCATTTTTAGAGGTCGGATAAGTGATTAACAGTGGTTGGCAAAGTCATTTAAACTGTTGGGCAAAGTCATTTCTAGAGATCGGATATGTGATTAACAATGGTTGGCAAAGTCATTACAATTGTTGGGCAAAGTCATTTTTAGAGGTCGGATAAATGATTAACAGTGGTTGGCAAAGTCATTTTTAGATGTAGGATTAGTAATTGAAAGTGGTTGGCAAAGTCTTTACAATTGTTGGGCAAAGTCATTTTTAGAGTTCGGATAAGTGATTAACAGTGGTTGGCAAAGTCATTACAATTGTAGGGCAAAGTCATTTTTAGAGTCCGGATAAGTGATTAAAAGTGGTTGACAAAGTCATTATAATTGTTGGGCAAAGTCATTTTTAGAGGTCGGATAAGTGATTTACAGTGGTTGGCAAAGTCATTACAATTGTTGGGCAAAGTCATTTCTAGAGATCGGATAAGTGATTAACAGTGGTTGGCAAAGTCATTACAATTGTTGGGCAAAGTCATTTTTAGAGGTCGGATATGTGATTAACAGTTGTTGGCAAAGTCATTACAATTGTTGGGCAAAGTCATTTTTAGAGGTCGGATAAGTGATTAACAGTGGTTGGCAAAGTCATTTTTAGATGTAGGATTAGTAATTGAAAGTGGTTGGCAAAGTCTTTACAATTGTTGGGCAAAGTCATTTTTAGAGTTCGGATAAGTGATTAACAGTGGTTGGCAAAGTCATTACAATTGTAGGGCAAAGTCATTTTTAGAGTCCGGATAAGTGATTAAAAGTGGTTGACAAAGTCATTATAATTGTTGGGCAAAGTCATTTTTAGAGGTCGAATAAGTGATTTACAGTGGTTGGCAGAGTCATTACAATTGTTGGGCAAAGTCATTTCTAGAGATCGGATAAGTGATTAACAGTGGTTGGCAAAGTCATTACAATTGTTGGGCAAAGTCATTTTTAGAGGTCGGATATGTGATTAACAGTTGTTGGCAAAGTCATTACAATTGTCGGGCAAAGTCATTTTTAGAGGTCGGATAAATGATTAACAGTGGTTGGCAGAGTCATTACAATTGCCGGGCAAAGTCATTTTTAGAGGTCGGATAAGTGATTATCAGTGGTTGGCAAAGTCATTACAATTGTTTGGAAAAGTCATTTCTAGAGATCGGATAAGTGATTAACAGTGGTTTGCAAAGTCATTACAATTGTTGGGCAAAGTCATTTTTAGAGGTCGGATAAGTGATTAACAGTGGTTGGCAAAGTCATTTTTAGATGTCGGATTAGTAATTGACAGTGGTTGGCAAAGTCTTTACAATTGTTGGGCAAAGTCATTTTTAGAGTCCGGATAAGTGATTAAAAGTGGTTGACAAAGTCATTACAATTGTTGGGCAAAGTCATTTTTAGAGGTCGGATAAGTTATTTACAGTGGTTGGCAAAGTCATAACAATTGTTGGGCAAAGTCATTTTTAGAGGTCGGATAAGTGATTAACACTGGTTGGCAAAGTCATTTAAACTGTTGGGCAAAGTCATTTTTAGAGGTCGGATAAGTGATTGACAGTGGTTGGCAAAGTCATTATAATTGTTGGCCAAAGTCATTTTTAGAGTTCGGATAAGTGATTAACAGTGGTTGGCAAAGTCATTTTTAGATGTAGGATTAGTAATTGACAGTGGTTGGCAAAGTCTTTACAATTGTTGGGCAAAGTCATTTTTAGAGTTCGGATAAGTGATTAACAGTGGTTGGCAAAGTCATTAAAATTGAAGGGCAAAGTCATTTTTAGAGTCCGGATAAGTGATTTACAGTGGTTGGCAAAGTCATAACAATTGTTGGGCAAAGTCATTTTTAGAGGTCGGATAAGTGATTAACAGTGGTTGGCAAAGTCATTTTTAGATGTAGGATTAGTAATTGACAGTGGTTGGCAAAGTCTTTACAATTGTTGGGCAAAGTCATTTTTAGAGTTCGGATAAGTGATTAACAGTGGTTGGCAAAGTCATTAAAATTGTAGGGCAAAGTCATTTTTAGAGGTCGGATAAGTGATTAAAAGTGGTTGACAAAGTCATTATAATTGTTGGGCAAAGTCATTTTTAGAGGTCGGATAAGTGATTTACAGTGGTTGGCAAAGTCATAACAATTGTTGGGCAAAGTCATTTTTAGAGGTCGGATAAGTGATTAACATTGGTTGGCAAAGTCATTTAAACTGTTGGGCAAAGTCATTTCTAGAGATCGGATAAGTGATTAACAGTGGTTGGCAAAGTCATTACAATTGTTGGGCAAAGTCATTTTTAGAGGTCGGATATGTGATTAACAGTTGTTGGCAAAGTCATTACAATTGTCGGGCAAAGTCATTTTTAGAGGTCGGATAAATGATTAACAGTGGTTGGCAGAGTCATTACAATTGCCGGGCAAAGTCATTTTTAGAGGTCGGATATGTGATTAACAGTTGTTGGCAAAGTCATTACAATTGTCGGGCAAAGTCATTTTTAGAGGTCGGATAAATGATTAACAGTGGTTGGCAGAGTCATTACAATTGCCGGGCAAAGTCATTTTTAGAGGTCGGATAAGTGATTATCAGTGGTTGGCAAAGTCATTACAATTGTTTGGAAAAGTCATTTCTAGAGATCGGATAAGTGATTAACAGTGGTTTGCAAAGTCATTACAATTGTTGGGCAAAGTCATTTTTAGAGGTCGGATAAGTGATTAACAGTGGTTGGCAAAGTCATTTTTAGATGTCGGATTAGTAATTGACAGTGGTTGGCAAAGTCTTTACAATTGTTGGGCAAAGTCATTTTTAGAGTCCGGATAAGTGATTAAAAGTGGTTGACAAAGTCATTACAATTGTTGGGCAAAGTCATTTTTAGAGGTCGGATAAGTTATTTACAGTGGTTGGCAAAGTCATAACAATTGTTGGGCAAAGTCATTTTTAGAGGTCGGATAAGTGATTAACACTGGTTGGCAAAGTCATTTAAACTGTTGGGCAAAGTCATTTTTAGAGGTCGGATAAGTGATTGACAGTGGTTGGCAAAGTCATTATAATTGTTGGCCAAAGTCATTTTTAGAGTTCGGATAAGTGATTAACAGTGGTTGGCAAAGTCATTTTTAGATGTAGGATTAGTAATTGACAGTGGTTGGCAAAGTCTTTACAATTGTTGGGCAAAGTCATTTTTAGAGTTCGGATAAGTGATTAACAGTGGTTGGCAAAGTCATTAAAATTGAAGGGCAAAGTCATTTTTAGAGTCCGGATAAGTGATTTACAGTGGTTGGCAAAGTCATAACAATTGTTGGGCAAAGTCATTTTTAGAGGTCGGATAAGTGATTAACAGTGGTTGGCAAAGTCATTTTTAGATGTAGGATTAGTAATTGACAGTGGTTGGCAAAGTCTTTACAATTGTTGGGCAAAGTCATTTTTAGAGTTCGGATAAGTGATTAACAGTGGTTGGCAAAGTCATTAAAATTGTAGGGCAAAGTCATTTTTAGAGGTCGGATAAGTGATTAAAAGTGGTTGACAAAGTCATTATAATTGTTGGGCAAAGTCATTTTTAGAGGTCGGATAAGTGATTTACAGTGGTTGGCAAAGTCATAACAATTGTTGGGCAAAGTCATTTTTAGAGGTCGGATAAGTGATTAACATTGGTTGGCAAAGTCATTTAAACTGTTGGGCAAAGTCATTTCTAGAGATCGGATAAGTGATTAACAGTGGTTGGCAAAGTCATTACAATTGTTGGGCAAAGTCATTTTTAGAGGTCGGATATGTGATTAACAGTTGTTGGCAAAGTCATTACAATTATTGGGCAAAGTCATTTTTAGAGGTCGGATAAGTGATTAACAGTGGTTGGCAGAGTCATTACAATTGCCGGGCAAAGTCATTTTTAGAGGTCGGATAAGTGATTATCAGTGGTTGGCAAAGTCATTACAATTGTTGGGCAAAGTCATTTCTAGAGATCGGATAAGTGATTAACAGTGGTTTGCAAAGTCATTACAATTGTTGGGCAAAGTCATTTTTAGAGGTCGGATAAGTGATTAACAGTGGTTGGCAAAGTCATTTTTAGATGTCGGATTAGTAATTGACAGTGGTTGGCAAAGTCTTTACAATTGTTGGGCAAAGTCATTTTTAGAGTCCGGATAAGTGATTAAAAGTGGTTGACAAAGTCATTACAATTGTTAGGCAAAGTCATTTTTAGAGGTCGGATAAGTTATTTACAGTGGTTGGCAAAGTCATAACAATTGTTGGGCAAAGTCATTTTTAGAGGTCGGATAAGTGATTAACACTGGTTGGCAAAGTCATTTAAACTGTTGGGCAAAGTCATTTTTAGAGGTCGGATAAGTGATTGACAGTGGTTGGCAAAGTCATTATAATTGTTGGCCAAAGTCATTTTTAGAGTTCGGATAAGTGATTAACAGTGGTTGGCAAAGTCATTTTTAGATGTAGGATTAGTAATTGACAGTGGTTGGCAAAGTCTTTACAATTGTTGGGCAAAGTCATTTCTAGAGTTCGGATAAGTGATTAACAGTGGTTGGCAAAGTCATTAAAATTGAAGGGCAAAGTCATTTTTAGAGTCCGGATAAGTGATTTACAGTGGTTGGCAAAGTCATAACAATTGTTGGGCAAAGTCATTTTTAGAGGTCGGATAAGTGATTAACAGTGGTTGGCAAAGTCATTTTTAGATGTAGGATTAGTAATTGACAGTGGTTGGCAAAGTCTTTACAATTGTTGGGCAAAGTCATTTTTAGAGTTCGGATAAGTGATTAACAGTGGTTGGCAAAGTCATTAAAATTGTAGGGCAAAGTCATTTTAAGAGTCCGGATAAGTGATTAAAAGTGGTTGACAAAGTCATTATAATTGTTGGGCAAAGTCATTTTTAGAGGTCGGATATGGGATTTACAGTGGTTGGCAAAGTCATAACAATTGTTGGGCAAAGTCATTTTTAGAGGTCGGATAAGTGATTAACATTGGTTGGCAAAGTCATTTAAACTGTTGGGCAAAGTCATTTTTAGAGGTCGGATAAGTGATTGACAGTGGTTGGCAAAGTCATTATAATTGTTGGCCAAAGTCATTTTTAGAGTTCGGATAAGTGATTAACAGTGGTTGGCAAAGTCATTACAATTGTAGGGCAAAGTCATTTTTAGAGTCCGGATAAGTGATTAAAAGTGGTTGACAAAGTCATTACAATTGTTGGGCAAAGTCATTTTTAGAGGTCGGATAAGTGATTTACAGTGGTTGGCAAAGTCATTACAATTGATGGGCAAAGTCATTTTTAGAGGTCGGATATGGGATTTACAGTGGTTGGCAAAGTCATTACAATTGTTGGGCAAAGTCATTTCTAGAGATCGGATAAGTGATTAACAGTGGTTGGCAAAGTCATTACAATTGTAGGGCAAAGTCATTTTTAGAGTCCGGATAAGTGATTAAAAGTGGTTGGCAAAGTCATTATAATTGTTGGGCAAAGTCATTTTTAGAGTTCGGATAAGTGATTAACGGTGGTTGGCAAAGTCATTACAATTGTTGGGCAAAGTCATTTTAGATGTCGGATTAGTAATTGACAGTGGTTGGCAAAGTCATTACAATTGTTGGGCAAAGTCATTTCTAGAGATCGGATAAGTGATTAACAGTGGTTGGCAAAGTCATTACAATTGTAGGGCAAAGTCATTTTTAGAGTCCGGATAAGTGATTAAAAGTGGTTGGCAAAGTCATTACAATTGTTGGGCAAAGTCATATTTAGAGTTCGGATAAGTGATTAACAGTGGTTGACAAAGTCATTACAATTGTTGGGCAAAGTCATTTTTAGAGGTCGGATAAGTGATTTACAGTGGTTGGCAAAGTCATAACAATTGTTGGGCAAAGTCATTTTTAGAGGTCGGATAAGTGATTAACAGTGGTTGGCAAAGTCATTTAAACTGTTGGGCAGAGTCATTTTTAGAGGTCGGATAAGTGATTGACAGTGGTTGGCAAAGTCATTATAATTGTTGGCCAAAGTCATTTTTAGAGTTCGGATAAGTGATTAACAGTGGTTGGCAAAGTCATTTTTAGATGTAGGATTAGTAATTGACAGTGGTTGGCAAAGTCTTTACAATTGTTGGGCAAAGTCATTTTTAGAGTTCGGATAAGTGATTAAAAGTGGTTGGCAAACTCATTAAAATTGTAGGGCAAAGTCATTTTTAGAGTCCGGATAAGTGATTAAAAGTGGTTGACAAAGTCATTATAATTGTTGGGCAAAGTCATTTTTAGAGGTCGGATAAGTGATTTACAGTGGTTGGCAAAGTCATAACAATTGTTGGGCAAAGTCATTTTTAGAGGTCGGATAAGTGATTAACTGTGGTTGGCAAAGTCATTTTTAGATGTAGGATTAGTAATTGACAGTGGTTGGCAAAGTCTTTACAATTGTTGGGCAAAGTCATTTTTAGAGTTCGGATAAGTGATTAACAGTGGTTGGCAAAGTCATTAAAATTGTAGGGCAAAGTCATTTTTAGAGGTCGGATATGGGATTTACAGTGTGGGGCAAAGTGATTACAATTTTTAAGAAAAGTCATTTTTAGAGTCCGGATAAGTTATTAACAGTGGTTGGCAAAGTCATTACAATTGTTGGGCAAAGTCATTTTTAGAGTTCGGATAAGTGATTAACAGTGGTTGGCAAAGTCATTACAATTGTTCGGCAAAGTCATTTTTAGAGGTCGGATAAGTGATTAACAGTGGTTGGCAAAGTCATTTAAACTGTTGGGCAAAGTCATTTTTAGAGGTCGGATAAGTGATTGACAGTGGTTGGCAAAGTCATTATAATTGTTGGGCAAAGTCATTTTTAGAGTTCGGATAAGTGATTAACGGTGGTTGGCAAAGTCATTACAATTGTTGGGCAAAGTCATTTTTAGATGTCGGATTAGTAATTGACAGTGGTTGGCAAAGTCATTACAATTGTTGGGCAAAGTCATTTCTAGAGATCGGATAAGTGATTAACAGTGGTTGGCAAAGTCATTACAATTGTTGGGCAAAGTCATTTCTAGAGGTCGGATATGTGATTAACAGTTGTTGGCAAAGTCATTACAATTGTCGGGCAAAGTCATTTTTAGAGGTCGGATAAGTGATTAACAGTGGTTGGCAAAGTCATTACAATTGTTGGGCAAAGTCATTTTTAGAGTTCGGATAAGTGATTAACAGTGGTTGGCAAAGTCATTACAATTGTTCGGCAAAGTCATTTTTAGAGGTCGGATAAGTGATTAACAGTGGTTGGCAAAGTCATTTAAACTGTTGGGCAAAGTCATTTTTAGAGGTCGGATAAGTGATTGACAGTGGTTGGCAAAGTCATTATAATTGTTGGGCAAAGTCATTTTTAGAGTTCGGATAAGTGATTAACGGTGGTTGGCAAAGTCATTACAATTGTTGGGCAAAGTCATTTTTAGATGTCGGATTAGTAATTGACAGTGGTTGGCAAAGTCATTACAATTGTTGGGCAAAGTCATTTCTAGAGATCGGATAAGTGATTAACAGTGGTTGGCAAAGTCATTACAATTGTTGGGCAAAGTCATTTCTAGAGGTCGGATATGTGATTAACAGTTGTTGGCAAAGTCATTACAATTGTCGGGCAAAGTCATTTTTAGAGGTCGGATAAGTGATTAACAGTGGTTGGCAAAGTCATTACAATTGCCGGGCAAAGTCATTTTTACAGGTCGGATAAGTGATTATCAGTGGTTGGCAAAGTCATTACAATTGTTGGGCAAAGTCATTTTTAGATGTCGGATTAGTAATTGACAGTGGTTGGCAAAGTCATTACAATTGTTGGGCAAAGTCATTTTTAGAGGTCGGATAAGTGATTAACAGTGGTTGGCAAAGTCATTTAAACTGTTGGGCAAAGTCATTTTTAGAGGTCGGATAAGTGATTGACAGTGGTTGGCAAAGTCATTATAATTGTTGGCCAAAGTCATTTTTAGAGTTCGGATAAGTGATTAACAGTGGTTTGCAAAGTCATTATAATTGTTGGGCATTGTCATTTTTAGAGTTCGGATAAGTGATTAACGGTGGTTGGCAAAGTCATTACAATTGTTGGGCAAAGTCATTTTTAGATGTCGGATTAGTAATTGACAGTGGTTGGCAAAGTCATTACAATTGTTGGGCAAAGTCATTTCTAGAGATCGGATAAGTGATTAACAGTGGTTGGCAAAGTCATTACAATTGTTGGGCAAAGTCATTTTTAGAGGTCGGATAAGTGATTAACAGTGGTTGGCAAAGTCATTACAATTGCCGTGCAAAGTCATTTTTAGAGGTCGGATAAGTGATTATCAGTGGTTGGCAAAGTCATTACAATTGTTGGGCAAAGTCATTTTTAGATGTCGGATTAGTAATTGACAGTGGTTGGCAAAGTCATTACAATTGTTGGGCAAAGTCATTTCTAGAGATCGGATAAGTGATTATCAGTGGTTGGCAAAGTCATTACAATTGTTGGGCAAAGTCATTTTTAGAGGTCGGATATGGGATTTACAGTGTGGGGCAAAGTGATTACAATTGTTGGGCAAAGTCATTTTTAGAGGTCGGATATGTGATTAACAGTTGTTGGCAAAGTCATTATAATTGTTCGGCAAAGTCATTTTTAGAGGTCGGATAAGTGATTAACAGTGGTTGGCAAAGTCATTTAAACTGTTGGGCAAAGTCATTTTTAGAGGTCGGATAAGTGATTAACAGTGGTTGGCAAAGTCATTTAAACTGTTGGGCAAAGTCATTTTTAGAGATCGGATAAGTGATTGACAGTGGTTGGCAAAGTCATTATAATTGTTGGCCAAAGTCATTTTTAGAGTTCGGATAAGTGATTAACAGTGGTTGGCAAAGTCATTTTTAGATGTAGGATTAGTAATTGACTGTGGTTGGCAAAGTCTTTACAATTGTTGGGCATAATCATTTTTAGAGGTCGGATATGGGATTTACAGTGTGGGGCAAAGTGATTACAATTGTTGGGCAAAGTCATTTTTAGAGGTCGGATATGTGATTAACAGTTGTTGGCAAAGTCATTACAATTGTTGGGCAAAGTCATTTTTATAGGTCGGATAAGTGATTAACAGTGGTTGGCAAAGTCATAACAATTGTTGGGCAAAGTCATTTTTAGAGGTCGGATAAGTGATTAACAGTGGTTGGCAAAGTCATTTAAACTGTTGGGCAAAGTCATTTTTAGAGATCGGATAAGTGATTAACAGTGGTTGGCAAAGTCATTACAATTGTAGGGCAAAGTCATTTTTAGAGTCCGGATAATTGATTAAAAGTGGTTGGCAATGTCATAACAATTGTTGGGCAAAGTCATTTTTAGAGGTCGGATAAGTGATTAACATTGGTTGGCAAAGTCATTTAAACTGTTGGGCAAAGTCATTTTTAGAGGTCGGATAAGTGATTGACAGTGGTTGGCAAAGTCATTATAATTGTTGGCCAAAGTCATTTTTAGAGTTCGGATAAGTGATTAACAGTTGTTGGCAAAGTCATTACAATTGTAGGGCAAAATCATTTTTAGAGGTCGGATAAATGATTTACAGTGGTTGGCAAAGTCATTACAATTGTTGGGCAAAGTCATTTTTAGAGGTCGGATATTTGATTTACAGTGTGGGGCAAAGTTATTACAATTTTTAAGAAAAGTCATTTTTAGAGTCCGGATAAGTTATTAACAGTGGTTGGCAAAGTCATTACAATTGTTGGGCAAAGTCATTTTTAGAGTTCGGATAAGTGATTAACAGTGGTTGGCAAAGTCATTACAATTGTTCGGCAAAGTCATTTTTAGAGGTCGGATAAGTGATTTACAGTGGTTGGCAAAGTCATTACAATTGATGGGCAAAGTCATTTTTAGAGGTCGGATATGGGATTTACAGTGTGGGGCAAAGTGATTACAATTTTTAAGAAAAGTCATTTTTAGAGTCCGGATAAGTTATTAACAGTGGTTGGCAAAGTCATTACAATTGTTGGGCAAAGTCATTTTTAGAGTTCGGATAAGTGATTAACAGTGGTCGGCAAAGTCATTACAATTGTTCGGCAAAGTCATTTTTAGAGGTCGGATAAGTGATTAACAGTGGTTGGCAAAGTCATTTAAACTGTTGGGCAAAGTCATTTTTAGAGGTCGGATAAGTGATTGACAGTGGTTGGCAAAGTCATTATAATTGTTGGGCAAAGTCATTTTTAGAGGTCGGATATGGGATTTACAGTGTGGGGCAAAGTGATTACAATTGTTGGGCAAAGTCATTTTTAGAGGTCGGATATGTGACTAACAGTTGTTGGCAAAGTCATTACAATTGTTGGGCAAAGTCATTTTTAGAGGTCGGATAAGTGATTTACAGTGGTTGGCAAAGTCATAACAATTGTTGGGCAAAGTCATTTTTAGAGGTCGGATAAGTGATTAACAGTGGTTGGCAAAGTCATTTAAACTGTTGGGCAAAGTCATTTTTAGAGATCGGATAAGTGATTGACAGTGGTTGGAAAAGTCATTATAATTGTTGGCCAAAGTCATTTTTAGAGTTCGGATAAGTGATTAACAGTGGTTGGCAAAGTCATTTTTAGATGTAGGATTAGTAATTGACTGTGGTTGGCAAAGTCATAACAATTGTTCGGCAAAGTCATTTTTAGAGGTCGGATAAGTGATTAACATTGGTTGGCAAAGTCATTTAAACTGTTGGGCAAAGTCATTTTTAGAGGTCGGATAAGTGATTTACAGTGGTTGGCAAAGTCATTACAATTGTTGGGCAAAGTCATTTTTAGAGGTCGGATATTTGATTTACAGTGTGGGGCAAAGTGATTACAATTTTTAAGAAAAGTCATTTTTAGAGTCCGGATAAGTTATTAACAGTGGTTGGCAAAGTCATTACAATTGTTGGGCAAAGTCATTTTTAGAGTTCGGATAAGTGATTAACAGTGGTTGGCAAAGTCATTACAATTGTTCGGCAAAGTCATTTTTAGAGGTCGGATAAGTGATTAACAGTGGTTGGCAAAGTCATTTAAACTGTTGGGCAAAGTCATTTTTAGAGGTCGGATATGGGATTTACAGTGTGGGGCAAAGTGATTACAATTTTTAAGAAAAGTCATTTTTAGAGTCCGGATAAGTTATTAACAGTGGTTGGCAAAGTCATTACAATTGTTGGGCAAAGTCATTTTTAGAGTTCGGATAAGTGATTAACAGTGGTCGGCAAAGTCATTACAATTGTACGGCAAAGTCATTTTTAGAGGTCGGATAAGTGATTAACAGTGGTTGGCAAAGTCATTTAAACTGTTGGGCAAAGTCATTTTTAGAGGTCGGATAAGTGATTGACAGTGGTTGGCAAAGTCATTATAATTGTTGGGCAAAGTCATTTTTAGAGGTCGGATATGGGATTTACAGTGTGGGGCAAAGTGATTACAATTGTTGGGCAAAGTCATTTTTAGAGGTCGGATATGTGACTAACAGTTGTTGGCAAAGTCATTACAATTGTTGGGCAAAGTCATTTTTAGAGGTCGGATAAGTGATTTACAGTGGTTGGCAAAGTCATAACAATTGTTGGGCAAAGTCATTTTTAGAGGTCGGATAAGTGATTAACAGTGGTTGGCAAAGTCATTTAAACTGTTGGGCAAAGTCATTTTTAGAGATCGGATAAGTGATTGACAGTGGTTGGAAA
Source organism: Brachionus asplanchnoidis (assembly GCA_025491095.1). Taxonomy (NCBI): domain Eukaryota; kingdom Metazoa; phylum Rotifera; class Eurotatoria; order Ploima; family Brachionidae; genus Brachionus; species Brachionus asplanchnoidis. Next base: position 228,014 of record JAILYF010000110.1, on the reverse strand, counting down.
AGTCATTATAATTGTTGGCCAAAGTCATTTTTAGAGTTCGGATAAGTGATTAACAGTGGTTGGCAAAGTCATTTTTAGATGTAGGATTAGTAATTGACTGTGGTTGGCAAAGTCATAACAATTGTTCGGCAAAGTCATTTTTAGAGGTCGGATAAGTGATTAACATTGGTTGGCAAAGTCATTTAAACTACTGGGCAAAGTCATTTTTAGAGGTCGGATAAGTGATTTACAGTGGTTGGCAAAGTCATTATAATTGTTGGCCAAAGTCATTTTTAGAGTTCGGATAAGTGATTAACAGTTGTTGGCAAAGTCATTACAATTGTAGGGCAAAGTCATTTTTAGAGGTCGGATAAGTGATTTACAGTGGTTGGCAAAGTCATTTTTAGAGGTCGGATATGGGATTTACAGTGTGGGGCAAAGTGATTACAATTTTTAAGAAAAGTCATTTTTAGAGTCCGGATAAGTTATTAACAGTGGTTGGCAAAGTCATTACAATTGTTGGGCAAAGTCATTTTTAGAGTTCGGATAAGTGATTAACAGTGGTTGGCAAAGTCATTACAATTGTTGGGCAAAGTCATTTTTAGAGGTCGGATATGGGATTTACAGTGTGGGGCAAAGTGATTACAATTGTTGGGCAAAGTCATTTTTAGAGGTCGGATATGTGATTAACAGTTGTTGGCAAAGTCATTACAATTGTTGGGCAAAGTCATTTTTAGAGTTCGGATAAGTGATTAACAGTGGTTGGCAAAGTCATTACAATTGTTCGGCAAAGTCATTTTTAGAGGTCGGATAAGTGATTAACAGTGGTTGGCAAAGTCATTTAAACTGTTGGGCAAAGTCATTTTTAGAGGTCGGATATGGGATTTACAGTGTGGGGCAAAGTGATTACAATTTTTAAGAAAAGTCATTTTTAGAGTCCGGATAAGTTATTAACAGTGGTTGGCAAAGTCATTACAATTGTTGGGCAAAGTCATTTTTAGAGTTCGGATAAGTGATTAACAGTGGTCGGCAAAGTCATTACAATTGTTCGGCAAAGTCATTTTTAGAGGTCGGATAAGTGATTAACAGTGGTTGGCAAAGTCATTTAAACTGTTGGGCAAAGTCATTTTTAGAGGTCGGATAAGTGATTGACAGTGGTTGGCAAAGTCATTATAATTGTTGGGCAAAGTCATTTTTAGAGGTCGGATATGGGATTTACAGTGTGGGGCAAAGTGATTACAATTGTTGGGCAAAGTCATTTTTAGAGGTCGGATATGTGACTAACAGTTGTTGGCAAAGTCATTACAATTGTTGGGCAAAGTCATTTTTAGAGGTCGGATAAGTGATTTACAGTGGTTGGCAAAGTCATAACAATTGTTGGGCAAAGTCATTTTTAGAGGTCGGATAAGTGATTAACAGTGGTTGGCAAAGTCATTTAAACTGTTGGGCAAAGTCATTTTTAGAGATCGGATAAGTGATTGACAGTGGTTGGAAAAGTCATTATAATTGTTGGCCAAAGTCATTTTTAGAGTTCGGATAAGTGATTAACAGTGGTTGGCAAAGTCATTTTTAGATGTAGGATTAGTAATTGACTGTGGTTGGCAAAGTCATAACAATTGTTCGGCAAAGTCATTTTTAGAGGTCGGATAAGTGATTAACATTGGTTGGCAAAGTCATTTAAACTGTTGGGCAAAGTCATTTTTAGAGGTCGGATAAGTGATTTACAGTGGTTGGCAAAGTCATTACAATTGTTGGGCAAAGTCATTTTTAGAGGTCGGATATTTGATTTACAGTGTGGGGCAAAGTGATTACAATTTTTAAGAAAAGTCATTTTTAGAGTCCGGATAAGTTATTAACAGTGGTTGGCAAAGTCATTACAATTGTTGGGCAAAGTCATTTTTAGAGTTCGGATAAGTGATTAACAGTGGTTGGCAAAGTCATTACAATTGTTCGGCAAAGTCATTTTTAGAGGTCGGATAAGTGATTAACAGTGGTTGGCAAAGTCATTTAAACTGTTGGGCAAAGTCATTTTTAGAGGTCGGATATGGGATTTACAGTGTGGGGCAAAGTGATTACAATTTTTAAGAAAAGTCATTTTTAGAGTCCGGATAAGTTATTAACAGTGGTTGGCAAAGTCATTACAATTGTTGGGCAAAGTCATTATTAGAGTTCGGATAAGTGATTAACAGTGGTCGGCAAAGTCATTACAATTGTACGGCAAAGTCATTTTTAGAGGTCGGATAAGTGATTAACAGTGGTTGGCAAAGTCATTTAAACTGTTGGGCAAAGTCATTTTTAGAGGTCGGATAAGTGATTGACAGTGGTTGGCAAAGTCATTATAATTGTTGGGCAAAGTCATTTTTAGAGGTCGGATATGGGATTTACAGTGTGGGGCAAAGTGATTACAATTGTTGGGCAAAGTCATTTTTAGAGGTCGGATATGTGACTAACAGTTGTTGGCAAAGTCATTACAATTGTTGGGCAAAGTCATTTTTAGAGGTCGGATAAGTGATTTACAGTGGTTGGCAAAGTCATAACAATTGTTGGGCAAAGTCATTTTTAGAGGTCGGATAAGTGATTAACAGTGGTTGGCAAAGTCATTTAAACTGTTGGGCAAAGTCATTTTTAGAGATCGGATAAGTGATTGACAGTGGTTGGAAAAGTCATTATAATTGTTGGCCAAAGTCATTTTTAGAGTTCGGATAAGTGATTAACAGTGGTTGGCAAAGTCATTTTTAGATGTAGGATTAGTAATTGACTGTGGTTGGCAAAGTCATAACAATTGTTCGGCAAAGTCATTTTTAGAGGTCGGATAAGTGATTAACATTGGTTGGCAAAGTCATTTAAACTGTTGGGCAAAGTCATTTTTAGAGGTCGGATAAGTGATTTACAGTGGTTGGCAAAGTCATTATAATTGTTGGCCAAAGTCATTTTTAGAGTTCGGATAAGTGATTAACAGTTGTTGGCAAAGTCATTACAATTGTAGGGCAAAGTCATTTTTAGAGGTCGGATAAGTGATTTACAGTGGTTGGCAAAGTCATTTTTAGAGGTCGGATATGGGATTTACAGTGTGGGGCAAAGTGATTACAATTTTTAAGAAAAGTCATTTTTAGAGTCCGGATAAGTTATTAACAGTGGTTGGCAAAGTCATTACAATTGTTGGGCAAAGTCATTTTTAGAGTTCGGATAACTGATTAACAGTGGTTGGCAAAGTCATTACAATTGTTGGGCAAAGTCATTTTTAGAGGTCGGATATGGGATTTACAGTGTGGGGCAAAGTGATTACAATTGTTGGGCAAAGTCATTTTTAGAGGTCGGATATGTGATTAACAGTTGTTGGCAAAGTCATTACAATTGTTGGGCAAAGTCATTTTTAGAGGTCGGATAAGTGATTTACAGTGGTTGGCAAAGTCATAACAATTGTTGGGCAAAGTCATTTTTAGAGGTCGGATAAGTGATTAACAGTGGTTGGCAAAGTCATTTAAACTGTTGGGCAAAGTCATTTTTAGAGGTCGGATATGGGATTTACAGTGTGGGGCAAAGTGATTACAATTTTTAAGAAAAGTCATTTTTAGAGTCCGGATAAGTTATTAACAGTGGTTGGCAAAGTCATTACAATTGTTGGGCAAAGTCATTTTTAGAGTTCGGATAAGTGATTAACAGTGGTTGGCAAAGTCATTTAAACTGTTGGGCAAAGTCATTTTTAGAGGTCGGATAAGTGGTTGACAGTGGTTGGCAAAGTCATTATAATTGTTGGGCAAAGTCATTTTTAGAGTTCGGATAAGTGATTAACGGTGGTTGGCAAAGTCATTACAATTGTTGGGCAAAGTCATTTTTAGATGTCGGATTAGTAATTGACAGTGGATGGCAAAGTCATTACAATTGTTGGGCAAAGTCATTTTTAGAGGTCGGATAAGTGATTAACAGTGGTTGGCAAAGTCATTACAATTGCCGTGCAAAGTCATTTTTAGAGGTCGGATAAGTGATTATCAGTGGTTGGCAAAGTCATGACAATTGTTGGGCAAAGTCATTTTTAGATGTCGGATTAGTAATTGACAGTGGTTGGCAAAGTCATTACAATTGTTGGGCAAAGTCATTTCTAGAGATCGGATAAGTGATTAACAGTGGTTGGCAAAGTCATTACAATTGTTGGGCAAAGTCATTTTTAGAGGTCGGATATGGGATTTACAGTGTGGGGCAAAGTGATTACAATTGTTGGGCAAAGTCATTTTTAGAGGTCGGATATGTGATTAACAGTTGTTGGCAAAGTCATTACAATTGTTGGGCAAAGTCATTTTTAGAGGTCGGATAAGTGATTTACAGTGGTTGGCAAAGTCATAACAATTGTTGGGCAAAGTCATTTTTAGAGGTCGGATAAGTGATTAACAGTGGTTGGCAAAGTCATTTAAACTGTTGGGCAAAGTCATTTTTAGAGATCGGATAAGTGATTGACAGTGGTTGGCAAAGTCATTATAATTGTTGGCCAAAGTCATTTTTAGAGTTCGGATAAGTGATTAACAGTGGTTGGCAAAGTCATTTTTAGATGTAGGATTAGTAATTGACTGTGGTTGGCAAAGTCTTTACAATTGTTGGGCATAATCATTTTTAGAGGTCGGATATGGGATTTACAGTGTGGGGCAAAGTGATTACAATTGTTGGGCAAAGTCATTTTTAGAGTTCGGATATGTGATTAACAGTTGTTGGCAAAGTCATTACAATTGTTGGGCAAAGTCATTTTTAGAGGTCGGATAAGTGATTTACAGTGGTTGGCAAAGTCATAACAATTGTTGGGCAAAGTCATTTTTAGAGGTCGGATAAGTGATTAACAGTGGTTGGCAAAGTCATTTAAACTGTTGGGCAAAGTCATTTTTAGAGATCGGATAAGTGATTAACAGTGGTTGGCAAAGTCATTACAATTGTAGGGCAAAGTCATTTTTAGAGTCCGGATAAGTGATTAAAAGTGGTTGGCAATGTCATAACAATTGTTGGGCAAAGTCATTTTTAGAGGTCGGATAAGTGATTAACATTGGTTGGCAAAGTCATTTAAACTGTTGGGCAAAGTCATTTTTAGAGGTCGGATAAGTGATTGACAGTGGTTGGCAAAGTCATTATAATTGTTGGCCAAAGTCATTTTTAGAGTTCGGATAAGTGATTAACAGTTGTTGGCAAAGTCATTACAATTGTAGGGCAAAGTCATTTTTAGAGGTCGGATAAGTGATTTACAGTGGTTGGCAAAGTCATTACAATTGTTGGGCAAAGTCATTTTTAGAGGTCGGATATTGGATTTACAGTGTGGGGCAAAGTGATTACAATTTTTAAGAAAAGTCATTTTTAGAGTCCGGATAAGTTATTAACAGTGGTTGGCAAAGTCATTACAATTGTTGGGCAAAGTCATTTTTAGAGTTCGGATAAGTGATTAACAGTGGTTGGCAAAGTCATTACAATTGTTCGGCAAAGTCATTTTTAGCGGTCGGATAAGTGATTAACAGTGGTTGGCAAAGTCATTTAAACTGTTGGGCAAAGTCATTTTTAGAGGTCGGATATGGGATTTACAGTGTGGGGCAAAGTGATTACAATTTTTAAGAAAAGTCATTTTTAGAGTCCGGATAAGTTATTAACAGTGGTTGGCAAAGTCATTACAATTGTTGGGCAAAGTCATTTTTAGACTCCGGATAAGTTATTAACAGTGGTTGGCAAAGTCATTACAATTGTTGGGCAAAGTCATTTTTAGAGTTCGGATAAGTGATTAACAGTGGTTGGCAAAGTCATTACAATTGTAGGGCAATGACTTTGCCAACCACTGTCAATAACTAATCCGACATCTAAAAATGACTTTGCCCAACAATTGTAATGACTTTGCCAACCACCGTTAATCACTTATCCGAACTCTAAAAATGACTTTGCCCAACAATTATAATGACTTTGCCAACCACTGTCAATCACTTATCCGACCTCTAAAAATGACTTTGCCCAACAGTTTAAATGAATTTGCCAACCACTGTTAATCACTTATCCGACCTCTAAAAATGACTTTGCCGAACAATTGTAATGACTTTGCCAACCACTGTAAATCACTTATCCGACCTCTAAAAATGACTTTGCCCTACAATTGTAATGACTTTGCCAACAACTGTTAATCACTTATCCGAACTCTAAAAATGACTTTGCCGAACAATTGTAATGACTTTGCCAACCACTGTTAATCACTTATCCGAACTATAAAAATGACTTTTCTTAAAAATTGTAATCACTTTGCCCCACACTGTAAATCCCATATCCGACCTCTAAAAATGACTTTGCCCAACAATTGTAATGACTTTGCCAACCACTGTAAATCACTTATCCGACCTCTAAAAATGACTTTGCCCTACAATTGTAATGACTTTGCCAACAACTGTTAATCACTTATCCGAACTCTAAAAATGACTTTGGCCAACAATTATAATGACTTTGCCAACCACTGTCAATCACTTATCCGACCTCTAAAAATGACTTTGCCCAACAGTTTAAATGACTTTGCCAACCAATGTTAATCACTTATCCGTCCTCTAAAAATGACTTTGCCCAACAATTGTTATGACTTTGCCAACCACAGTCAATTACTAATCCTACATCTAAAAATGACTTTGCCAACCACTGTTAATCACTTATCCGAACTCTAAAAATGACTTTGGCCAACAATTATAATGACTTTGCCAACCACTGTCAATCACTTATCCGATCTCTAAAAATGACTTTGCCCAACAGTTTAAATGACTTTGCCAACCACTGTTAATCACTTATCCGACCTCTAAAAATGACTTTGCCCAACAATTGTTATGACTTTGCCAACCACTGTAAATCACTTATCCGACCTCTAAAAATGACTTTGCCTAACAATTGTAATGACTTTGCCAACAACTGTTAATCACATATCCGACCTCTAAAAATGACTTTGCCCAACAGTTTAAATGACTTTGCCAACCACTGTTAATCACTTATCCGACCTCTAAAAATGACTTTGCCGAACAATTGTAATGACTTTGCCGACCACTGTTAATCACTTATCCGAACTCTAAAAATGACTTTGCCCAACAATTGTAATGACTTTGCCAACCACTGTTAATAACTTATCCGGAGTCTAAAAATGACTTTGCCCAACAATTGTAATGACTTTGCCAACCACTGTTAATAACTTATCCGGACTCTAAAAATGACTTTTCTTAAAAATTGTAATCACTTTGCCCCACACTGTAAATCCCATATCCGACCTCTAAAAATGACTTTGCCCAACAGTTTAAATGACTTTGCCAACCACTGTTAATCACTTATCCGACCGCTAAAAATGACTTTGCCGAACAATTGTAATGACTTTGCCAACCACTGTTAATCACTTATCCGAACTCTAAAAATGACTTTGCCCAACAATTGTAATGACTTTGCCAACCACTGTTAATAACTTATCCGGACTCTAAAAATGACTTTTCTTAAAAATTGTAATCACTTTGCCCCACACTGTAAATCCAATATCCGACCTCTAAAAATGACTTTGCCCAACAATTGTAATGACTTTGCCAACCACTGTAAATCACTTATCCGACCTCTAAAAATGACTTTGCCCTACAATTGTAATGACTTTGCCAACAACTGTTAATCACTTATCCGAACTCTAAAAATGACTTTGGCCAACAATTATAATGACTTTGCCAACCACTGTCAATCACTTATCCGACCTCTAAAATGACTTTGCCCAACAGTTTAAATGACTTTGCCAACCAATGTTAATCACTTATCCGACCTCTAAAAATGACTTTGCCCAACAATTGTTATGACATTGCCAACCACTTTTAATCACTTATCCGGACTCTAAAAATGACTTTGCCCTACAATTGTAATGACTTTGCCAACCACTGTTAATCACTTATCCGATCTCTAAAAATGACTTTGCCCAACAGTTTAAATGACTTTGCCAACCACTGTTAATCACTTATCCGACCTCTAAAAATGACTTTGCCCAACAATTGTTATGACTTTGCCAACCACTGTAAATCACTTATCCGACCTCTAAAAATGACTTTGCCCAACAATTGTAATGACTTTGCCAACAACTGTTAATCACATATCCGAACTCTAAAAATGACTTTGCCCAACAATTGTAATCACTTTGCCCCACACTGTAAATCCCATATCCGACCTCTAAAAATGATTATGCCCAACAATTGTAAAGACTTTGCCAACCACAGTCAATTACTAATCCTACATCTAAAAATGACTTTGCCAACCACTGTTAATCACTTATCCGAACTCTAAAAATGACTTTGGCCAACAATTATAATGACTTTGCCAACCACTGTCAATCACTTATCCGATCTCTAAAAATGACTTTGCCCAACAGTTTAAATGACTTTGCCAACCACTGTTAATCACTTATCCGACCTCTAAAAATGACTTTGCCCAACAATTGTTATGACTTTGCCAACCACTGTAAATCACTTATCCGACCTCTAAAAATGACTTTGCCCAACAATTGTAATGACTTTGCCAACAACTGTTAATCACATATCCGACCTCTAAAAATGACTTTGCCCAACAATTGTAATCACTTTGCCCCACACTGTAAATCCCATATCCGACCTCTAAAAATGACTTTGCCCAACAATTGTAATGACTTTGCCAACCACTGTTAATCACTTATCCGATCTCTAGAAATGACTTTGCCCAACAATTGTAATGACTTTGCCAACCACTGTCAATTACTAATCCGACATCTAAAAATGACTTTGCCCAACAATTGTCATGACTTTGCCAACCACTGATAATCACTTATCCGACCTCTAAAAATGACTTTGCACGGCAATTGTAATGACTTTGCCAACCACTGTTAATCACTTATCCGACCTCTAAAAATGACTTTGCCCAAAAATTGTAATGACTTTGCCAACAACTGTTAATCACATATCCGACCTCTAAAAATGACTTTGCCCAACAATTGTAATGACTTTGCCATCCACTGTCAATTACTAATCCGACATCTAAAAATGACTTTGCCCAACAATTGTAATGACTTTGCCAACCACCGTTAATCACTTATCCGAACTCTAAAAATGACTTTGCCCAACAATTATAATGACTTTGCCAACCACTGTCAACCACTTATCCGACCTCTAAAAATGACTTTGCCCAACAGTTTAAATGACTTTGCCAACCACTGTTAATCACTTATCCGAACTCTAAAAATGACTTTGCCCAACAATTGTAATGACTTTGCCAACCACTGTTAATAACTTATCCGGACTCTAAAAATGACTTTTCTTAAAAATTGTAATCACTTTGCCCCACACTGTAAATCCCATATCCGACCTCTAAAAATGACTTTGCCCAACAGTTTAAATGACTTTGCCAACCACTGTTAATCACTTATCCGACCTCTAAAAATGACTTTGCCCAACAATTGTTATGACTTTGCCAACCACTGTAAATCACTTATCCGACCTCTAAAAATGACTTTGCCCAACAATTGTAATGACTTTGCCAACAACTGTTAATCACATATCCGACCTCTAAAAATGACTTTGCCCAACAATTGTAATCACTTTGCCCCACACTGTAAATCCCATATCCGACCTCTAAAAATGACTTTGCCCAACAATTGTAATGACTTTGCCAACCACTGTTAATCACTTATCCGAACTCTAAAAATGACTTTGCCCAACAATTGTAATGACTTTGCCAACCACTGTTAATAACTTATCCGGACTCTAAAAATGACTTTTCTTAAAAATTGTAATCACTTTGCCCCACACTGTAAATCCCATATCCGACCTCTAAAAATGACTTTGCCAACCACTGTAAATCACTTATCCGACCTCTAAAAATGACTTTGCCCTACAATTGTAATGACTTTGCCAACAACTGTTAATCACTTATCCGAACTCTAAAAATGACTTTGGCCAACAATTATAATGACTTTGCCAACCACTGTAAATCACTTATCCGACCTCTAAAAATGACTTTGCCCAACAGTTTAAATGACTTTGCCAACCAATGTTAATCACTTATCCGACCTCTAAAAATGACTTTGCCGAACAATTGTTATGACTTTGCCAACCACAGTCAATTACTAATCCTACATCTAAAAATGACTTTGCCAACCACTGTTAATCACTTATCCGAACTCTAAAAATGACTTTGGCCAACAATTATAATGACTTTTCCAACCACTGTCAATCACTTATCCGATCTCTAAAAATGACTTTGCCCAACAGTTTAAATGACTTTGCCAACCACTGTTAATCACTTATCCGACCTCTAAAAATGACTTTGCCCAACAATTGTTATGACTTTGCCAACCACTGTAAATCACTTATCCGACCTCTAAAAATGACTTTGCCCAACAATTGTAATGACTTTGCCAACAACTGTTAGTCACATATCCGACCTCTAAAAATGACTTTGCCCAACAATTGTAATCACTTTGCCCCACACTGTAAATCCCATATCCGACCTCTAAAAATGACTTTGCCCAACAATTATAATGACTTTGCCAACCACTGTCAATCACTTATCCGACCTCTAAAAATGACTTTGCCCAACAGTTTAAATGACTTTGCCAACCACTGTTAATCACTTATCCGACCTCTAAAAATGACTTTGCCGTACAATTGTAATGACTTTGCCGACCACTGTTAATCACTTATCCGAACTCTAATAATGACTTTGCCCAACAATTGTAATGACTTTGCCAACCACTGTTAATAACTTATCCGGACTCTAAAAATGACTTTTCTTAAAAATTGTAATCACTTTGCCCCACACTGTAAATCCCATATCCGACCTCTAAAAATGACTTTGCCCAACAGTTTAAATGACTTTGCCAACCACTGTTAATCACTTATCCGACCTCTAAAAATGACTTTGCCGAACAATTGTAATGACTTTGCCAACCACTGTTAATCACTTATCCGAACTCTAAAAATGACTTTGCCCAACAATTGTAATGACTTTGCCAACCACTGTTAATAACTTATCCGGACTCTAAAAATGACTTTTCTTAAAAATTGTAATCACTTTGCCCCACACTGTAAATCAAATATCCGACCTCTAAAAATGACTTTGCCCAACAATTGTAATGACTTTGCCAACCACTGTAAATCACTTATCCGACCTCTAAAAATGACTTTGCCCAACAGTTTAAATGACTTTGCCAACCAATGTTAATCACTTATCCGACCTCTAAAAATGACTTTGCCGAACAATTGTTATGACTTTGCCAACCACAGTCAATTACTAATCCTACATCTAAAAATGACTTTGCCAACCACTGTTAATCACTTATCCGAACTCTAAAAATGACTTTGGCCAACAATTATAATGACTTTTCCAACCACTGTCAATCACTTATCCGATCTCTAAAAATGACTTTGCCCAACAGTTTAAATGACTTTGCCAACCACTGTTAATCACTTATCCGACCTCTAAAAATGACTTTGCCCAACAATTGTTATGACTTTGCCAACCACTGTAAATCACTTATCCGACCTCTAAAAATGACTTTGCCCAACAATTGTAATGACTTTGCCAACAACTGTTAGTCACATATCCGACCTCTAAAAATGACTTTGCCCAACAATTGTAATCACTTTGCCCCACACTGTAAATCCCATATCCGACCTCTAAAAATGACTTTGCCCAACAATTATAATGACTTTGCCAACCACTGTCAATCACTTATCCGACCTCTAAAAATGACTTTGCCCAACAGTTTAAATGACTTTGCCAACCACTGTTAATCACTTATCCGACCTCTAAAAATGACTTTGCCGAACAATTGTAATGACTTTGCCGACCACTGTTAATCACTTATCCGAACTCTAAAAATGACTTTGCCCAACAATTGTAATGACTTTGCCAACCACTGTTAATAACTTATCCGGACTCTAAAAATGACTTTTCTTAAAAATTGTAATCACTTTGCCCCACACTGTAAATCCCATATCCGACCTCTAAAAATGACTTTGCCCAACAGTTTAAATGACTTTGCCAACCACTGTTAATCACTTATCCGACCTCTAAAAATGACTTTGCCGAACAATTGTAATGACTTTGCCAACCACTGTTAATCACTTATCCGAACTCTAAAAATGACTTTGCCCAACAATTGTAATGACTTTGCCAACAACTGTTAATCACATATCCGACCTCTAAAAATGACTTTGCCCAACAATTGTAATCACTTTGCCCCACACTGTAAATCCCATATCCGACCTCTAAAAATGACTTTGCCCAACAATTGTAATGACTTTGCCAACCACTGTTAATCACTTATCCGAACTCTAAAAATGACTTTGCCCAACAATTGTAATGACTTTGCCAACCACTGTTAATAACTTATCCGGACTCTAAAAATGACTTTTCTTAAAAATTGTAATCACTTTGCCCCACACTGTAAATCCCATATCCGACCTCTAAAAATGACTTTGCCAACCACTGTAAATCACTTATCCGACCTCTAAAAATGACTTTGCCCTACAATTGTAATGACTTTGCCAACAACTGTTAATCACTTATCCGAACTCTAAAAATGACTTTGGCCAACAATTATAATGACTTTGCCAACCACTGTAAATCACTTATCCGACCTCTAAAAATGACTTTGCCCAGTAGTTTAAATGACTTTGCCAACCAATGTTAATCACTTATCCGACCTCTAAAAATGACTTTGCCGAACAATTGTTATGACTTTGCCAACCACAGTCAATTACTAATCCTACATCTAAAAATGACTTTGCCAACCACTGTTAATCACTTATCCGAACTCTAAAAATGACTTTGGCCAACAATTATAATGACTTTTCCAACCACTGTCAATCACTTATCCGATCTCTAAAAATGACTTTGCCCAACAGTTTAAATGACTTTGCCAACCACTGTTAATCACTTATCCGACCTCTAAAAATGACTTTGCCCAACAATTGTTATGACTTTGCCAACCACTGTAAATCACTTATCCGACCTCTAAAAATGACTTTGCCCAACAATTGTAATGACTTTGCCAACAACTGTTAGTCACATATCCGACCTCTAAAAATGACTTTGCCCAACAATTGTAATCACTTTGCCCCACACTGTAAATCCCATATCCGACCTCTAAAAATGACTTTGCCCAACAATTATAATGACTTTGCCAACCACTGTCAATCACTTATCCGACCTCTAAAAATGACTTTGCCCAACAGTTTAAATGACTTTGCCAACCACTGTTAATCACTTATCCGACCTCTAAAAATGACTTTGCCGTACAATTGTAATGACTTTGCCGACCACTGTTAATCACTTATCCGAACTCTAAAAATGACTTTGCCCAACAATTGTAATGACTTTGCCAACCACTGTTAATAACTTATCCGGACTCTAAAAATGACTTTTCTTAAAAATTGTAATCACTTTGCCCCACACTGTAAATCCCATATCCGACCTCTAAAAATGACTTTGCCCAACAGTTTAAATGACTTTGCCAACCACTGTTAATCACTTATCCGACCTCTAAAAATGACTTTGCCGAACAATTGTAATGACTTTGCCAACCACTGTTAATCACTTATCCGAACTCTAAAAATGACTTTGCCCAACAATTGTAATGACTTTGCCAACCACTGTTAATAACTTATCCGGACTCTAAAATGACTTTTCTTAAAAATTGTAATCACTTTGCCCCACACTGTAAATCAAATATCCGACCTCTAAAAATGACTTTGCCCAACAATTGTAATGACTTTGCCAACCACTGTAAATCACTTATCCGACCTCTAAAAATGACTTTGCCCAACAGTTTAAATGACTTTGCCAACCAATGTTAATCACTTATCCGACCTCTAAAAATGACTTTGCCGAACAATTGTTATGACTTTGCCAACCACAGTCAATTACTAATCCTACATCTAAAAATGACTTTGCCAACCACTGTTAATCACTTATCCGAACTCTAAAAATGACTTTGGCCAACAATTATAATGACTTTTCCAACCACTGTCAATCACTTATCCGATCTCTAAAAATGACTTTGCCCAACAGTTTAAATGACTTTGCCAACCACTGTTAATCACTTATCCGACCTCTAAAAATGACTTTGCCCAACAATTGTTATGACTTTGCCAACCACTGTAAATCACTTATCCGACCTCTAAAAATGACTTTGCCCAACAATTGTAATGACTTTGCCAACAACTGTTAGTCACATATCCGACCTCTAAAAATGACTTTGCCCAACAATTGTAATCACTTTGCCCCACACTGTAAATCCCATATCCGACCTCTAAAAATGACTTTGCCCAACAATTATAATGACTTTGCCAACCACTGTCAATCACTTATCCGACCTCTAAAAATGACTTTGCCCAACAGTTTAAATGACTTTGCCAACCACTGTTAATCACTTATCCGACCTCTAAAAATGACTTTGCCGAACAATTGTAATGACTTTGCTAACCACTGTTAATCACTTATCCGAACTCTAAAAATGACTTTGCCCAACAATTGTAATGACTTTGCCAACCACTGTTAATAACTTATCCGGACTCTAAAAATGACTTTTCTTAAAAATTGTAATAACTTTGCCCCACACTGTAAATCAAATATCCGACCTCTAAAAATGACTTTGCCCAACAATTGTAATGACTTTGCCAACCACTGTAAATCATTTATCCGACCTCTAAAAATGATTTTGCCCTACAATTGTAATGACTTTGCCAACAACTGTTAATCACTTATCCGAACTCTAAAAATGACTTTGGCCAACAATTATAATGACTTTGCCAACCACTGTCAATCACTTATCCGACCTCTAAAAATGACTTTGCCCAACAGTTTAAATGACTTTGCCAACCAATGTTAATCACTTATCCGACCTCTAAAAATGACTTTGCCCAACAATTGTTATGACATTGCCAACCACTTTTAATCAATTATCCGGACTCTAAAAATGACTTTGCCCTACAATTGTAATGACTTTGCCAACCACTGTTAATCACTTATCCGATCTCTAAAAATGACTTTGCCCAACAGTTTAAATGACTTTGCCAACCACTGTTAATCACTTATCCGACCTCTAAAAATGACTTTGCCCAACAATTGTTATGACTTTGCCAACCACTGTTAATCACTTATCCGACCTCTAAAAATGACTTTGCCCAACAATTGTAATGACTTTGCCAACAACTGTTAATCACATATCCGACCTCTAAAAATGACTTTGCCCAACAATTGTAATCACTTTGCCCCACACTGTAAATCCCATATCCGACCTCTAAAAATGATTATGCCCAACAATTGTAAAGACTTTGCCAACCACAGTCAATTACTAATCCTACATCTAAAAATGACTTTGCCAACCACTGTTAATCACTTATCCGAACTCTAAAAATGACTTTGGCCAACAATTATAATGACTTTGCCAACCACTGTCAATCACTTATCCGATCTCTAAAAATGACTTTGCCCAACAGTTTAAATGACTTTGCCAACCACTGTTAATCACTTATCCGACCTCTAAAAATGACTTTGCCCAACAGTTTAAATGACTTTGCCAACCACTGTTAATCACTTATCCGACCTCTAAAAATGACTTTGCCGAACAATTATAATGACTTTGCCAACAACTGTTAATCACATATCCGACCTCTAAAAATGACTTTGCCCAACAATTGTAATCACTTTGCCCCACACTGTAAATCCCATATCCGACCTCTAAAAATGACTTTGCCCAACAATTGTAATGACTTTGCCAACCACTGATAATCACTTATCCGATCTCTAGAAATGACTTTGCCCAACAATTGTAATGACTTTGCCAACCACTGTCAATTACTAATCCGACATCTAAAAATGACTTTGCCCAACAATTGTAATGACTTTGCCAACCACTGATAATCACTTATCCGACCTCTAAAAATGACTTTGCACGGCAATTGTAATGACTTTGCCAACCACTGTTAATCACTTATCCGACCTCTAAAAATGACTTTGCCCAACAATTGTAATGACTTTGCCAACCACTGTTAATCACTTATCCGATCTCTAGAAATGACTTTGCCCAACAATTGTAATGACTTTGCCAACCACTGTCAATTACTAATCCGACATCTAAAAATGACTTTGCCCAACAATTGTAATGACTTTGCCAACCACCGTTAATCACTTATCCGAACTCTAAAAATGACAATGCCCAACAATTATAATGACTTTGCAAACCACTGTTAATCACTTATCCGAACTCTAAAAATGACTTTGGCCAACAATTATAATGACTTTGCCAACCACTGTCAATCACTTATCCGACCTCTAAAAATGACTTTGCCCAACAGTTTAAATGACTTTGCCAACCACTGTTAATCACTTATCCGACCTCTAAAAATGACTTTGCCCAACAATTGTAATGACTTTGCCAACCACTGTCAATTACTAATCCGACATCTAAAAATGACTTTGCCCAACAATTGTAATGACTTTGCCAACCACTGATAATCACTTATCCGACCTGTAAAAATGACTTTGCCCGGCAATTGTAATGACTTTGCCAACCACTGTTAATCACTTATCCGACCTCTAAAAATGACTTTGCCCGACAATTGTAATGACTTTGCCAACAACTGTTAATCACATATCCGACCTCTAGAAATGACTTTGCCCAACAATTGTAATGACTTTGCCAACCACTGTTAATCACTTATCCGATCTCTAGAAATGACTTTGCCCAACAATTGTAATGACTTTGCCAACCACTGTCAATTACTAATCCGACATCTAAAAATGACTTTGCCCAACAATTGTAATGACTTTGCCAACCACCGTTAATCACTTATCCGAACTCTAAAAATGACTTTGCCCAACAATTATAATGACTTTGCCAACCACTGTCAATCACTTATCCGACCTCTAAAAATGACTTTGCCCAACAGTTTAAATGACTTTGCCAACCACTGTTAATCACTTATCCGACCTCTAAAAATGACTTTGCCGAACAATTGTAATGACTTTGCCAACCACTGTTAATCACTTATCCGAACTCTAAAAATGACTTTGCCCAACAATTGTAATGACTTTGCCAACCACTGTTAATCACTTATCCGACCTCTAAAAATGACTTTGCCCGACAATTGTAATGACTTTGCCAACAACTGTTAATCACATATCCGACCTCTAGAAATGACTTTGCCCAACAATTGTAATGACTTTGCCAACCACTGTTAATCACTTATCCGATCTCTAGAAATGACTTTGCCCAACAATTGTAATGACTTTGCCAACCACTGTCAATTACTAATCCGACATCTAAAAATGACTTTGCCCAACAATTGTAATGACTTTGC
Organism: Brachionus asplanchnoidis; assembly: GCA_025491095.1. Classification (NCBI taxonomy): domain Eukaryota; kingdom Metazoa; phylum Rotifera; class Eurotatoria; order Ploima; family Brachionidae; genus Brachionus; species Brachionus asplanchnoidis. Next base: position 210,693 of record JAILYF010000110.1, on the reverse strand, counting down.
CAACCACCGTTAATCACTTATCCGAACTCTAAAAATGACTTTGCCCAACAATTATAATGACTTTGCCAACCACTGTCAATCACTTATCCGACCTCTAAAAATGACTTTGCCCAACAGTTTAAATGACTTTGCCAACCACTGTTAATCACTTATCCGACCTCTAAAAATGACTTTGCCGAACAACTGTAATGACTTTGCCAACCACTGTTAATCACTTATCCGAACTCTAAAAATGACTTTGCCCAACAATTGTAATGACTTTGCCAACCACTGTTAATAACTTATCCGGACTCTAAAAATGACTTTTCTTAAAAATTGTAATCACTTTGCCCCACACTGTAAATCCCATATCCGACCTCTAAAAATGACTTTGCCCTACAATTTTAATGACTTTGCCAACCACTGTTAATCACTTATCCGAACTCTAAAAATGACTTTGCCCAACAATTGTAAAGACTTTGCCAACCACTGTCAATTACTAATCCTACATCTAAAAATGACTTTGCCAACCACAGTTAATCACTTATCCGACCTCTAAAAATGACTTTGCCCAACAATTGTTATGACTTTGCCAACCACTGTAAATCACTTATCCGACCTCTAAAAATGACTTTGCCCAACAATTATAATGACTTTGTCAACCACTTTTAATCACTTATCCGGACTCTAAAAATGACTTTGCCCTACAATTTTAATGAGTTTGCCAACCACTTTTAATCACTTATCCGAACTCTAAAAATGACTTTGCCCAACAATTGTAAAGACTTTGCCAACCACTGTCAATTACTAATCCTACATCTAAAAATGACTTTGCCAACCACTGTTAATCACTTATCCGAACTCTAAAAATGACTTTGGCCAACAATTATAATGACTTTGCCAACCACTGTCAATCACTTATCCGACCTCTAAAAATGACTCTGCCCAACAGTTTAAATGACTTTGCCAACCACTGTTAATCACTTATCCGACCTCTAAAAATGACTTTGCCCAACAATTGTTATGACTTTGCCAACCACTGTAAATCACTTATCCGACCTCTAAAAATGACTTTGCCCAACAATTGTAATGACTTTGTCAACCACTGTTAATCACTTATCCGAACTCTAAATATGACTTTGCCCAACAATTGTAATGACTTTGCCAACCACTTTTAATCACTTATCCGGACTCTAAAAATGACTTTGCCCTACAATTGTAATGACTTTGCCAACCACTGTTAATCACTTATCCGATCTCTAGAAATGACTTTGCCCAACAATTGTAATGACTTTGCCAACCACTGTCAATTACTAATCCGACATCTAAAAATGACTTTGCCCAACAATTGTAATGACTTTGCCAACCACCGTTAATCACTTATCCGAACTCTAAAAATGACTTTGCCCAACAATTATAATGACTTTGCCAACCACTTTTAATCACTTATCCGGACTCTAAAAATGACTTTGCCCTACAATTGTAATGACTTTGCCAACCACTGTTAATCACTTATCCGATCTCTAGAAATGACTTTGCCCAACAATTGTAATGACTTTGCCAACCACTGTAAATCCCATATCCGACCTCTAAAAATGACTTTGCCCATCAATTGTAATGACTTTGCCAACCACTGTAAATCACTTATCCGACCTCTAAAAATGACTTTGCCCAACAATTGTAATGACTTTGTCAACCACTTTTAATCACTTATCCGGACTCTAAAAATGACTTTGCCCTACAATTGTAATGACTTTGCCAACCACTGTTAATCACTTATCCGAACTCTAAAAATGACTTTGGCCAACAATTATAATGACTTTGCCAACCACTGTCAATCACTTATCCGACCTCTAAAAATGACTTTGCCCAACAGTTTAAATGACTTTGCCAACCAATGTTAATCACTTATCCGACCTCTAAAAATGACTTTGCCCAACAATTGTTATGACTTTGCCAACCACTGTAAATCCCATATCCGACCTCTAAAAATGACTTTGCCCAACAATTATAATGACTTTGTCAACCACTTTTAATCACTTATCCGGACTCTTAAAATGACTTTGCCCTACAATTTTAATGACTTTGCCAACCACTGTTAATCACTTATCCGAACTCTAAAAATGACTTTGCCCAACAATTGTAAAGACTTTGCCAACCACTGTCAATTACTAATCCTACATCTAAAAATGACTTTGCCAACCACTGTTAATCACTTATCCGACCTCTAAAAATGACTTTGCCCAACAATTGTTATGACTTTGCCAACCACTGTAAATCACTTATCCGGACTCTAAAAATGACTTTGCCCTTCAATTTTAATGACTTTGCCAACCACTGTTAATCACTTATCCGAACTCTAGAAATGACTTTGCCCAACAATTGTAAAGACTTTGCCAACCACTGTCAATTACTAATCCTACATCTAAAAATGACTTTGCCAACCACTGTTAATCACTTATCCGAACTCTAAAAATGACTTTGGCCAACAATTATAATGACTTTGCCAACCACTGTCAATCACTTATCCGACCTCTAAAAATGACTTTGCCCAACAGTTTAAATGACTTTGCCAACCAGTGTTAATCACTTATCCGACCTCTAAAAATGACTTTGCCCAACAATTGTTATGACTTTGCCAACCACTGTAAATAACTTATCCGACCTCTAAAAATGACTTTGCCTAACAATTGTAATGACTTTGTCAACCACTTTTAATCACTTATCCGGACTCTAAAAATGACTTTGCCCAACAATTGTAAAGACTTTGCCAACCACTGTCAATTACTAATCCGACATCTAAAAATGACTTTGCCAACCACTGTTAATCACTTATCCGACCTCTAAAAATGACTTTGCCCAACAATTGTAATGACTTTGCAAACCACTGTTAATCACTTATCCGATCTCTAGAAATGACTTTGCCCAACAATTGTAATGACTTTGCCAACCACTGATAATCACTTATCCGACCTCTAAAAATGACTTTGCCCGGCAATTGTAATGACTCTGCCAACCACTGTTAATCACTTATCCGACCTCTAAAAATGACTTTGCCCAATAATTGTAATGACTTTGCCAACAACTGTTAATCACATATCCGACCTCTAAAAATGACTTTGCCCAACAATTGTAATGACTTTGCCAACCACTGTTAATCACTTATCCGATCTCTAGAAATGACTTTGCCCAACAGTTTAAATGACTTTGCCAACCAATGTTAATCACTTATCCGACCTCTAAAAATGACTTTGCCCAACAATTGTTATGACTTTGCCAACCACTGTAAATCACTTATCCGACCTCTAAAAATGACTTTGCCCAACAATTATAATGACTTTGTCAACCACTTTTAATCACTTATCCGACCTCTAAAAATGACTTTGCCCTACAATTTTAATGACTTTGCCAACCACTGTTAATCACTTATCCGAACTCTAAAATGACTTTGCCCAACAATTGTAAAGACTTTGCCAACCACTGTCAATTACTAATCCTACATCTAAAAATGACTTTGCCAACCACTGTTAATCACTTATCCGACCTCTAAAAATGACTTTGCCCAACAATTGTTATGACTTTGCCAACCACTGTAAATCACTTATCCGGACTCTAAAAATGACTTTGCCCTTCAATTTTAATGACTTTGCCAACCACTGTTAATCACTTATCCGAACTCTAAAAATGACTTTGCCCAACAATTGTAAAGACTTTGCCAACCACTGTCAATTACTAATCCTACATCTAAAAATGACTTTGCCAACCACTGTTAATCACTTATCCGAACTCTAAAAATGACTTTGGCCAACAATTATAATGACTTTGCCAACCACTGTCAATCACTTATCCGACCTCTAAAAATGACTTTGCCCAACAGTTTAAATGACTTTGCCAACCAGTGTTAATCACTTATCCGACCTCTAAAAATGACTTTGCCCAACAATTGTTATGACTTTGCCAACCACTGTAAATAACTTATCCGACCTCTAAAAATGACTTTGCCCAACAATTGTAATGACTTTGTCAACCACTTTTAATCACTTATCCGGACTCTAAAAATGACTTTGCCCAACAATTGTAAAGACTTTGCCAACCACTGTCAATTACTAATCCGACATCTAAAAATGACTTTGCCAACCACTGTTAATCACTTATCCGACCTCTAAAAATGACTTTGCCCAACAATTGTAATGACTTTGCAAACCACTGTTAATCACTTATCCGATCTCTAGAAATGACTTTTCCAAACAATTGTAATGACTTTGCCAACCACTGATAATCACTTATCCGACCTCTAAAAATGACTTTGCCCGGCAATTGTAATGACTCTGCCAACCACTGTTAATCATTTATCCGACCTCTAAAAATGACTTTGCCCGACAATTGTAATGACTTTGCCAACAACTGTTAATCACATATCCGACCTCTAAAAATGACTTTGCCCGGCAATTGTAATGACTCTGCCAACCACTGTTAATCATTTATCCGACCTCTAAAAATGACTTTGCCCGACAATTGTAATGACTTTGCCAACAACTGTTAATCACATATCCGACCTCTAAAAATGACTTTGCCCAACAATTGTAATGACTTTGCCAACCACTGTTAATCACTTATCCGATCTCTAGAAATGACTTTGCCCAACAGTTTAAATGACTTTGCCAACCAATGTTAATCACTTATCCGACCTCTAAAAATGACTTTGCCCAACAATTGTTATGACTTTGCCAACCACTGTAAATCACTTATCCGACCTCTAAAAATGACTTTGCCCAACAATTATAATGACTTTGTCAACCACTTTTAATCACTTATCCGACCTCTAAAAATGACTTTGCCCTACAATTTTAATGACTTTGCCAACCACTGTTAATCACTTATCCGAACTCTAAAAATGACTTTGCCCAACAATTGTAAAGACTTTGCCAACCACTGTCAATTACTAATCCTACATCTAAAAATGACTTTGCCAACCACTGTTAATCACTTATCCGAACTCTAAAAATGACTTTGGCCAACAATTATAATGACTTTGCCAACCACTGTCAATCACTTATCCGACCTCTAAAAATGACTTTGCCCAACAGTTTAAATGACTTTGCCAACCAGTGTTAATCACTTATCCGACCTCTAAAAATGACTTTGCCCAACAATTGTTATGACTTTGCCAACCACTGTAAATAACTTATCCGACCTCTAAAAATGACTTTGCCCAACAATTGTAATGACTTTGTCAACCACTTTTAATCACTTATCCGGACTCTAAAAATGACTTTGCCCAACAATTGTAAAGACTTTGCCAACCACTGTCAATTACTAATCCGACATCTAAAAATGACTTTGCCAACCACTGTTAATCACTTATCCGATCTCAAGAAATGACTATGCCCAACAATTGTAATGACTTTGCCAACCACTGTCAATTACTAATCCGACATCTAAAAATGACTCTGCCCAACAATTGTAATGACTTTGCCAACCACTGTTAATCACTTATCCGACATCTAAAAATGACTTTGCCCAACAATTGTAATGACTTTGCCAACCACTGTTAATCACTTATCCGAACTCTAAAAATGACTTTGCCAACCACTGTTAATCACTTATCCGATCTCTAAAAATGACTTTGCCCAACAATTGTAATGACTTTGCCAACCACTGTAAATCACTTATCCGACCTCTAAAAATGACTTTGCCCAACAATTATAATGACTTTGTCAACCACTTTTAATCACTTATCCGACCTCTAAAAATGACTTTGCCCTACAATTTTAATGACTTTGCCAACCACTGTTAATCACTTATCCGAACTCTAAAAATGACTTTGCCCAACAATTGTAAAGACTTTGCCAACCACTGTCAATTACTAATCCTACATCTAAAAATGACTTTGCCAACCACTGTTAATCACTTATCCGAACTCTAAAAATGACTTTGGCCAACAATTATAATGACTTTGCCAACCACTGTCAATCACTTATCCGACCTCTAAAAATGACTTTGCCCAACAGTTTAAATGACTTTGCCAACCAGTGTTAATCACTTATCCGACCTCTAAAAATGACTTTGCCCAACAATTGTTATGACTTTGCCAACCACTGTAAATAACTTATCCGACCTCTAAAAATGACTTTGCCCAACAATTGTAATGACTTTGTCAACCACTTTTAATCACTTATCCGGACTCTAAAAATGACTTTGCCCAACAATTGTAAAGACTTTGCCAACCACTGTCAATTACTAATCCGACATCTAAAAATGACTTTGCCAACCACTGTTAATCACTTATCCGACCTCTAAAAATGACTTTGCCCAACAATTGTAATGACTTTGCAAACCACTGTTAATCACTTATCCGATCTCTAGAAATGACTTTTCCAAACAATTGTAATGACTTTGCCAACCACTGATAATCACTTATCCGACCTCTAAAAATGACTTTGCCCGGCAATTGTAATGACTCTGCCAACCACTGTTAATCATTTATCCGACCTCTAAAAATGACTTTGCCCGACAATTGTAATGACTTTGCCAACAACTGTTAATCACATATCCGACCTCTAAAAATGACTTTGCCCAACAATTGTAATGACTTTGCCAACCACTGTTAATCACTTATCCGATCTCTAGAAATGACTTTGCCCAACAATTGTAATGACTCTGCCAACCACTGTAAATCACTTATTCGACCTCTAAAAATGACTTTGCCCAACAATTATAATGACTTTGTCAACCACTTTTAATCACTTATCCGGACTCTAAAAATGACTTTGCCCTACAATTGTAATGACTTTGCCAACCACTGTTAATCACTTATCCGAACTCTAAAAATGACTTTGCCCAACAATTGTAAAGACTTTGCCAACCACTTTCAATTACTAATCCTACATCTAAAAATGACTTTGCCAACCACTGTTAATCACTTATCCGACCTCTAAAAATGACTTTGCCCAACAATTGTAATGACTTTGCCAACAACTGTTAATCACATATCCGACCTCTAAAAATGACTTTGCCCAACAATTGTAATGACTTTGCCAACCACTGTTAATCACTTATCCGATCTCTAGAAATGACTTTGCCCAACAATTGTAATGACTTTGCCAACCACTGTAAATCACTTATCCGACCTCTAAAAATGACTTTGCCCAACAATTATAATGACTTTGTCAACCACTTTTAATCACTTATCCGGACTCTAAAAATGACTTTGCCCTACAATTGTAATGACTTTGCCAACCACTGTTAATCACTTATCCGAACTCTAAAAATGACTTTGCCCAACAATTGTAAAGACTTTGCCAACCACTTTCAATTACTAATCCTACATCTAAAAATGACTTTGCCAACCACTGTTAATCATTTATCCGACCTCTAAAAATGACTTTGCCCAACAATTGTAATGACTTTGCCAACCATTGTTAATCACATATCCGATCTCTAGAAATGACTTTGCCCAACAGTTTAAATGACTTTGCCAACCACTGTTAATCACTTATCCGACCTCTAAAAATGACTTTGCCCAACAATTGTAATGACTTTGCCAACCACTGTTAATCACATATCCGATCTCAAGAAATGACTTTGCCAAACAATTGTAATGACTTTGCCAACCACTGATAATCACTTATCCGACCTCTAAAAATGACTTTGCCCGGCAATTGTAATGACTTTGCCAACCACTGTTAATCACTTATCCGACCTCTAAAAATGACTTTGCCCAACAATTGTAATGACTTTGCCAACAACTGTTAATCACATATCCGACCTCTAAAAATGACTTTGCCCAACAATTGTAATGACTTTGCAAACCACTGTTAATCACTTATCCGATCTCTAGAAATGACTTTGCCCAACAATTGTAATGACTTTGCCAACCACTGTAAATCACTTATCCGACCTCTAAAAATGACTTTGCCCAACAATTATAATGACTTTGTCAACCACTTTTAATCACTTATCCGGACTCTAAAAATGACTTTGCCCTACAATTGTAATGACTTTGCCAACCACTGTTAATCACTTATCCGAACTCTAAAAATGACTTTGCCCAACAATTGTAAAGACTTTGCCAACCACTGTCAATTACTAATCCTACATCTAAAAATGACTTTGCCAACCACTGTTAATCACTTATCCGAACTCTAAAAATGACTTTGGCCAACAATTATAATGACTTTGCCAACCACTGTCAATCACTTATCCGACCTCTAAAAATGACTTTGCCCAACAGTTTAAATGACTTTGCCAACCACTGTTAATCACTTATCCGACCTCTAAAAATGACTTTGCCCAACAATTGTTATGACTTTGCCAACCACTGTAAATCACTTATCCGACCTCTAAAAATGACTTTGCCCCACACTGTAAATCCCATATCCGGACTCTAAAAATGACTTTGCCCTACAACTGTAATGACTTTGCCAACCACTGTTAATCACTTATCCGAACTCTAAAAATGACTTTGCCCAACAATTGTAAAGACTTTGCCAACCACTGTCAATTACTAATCCGACATCTAAAAATGACTTTGCCAACCACTGTTAATCACTTATCCGGACTCTAAAAATGACTTTTCTTAAAAATTGTAATCACTTTGCCCCACACTGTAAATCACATATCCGACCTCTAAAAATGACTTTGCCCAACAATTGTAATGACTTTGCCAACCACTGTTAATCACTTATCCGATCTCTAGAAATGACTTTGCCCAACAATTGTAATGACTTTGCCAACCACTGTAAATCACTTATCCGACCTCTAAAAATGACTTTGCCCAACAATTATAATGACTTTGTCAACATCTTTTAATCACTTATCCGGACTCTAAAAATGACTTTGCCCTACAATTGTAATGACTTTGCCAACCACTGTTAATCACTTATCCGAACTCTAAAAATGACTTTGCCCAACAATTGTAATGACTTTGCCAACCACTTTCAATTACTAATCCTACATCTAAAAATGACTTTGCCAACCACTGTTAATCACTTATCCGATCTCTAGAAATGACTTTGCCCAACAATTGTAATGACTTTGCCAACCACTGTCAATCACTTATCCGACCTCTAAAAATGACTTTGCCCAACAGTTTAAATGACTTTGCCAACCACTGTTAATCACTTATCCGACCTCTAAAAATGACTTTGCCCAACAATTGTAATGACTTTGCCAACCACTGTTAATCACTTATCCGATCTCTAGAAATGACTTTGCCCAACAATTGTAATGACTTTGCCAACCACTGATAATCACTTATCCGACCTCTAAAAATGACTTTGCCCGGCAATTGTAATGACTTTGCCAACCACTGTTAATCACTTATCCGACCTCTAAAAATGACTTTGCCCAACAATTGTAATGACTTTGCCAACAACTGTTAATCACATATCCGACCTCTAAAAATGACTTTGCCCAACAATTGTAATGACTTTGCCAACCACTGTTAATCACTTATCCGATCTCTAGAAATGACTTTGCCCAACAATTGTAATGACTTTGCCAACCACTGTAAATCACTTATCCGACCTCTAAAAATGACTTTGCCCAACAATTATAATGACTTTGTCAACCACTTTTAATCACTTATCCGGACTCTAAAAATGACTTTGCCCTACAATTGTAATGACTTTGCCAACCACTGTTAATCACTTATCCGAACTCTAAAAATGACTTTGCCCAACAATTGTAAAGACTTTGCCAACCACTGTCAATTACTAATCCTACATCTAAAAATGACTTTGCCAACCACTGTTAATCACTTATCCGAACTCTAAAAATGACTTTGGCCAACAATTATAATGACTTTGCCAACCACTGTCAATCTTTTATCCGACCTCTAAAAATGACTTTGCCCAACAGTTTAAATGACTTTGCCAACCACTGTTAATCACTTATCCGACCTCTAAAAATGACTTTGCCCAACAATTGTTATGACTTTGCCAACCACTGTAAATCACTTATCCGACCTCTAAAAATGACTTTGCCCAACAATTGTAATGACTTTGCCCCACACTGTAAATCCCATATCCGGACTCTAAAAATGACTTTGCCCTACAATTGTAATGACTTTGCCAACCACTGTTAATCACTTATCCGAACTCTAAAAATGACTTTGCCCAACAATTGTAAAGACTTTGCCAACCACTTTCAATTACTAATCCTACATCTAAAAATGACTTTGCCAACCACTGTTAATCACTTCTCCGAACTCTAAAAATGACTTTGGCCAACAATTATAATGACTTTGCCAACCACTGTCAATCACTTATCCGACCTCTAAAAATGACTTTGCCCAACAATTGTAATGACTTTGCCAACCACTGATAATCAATTATCCGACCTCTAAAAATGACTTTGCCCGGCAATTGTAATGACTTTGCCAACCACTGTTAATCACTTATCCGACCTCTAAAAATGACTTTGCCCAACAATTGTAATGACTTTGCCAACAACTGTTAATCACATATCCGACCTCTAAAAATGACTTTGCCCAACAATTGTAATGACTTTGCCAACCACTGTTAATCACTTATCCGATCTCTAGAAATGACTTTGCCCAACAATTGTAATGACTTTGCCAACCACTGTAAATCACTTATCCGACCTCTAAAAATGACTTTGCCCAACAATTATAATGACTTTGTCAACCACTTTTAATCACTTATCCGGACTCTAAAAATGACTTTGCCCTACAATTGTAATGACTTTGCCAACCACTGTTAATCACTTATCCGAACTCTAAAAATGACTTTGGCCAACAATTATAATGACTTTGCCAACCACTGTCAATCTTTTATCCGACCTCTAAAAATGACTTTGCCCAACAGTTTAAATGACTTTGCCAACCACTGTTAATCACTTATCCGACCTCTAAAAATGACTTTGCCCAACAATTATAATGACTTTGTCAACCACTTTTAATCACTTATCCGGACTCTAAAAATGACTTTGCCCTACAATTGTAATGACTTTGCCAACCACTGTTAATCACTTATCCGAACTCTAAAAATGACTTTGCCCAACAATTGTAAAGACTTTGCCAACCACTGTCAATTACTAATCCTACATCTAAAAATGACTTTGCCAACCACTGTTAATCACTTATCCGAACTCTAAAAATGACTTTGGCCAACAATTATAATGACTTTGCCAACCACTGTCAATCTTTTATCCGACCTCTAAAAATGACTTTGCCCAACAGTTTAAATGACTTTGCCAACCACTGTTAATCACTTATCCGACCTCTAAAAATGACTTTGCCCAACAATTGTTATGACTTTGCCAACCACTGTAAATCACTTATCCGACCTCTAAAAATGACTTTGCCCAACAATTGTAATGACTTTGCCCCACACTGTAAATCCCATATCCGGACTCTAAAAATGACTTTGCCCTACAATTGTAATGACTTTGCCAACCACTGTTAATCACTTATCCGAACTCTAAAAATGACTTTGCCCAACAATTGTAAAGACTTTGCCAACCACTTTCAATTACTAATCCTACATCTAAAAATGACTTTGCCAACCACTGTTAATCACTTCTCCGAACTCTAAAAATGACTTTGGCCAACAATTAAAATGACTTTGCCAACCACTGTCAATCACTTATCCGACCTCTAAAAATGACTTTGCCCAACAATTGTAATGACTTTGCCAACCACTGATAATCAATTATCCGACCTCTAAAAATGACTTTGCCCGGCAATTGTAATGACTTTGCCAACCACTGTTAATCACTTATCCGACCTCTAAAAATGACTTTGCCCAACAATTGTAATGACTTTGCCAACAACTGTTAATCACATATCCGACCTCTAAAAATGACTTTGCCCAACAATTGTAATGACTTTGCCAACCACTGTTAATCACTTATCCGATCTCTAGAAATGACTTTGCCCAACAATTGTAATGACTTTGCCAACCACTGTAAATCACTTATCCGACCTCTAAAAATGACTTTGCCCAACAATTATAATGACTTTGTCAACCACTTTTAATCACTTATCCGGACTCTAAAAATGACTTTGCCCTACAATTGTAATGACTTTGCCAACCACTGTTAATCACTTATCCGAACTCTAAAAATGACTTTGCCCAACAATTGTAAAGACTTTGCCAACCACTGTCAATTACTAATCCTACATCTAAAAATGACTTTGCCAACCACTGTTAATCACTTATCCGAACTCTAAAAATGACTTTGGCCAACAATTATAATACTTTGCCAACCACTGTCAATCACTTATCCGACCTCTAAAAATGACTTTGCCCAACAATTAAATGACTTTGCCAACCACTGTTAATCACTTATCCGACCTCTAAAAATGACTTTGCCCAACAATTGTTATGACTTTGCCAGCCACTGTAAATCACTTATCCGACCTCTAAAAATGACTTTGCCCAACAATTGTAATGACTTTGCCCCACACTGTAAATCCCATATCCGGACTCTAAAAATGACTTTGCCCTACAATTGTAATGACTTTGCCAACCACTGTTAATCACTTATCCGAACTCTAAAAATGACTTTGCCCAACAATTGTAAAGACTTTGCCAACCACTGTCAATTACTAATCCGACATCTAAAAATGACTTTGCCAACCACTGTTAATCACTTATCCGGACTCTAAAAATGACTTTTCTTAAAAATTGTAATCACTTTGCCCCACACTGTAAATCCCATATCCGACCTCTAAAAATGACTTTGCCCAACAATTGTAATGACTTTGCCAACCACTGTTAATCACTTATCCGATCTCTAGAAATGACTTTGCCCAACAATTGTAATGACTTTGCCAACCACTGATAATCACTTATCCGACCTCTAAAAATGACTTTGCCCGGCAATTGTAATGACTTTGCCAACCACTGTTAATCACTTATCCGACCTCTAAAAATGACTTTGCCCAACACTTGTAATGACTTTGCCAACAACTGTTAATCACATATCCGACCTCTAAAAATGACTTTGCCCTACAATTTTAATGACTTTGCCAACCACTGTTAATCACTTATCCGAACTCTAAAAATGACTTTGCCCAACAATTGTAAAGACTTTGCCAACCACTGTCAATTACTAATCCTACATCTAAAAATGACTTTGCCAACCACTGTTAATCACTTATCCGAACTCTAAAAATGACTTTGCCCAACAATTGTTATGACTTTGCCAACCACTGTAAATCACTTATCCGACCTCTAAAAATGACTTTGCCCAACAATTATAATGACTTTGTCAACCACTTTTTATCACTTATCCGGACTCTAAAAATGACTTTGCCATACAATTTTAATGACTTTGCCAACCACTGTTAATCACTTATCCGAACTCTAAAAATGACTTTGCCCAACAATTGTAAAGACTTTGCCAACCACTGTCAATTACTAATCCTACATCTAAAAATGACTTTGCCAACCACTGTTAATCACTTATCCGAACTCTAAAAATGACTTTAGCCAACAATTATAATGACTTTGCCAACCACTGTCAATCACTTATCCGACCTCTAAAAATGACTTTGCCCAACAATTGTAATGACTTTGCCAACCACTGTTAATCACTTATCCGATCTCTAGAAATGACTTTGCCCAACAATTGTAATGACTTTGCCAACCACTGTAAATCACTTATCCGACCTCTAAAAATGACTTTGCCCAACAATTATAATGACTTTGTCAACCACTTTTAATCACATATCCGGACTCTAAAAATGACTTTGCCCTACAATTGTAATGACTTTGCCAACCACTGTTAATCACTTATCCGAACTCTAAAAATGACTTTGCCCAACAATTGTAAAGACTTTGCCAACCACTGTCAATTACTAATCCGACATCTAAAAATGACTTTGCCAACCACTGTTAATCACTTATCCGACCTCTAAAAATGACTTTGCCCAACAATTATAATGACTTTGTCAACCACTTTTTATCACTTATCCGGACTCTAAAAATGACTTTGCCATACAATTTTAATGACTTTGCCAACCACTGTTAATCACTTATCCGAACTCTAAAAATGACTTTGCCCAACAATTGTAAAGACTTTGCCAACCACTGTCAATTACTAATCCTACATCTAAAAATGACTTTGCCAACCACTGTTAATCACTTATCCGAACTCTAAAAATGACTTTGCCCAACAATTGTTATGACTTTGCCAACCACTGTAAATCACTTATCCGACCTCTAAAAATGACTTTGCCCAACAATTATAATGACTTTGTCAACCACTTTTTATCACTTATCCGGACTCTAAAAATGACTTTGCCATACAATTTTAATGACTTTGCCAACCACTGTTAATCACTTATCCGAACTCTAAAAATGACTTTGCCCAACAATTGTAAAGACTTTGCCAACCACTGTCAATTACTAATCCTACATCTAAAAATGACTTTGCCAACCACTGTTAATCACTTATCCGAACTCTAAAAATGACTTTAGCCAACAATTATAATGACTTTGCCAACCACTGTCAATCACTTATCCGACCTCTAAAAATGACTTTGCCCAACAATTGTAATGACTTTGCCAACCACTGTTAATCACTTATCCGATCTCTAGAAATGACTTTGCCCAACAATTGTAATGACTTTGCCAACCACTGTAAATCACTTATCCGACCTCTAAAAATGACTTTGCCCAACAATTATAATGACTTTGTCAACCACTTTTAATCACATATCCGGACTCTAAAAATGACTTTGCCCTACAATTGTAATGACTTTGCCAACCACTGTTAATCACTTATCCGAACTCTAAAAATGACTTTGCCCAACAATTGTAAAGACTTTGCCAACCACTGTCAATTACTAATCCGACATCTAAAAATGACTTTGCCAACCACTGTTAATCACTTATCCGACCTCTAAAAATGACTTTGCCCAACAATTATAATGACTTTGTCAACCACTTTTTATCACTTATCCGGACTCTAAAAATGACTTTGCCATACAATTTTAATGACTTTGCCAACCACTGTTAATCACTTATCCGAACTCTAAAAATGACTTTGCCCAACAATTGTAAAGACTTTGCCAACCACTGTCAATTACTAATCCTACATCTAAAAATGACTTTGCCAACCACTGTTAATCACTTATCCGAACTCTAAAAATGACTTTGCCCAACAATTGTTATGACTTTGCCAACCACTGTAAATCACTTATCCGACCTCTAAAAATGACTTTGCCCAACAATTATAATGACTTTGTCAACCACTTTTTATCACTTATCCGGACTCTAAAAATGACTTTGCCATACAATTTTAATGACTTTGCCAACCACTGTTAATCACTTATCCGAACTCTAAAAATGACTTTGCCCAACAATTGTAAAGACTTTGCCAACCACTGTCAATTACTAATCCTACATCTAAAAATGACTTTGCCAACCACTGTTAATCACTTATCCGAACTCTAAAAATGACTTTAGCCAACAATTATAATGACTTTGCCAACCACTGTCAATCACTTATCCGACCTCTAAAAATGACTTTGCCCAACAATTGTAATGACTTTGCCAACCACTGTTAATCACTTATCCGATCTCTAGAAATGACTTTGCCCAACAATTGTAATGACTTTGCCAACCACTGTAATCACTTATCCGACCTCTAAAAATGACTTTGCCCAACAATTATAATGACTTTGTCAACCACTTTTAATCACATATCCGGACTCTAAAAATGACTTTGCCCTACAATTGTAATGACTTTGCCAACCACTGTTAATCACTTATCCGAACTCTAAAAATGACTTTGCCCAACAATTGTAAAGACTTTGCCAACCACTGTCAATTACTAATCCGACATCTAAAAATGACTTTGCCAACCACTGTTAATCACTTATCCGGACTCTAAAAATGACTTTTCTTAAAAATTGTAATCACTTTGCCCCACACTGTAAATCCCATATCCGACCTCTAAAAATGACTTTGCCCAACAATTGTAATGACTTTGCCAACCACTGTTAATCACTTATCCGATCTCTAGAAATGACTTTGCCCAACAATTGTAATGACTTTGCCAACCACTGATAATCACTTATCCGACCTCTAAAAATGACTTTGCCCGGCAATTGTAATGACTTTGCCAACCACTGTTAATCACTTATCCGACCTCTAAAAATGACTTTGCCCAACAATTGTAATGACTTTGCCAACAACTGTTAATCACATATCCGACCTCTAAAAATGACTTTGCCCAACAATTGTAATGTCTTTGCCAACCACTGTTAATCACTTATCCGATCTCTAGAAATGACTTTGCCCAACAATTGTAATGACTTTGCCAACCACTGAAAATCACTTATCCGACCTCTAAAAATGACTTTGCCCAACAATTATATTGACTATGCCAACCACTTTTAATCACTTATCCGGACTCTAAAAATGACTTTGCCCAACAATTGTAAAGACTTTGCCAACCACTTTCAATTACTAATCCTACATCTAAAAATGACTTTGCCAACCACTGTTAATAACTTATCCGACCTCTAAAAATGACTTTGCCCAACAATTGTAATGACTTTGCCAACAACTGTTAATCACATATCCGACCTCTAAAAATGACTTTGCCAAACAATTGTAATGACTTTGCCAACCACTGTTAATCACTTATCCGATCTCTAGAAATGACTTTGCCCAACAATTGTAATGACTTTGCCAACCACTGTAAATCACTTATCCGACCTCTAAAAATGACTTTGCCCAACAATTATAATGACTTTGTCAACCACTTTTAATCACTTATCCGGACTCTAAAAATGACTTTGCCCTACAATTGTAATGACTTTGCCAACAAGTGTTAATCACTTATCCGAACTCTAAAAATGACTTTGCCCAACAATTGTAAAGACTTTGCCAACCACTATCAATTACTAATCCTACATCTAAAAATGACTTTGCCAACCACTGTTAATCACTTATCCGAACTCTAAAAATGACTTTGGCCAACAATTATAATGACTTTGCCAACCACTGTCAATCACTTATCCGACCTCTAAAAATGACTTTGCCCAACAGTTTAAATGACTTTGCCAACCACTGTTAATCACTTATCCGACCTCTAAAAATGACTTTGCCCAACAATTGTAATGACTTTGTCAACCACTGTTAATCACTTATCCGATCTCTAGAAATGACTTTGCCCAACAATTGTAATGACTTTGCCAACCACTGTTAATCACTTATCCGACCTCTAAAAATGACTTTGCCCGGCAATTGTAATGACTTTGCCAACCACTGTTAATCACTTATCCGACCTCTAAAAATGACTTTGCCCAACAATTGTAATGACTTTGCCAACCACTGTAAATCACTTATCCGACCTCTAAAAATGACTTTGCCCAACAATTATAATGACTTTGTCAACCACTTTTAATCACTTATCCGGACTCTAAAAATGACTTTGCCCTACAATTGTAATGACTTTGCCAACCACTGTTAATCACTTATCCGAACTCTAAAAATGACTTTGCCCAACAATTGTAAAGACTTTGCCAACCACTGTCAATTACTAATCCTACATCTAAAAATGACTTTGCCAACCACTGTTAATCACTCATCCGAACTCTAAAAATGACTTTGCCCAACAATTGTTATGACTTTGCCAACCACTGTAAATCACTTATCCGACCTCTAAAAATGACTTTGCCAAACAATTATAATGACTTTGTCAACCACTTTTAATCACTTATCCGGACTCTAAAAATGACTTTGCCATACAATTGTTATGACTTTGCCAACCACTGTAAATCACTTATCCGACCTCTAAAAATGACTTTGCCCAACAATTATAATGACTTTGTCAACCACTTTTAATCACTTATCCGGACTCTAAAAATGACTTTGCCCGACAATTGTAATAACTTTGCCAACCACTGTTAATCACTTATCCGAACTCTAAAAATGACTTTGCCCAACAATTGTAAAGACTTTGCCAACCACTGTCAATTACTAATCCGACATCTAAAAATGACTTTGCCAACCACTGTTAATCACTTATCCGAACTCTAAAAATGACTTTGGCCAACAATTATAATGACTTTGCCAACCACTGTCAATCACTTATCCGACCTCTAAAAATGACTTTGCCCAACAGTTTAAATGACTTTGCCAACCACTGTTAATCACTTATCCGACCTCTAAAAATGACTTTGCCCAACAATTGTAATGACTTTGCCAACCACTGTTAATCACTTATCCGATCTCTAGAAATGACTTTGCCCAACAATTGTAATGACTTTGCCAACCACTGATAATCACTTATCCGACCTCTAAAAATGACTTTGCCCGGCAATTGTAATGACTTTGCCAACCACTGTTAATCACTTATCCGACCTCTAAAAATGACTTTGCCCAACAATTGTAATGACTTTGCCAACAACTGTTAATCACATATCCGACCTCTAAAAATGACTTTGCCCAACAATTGTAATGACTTTGCCAACCACTGTTAATCACTTATCCGATCTCTAGAAATGACTTTGCCCAACAATTGTAATGACTTTGCAAACCACTGTAAATCACTTATCCGACCTCTAAAAATGACTTTGCCCAACAATTATAATGACTTTGTCAACCACTTTTAATCACTTATCCGGACTCTAAAAATGACTTTGCCCTACAATTGTAATGACTTTGCCAACCACTGTTAATCACTTATCCGAACTCTAAAAATGACTTTGCCCAACAATTGTAAAGACTTTGCCAACCACTGTCAATTACTAATCCTACATCTAAAAATGACTTTGCCAACCACTGTTAATCACTTATCCGAACTCTAAAAATGACTTTGGCCAACAATTATAATGACTTTGCCAACCACTGTCAATCACTTATCCGACCTCTAAAAATGACTTTGCCCAACAGTTTAAATGACTTTGCAAACCACTGTTAATCACTTATCCGACTTCTAAAAATGACTTTGCCCAACAATTGTTATGACTTTGCCAACCACTGTAAATCACTTATCCGACCTCTAAAAATGACTTTGCCCAACAATTGTAATGACTTTGCCCCACACTGTAAATCCCATATCCGGACTCTAAAAATGACTTTGCCCTACAATTGTAATGACTTTCCCAACCACTGTTAATCACTTATCCGCACTCTAAAAATGACTTTGCCCAACAATTGTAAAGACTTTGCCAACCACTGTCAATTACTAATCCGACATCTAAAAATGACTTTGCCAACCACTGTTAATCACTTATCCGGACTCTAAAAATGACTTTTCTTAAAAATTGTAATCACTTTGCCCCACACTGTAAATCCCATATCCGACCTCTAAAAATGACTTTGCCCAACAATTGTAATGACTTTGCCAACCACTGATAATCACTTATCCGACCTCTAAAAATGACTTTGCCCGGCAATTGTAATGACTTTGCCTACCACTGTTAATCACTTATCCGACCTTTAAAAATGACTTTGCCCAACAATTGTAATAACTTTGCCAACAACTGTGAATCACATATCCGACCTCTAAAAATGACTTTGCCCAACAATTGTAATGACTTTGCCAACCACTGTTAATCACTTATCCGATCTCTAGAAATGACTTTGCCCAACAATTGTAATGACTTTGCCAACCACTGTTAATCACTTATCCGATCTCTAGAAATGACTTTGCCCAACAGTTTAAATGACTTTGCCAACCACTGTTAATCACTTATCCGACCTCTAAAAATGACTTTGCCCAACAATTGTTATGACTTTGCCAACCACTGTAAATCACTTATCCGACCTCTAAAAATGACTTTGCCCAACAATTGTAATGACTTTGCCCCACACTGTAAATCCCATATCCGGACTCTAAAAATGACTTTGCCCTACAATTGTAATGACTTTCCCAACCACTGTTAATCACTTATCCGAACTCTAAAATTGACTTTGCCCAACAATTGTAAAGACTTTGCCAACCACTGTCAATTACTAATCCGACATCTAAAAATGACTTTGCCAACCACTGTTAATCACTTATCCGGACTCTAAAAATGACTTTTCTTAAAAATTGTAATCACTTTGCCCCACACTGTAAATCCCATATCCGACCTCTAAAAATGACTTTGCCCAACAATTGTAATGACTTTGCCAACCACTGATAATCACTTATCCGACCTCTAAAAATGACTTTGCCCGGCAATTGTAATGACTTTGCCAACCACTGTTAATCACTTATCCGACCTCTAAAAATGACTTTGCCCAACAATTGTAATGACTTTGCCAACAACTGTTAATCACATATCCGACCTCTAAAAATGACTTTGCCCAACAATTGTAATGACTTTGCCAACCACTGTTAATCACTTATCCGATCTCTAGAAATGACTTTGCCCAACAATTGTAATGACTTTGCCAACCACTGTCAATTACTAATCCGACATCTAAAAATGACTTTGCCCAACAATTGTAATGACTTTGCCAACCACTGATAATCACTTATCCGACCTCTAAAAATGACTTTGCCCGGCAATTGTAATGACTTTGCCAACCACTGTTAATCACTTATCCGACCTCTAAAAATGACTTTGCCCAACAATTGTAATGACTTTGCCAACAACTGTTAATCACATATCCGACCTCTAAAAATGACTTTGCCCAACAATTGTAATGACTTTGCCAACCACTGTTAATCACTTATCCGATCTCTAGAAATGACTTTGCCCAACAATTGTAATGACTATGCCAACCACTGTCAGTTACTAATCCGACATCTAAAAATGACTTTGCCCAACAATTGTAATGACTTTCCCAACCACTGTTAATCACTTATCCGAACTCTAAAAATGACTTTGCCCAACAATTGTAAAGACTTTGCCAACCACTGTCAATTACTAATCCGACATCTAAAAATAACTTTGCCAACCACTGTTAATCACTTATCCGGACTCTAAAAATGACTTTTCATAAAAATTGTAATCACTTTGCCCCACACTGTAAATCCCATATCCGACCTCTAAAAATGACTTTGCCCAACAATTGTAATGACTTTGCCAACCACTGATAATCACTTATCCGACCTCTAAAAATGACTTTGCCCGGCAATTGTAATGACTTTGCCAACCACTGTTAATCACTTATCCGACCTCTAAAAATGACTTTGCCCAACAATTGTAATGACTTTGCCAACAACTGTTAATCACATATCCGACCTCTAAAAATGACTTTGCCCAACAATTGTAATGACTTTGCCAACCACTGTTAATCACTTATCCGATCTCTAGAAATGACTTTGCCCAACAATTGTAATGACTTTGCCAACCACTGTCAATTACTAATCCGACATCTAAAAATGACTTTGCCAAACAATTGTAATGACTTTGCCAACCACTGATAATCACTTATCCGACCTCTAAAAATGACTTTGCCCGGCAATTGTAATGACTTTGCCAACCACTGTTAATCACTTATCCGACCTCTAAAAATGACTTTGCCCAACAATTGTAATGACTTTGCCAACAACTGTTAATCACATATCCGACCTCTAAAAATGACTTTGCCCAACAATTGTAATGACTTTGCCAACCACTGTTAATCACTTATCCGATCTCTAGAAATGACTTTGCCCAACAATTGTAATGACTATGCCAACCACTGTCAGTTACTAATCCGACATCTAAAAATGACTTTGCCCAACAATTGTAATGACTTTGCCAACCACTGATAATCACTTATCCGACCTCTAAAAATGACTTTGCCCGGCAATTGAAATGACTTTGCCAACCACTGTTAATCACTTATCCGACCTCTAAAAATGACTTTGCCCAACAATTGTAATGACTTTGCCAACAACTGTTAATCACATATCCGACCTCTAAAAATGACTTTGCCCAACAATTGTAATGACTTTGCCAACCACTGTTAATCACTTATCCGATCTCTAGAAATGACTTTGCCCAATAATTGTAATGACTTTGCCAACCACTGATAATCACTTATCCGACCTCTAAAAATGACTTTGCCCGGCAATTGTAATGACTTTGCCAACCACTGTTAATCACTTATCCGACCTCTAAAAATGACTTTGCTCAACAATTGTAATGACTTTGCCAACAACTGTTAATCACATATCCGACCTCTAAAATTGACTTTGCCCAACAATTGTAATGACTTTGCCAACCACTGTTAATCACTTATCCGAACTCTAAAAATGACTTTGCCCAACAATTGTAAGGACTTTGCCAACCACTGTCAATTACTAATCCGACATCTAAAAATGACTTTGCCAACCACTGTTAATCACTTATCCGGACTCTAAAAATGACTTTTCTTAAAAATTGTAATCACTTTGCCCCACACTGTAAATCCCATATCCGACCTCTAAAAATGACTTTGCCCAACAATTGTAATGACTTTGCCAACCACTGATAATCACTTATCCGACCTCTAAAAATGACTTTGCCCGGCAATTGTAATGACTTTGCCAACCACTGTTAATCACTTATCCGACCTCTAAAAATGACTTTGCCCAACAATTGTAATGACTTTGCCAACAACTGTTAATCACATATCCGACCTCTAAAAATGACTTTGCCCAACAATTGTAATGACTTTGCCAACCACTGTTAATCACTTATCCGATCTCTAGAAATGACTTTGCCCAACAATTGTAATGACTTTGCCAACCACTGTCAATTACTAATCCGACATCTAAAAATGACTTTGCCCAACAATTGTAATGACTTTGCCAACCACTGATAATCACTTATCCGACCTCTAAAAATGACTTTGCCCGGCAATTGTAATGACTTTGCCAACCACTGTTAATCACTTATCCGACCTCTAAAAATGACTTTGCCCAACAATTGTAATGACTTTGCCAACAACTGTTAATCACATATCCGACCTCTAAAAATGACTTTGCCCAACAATTGTAATGACTTTGCCAACCACTGTTAATCACTTATCCGATCTCTAGAAATGACTTTGCCCAACAATTGTAATGACTATGCCAACCACTGTCAGTTACTAATCCGACATCTAAAAATGACTTTGCCCAACAATTGTAATGACTTTCCCAACCACTGTTAATCACTTATCCGAACTCTAAAAATGACTTTGCCCAACAATTGTAAAGACTTTGCCAACCACTGTCAATTACTAATCCGACATCTAAAAATAACTTTGCCAACCACTGTTAATCACTTATCCGGACTCTAAAAATGACTTTTCATAAAAATTGTAATCACTTTGCCCCACACTGTAAATCCCATATCCGACCTCTAAAAATGACTTTGCCCAACAATTGTAATGACTTTGCCAACCACTGATAATCACTTATCCGACCTCTAAAAATGACTTTGCCCGGCAATTGTAATGACTTTGCCAACCACTGTTAATCACTTATCCGACCTCTAAAAATGACTTTGCCCAACAATTGTAATGACTTTGCCAACAACTGTTAATCACATATCCGACCTCTAAAAATGACTTTGCCCAACAATTGTAATGACTTTGCCAACCACTGTTAATCACTTATCCGATCTCTAGAAATGACTTTGCCCAACAATTGTAATGACTTTGCCAACCACTGTCAATTACTAATCCGACATCTAAAAATGACTTTGCCAAACAATTGTAATGACTTTGCCAACCACTGATAATCACTTATCCGACCTCTAAAAATGACTTTGCCCGGCAATTGTAATGACTTTGCCAACCACTGTTAATCACTTATCCGACCTCTAAAAATGACTTTGCCCAACAATTGTAATGACTTTGCCAACAACTGTTAATCACATATCCGACCTCTAAAAATGACTTTGCCCAACAATTGTAATGACTTTGCCAACCACTGTTAATCACTTATCCGATCTCTAGAAATGACTTTGCCCAACAATTGTAATGACTATGCCAACCACTGTCAGTTACTAATCCGACATCTAAAAATGACTTTGCCCAACAATTGTAATGACTTTGCCAACCACTGATAATCACTTATCCGACCTCTAAAAATGACTTTGCCCGGCAATTGAAATGACTTTGCCAACCACTGTTAATCACTTATCCGACCTCTAAAAATGACTTTGCCCAACAATTGTAATGACTTTGCCAACAACTGTTAATCACATATCCGACCTCTAAAAATGACTTTGCCCAACAATTGTAATGACTTTGCCAACCACTGTTAATCACTTATCCGATCTCTAGAAATGACTTTGCCCAACAATTGTATTGACTTTGCCAACCACTGATAATCACTTATCCGACCTCTAAAAATGACTTTGCCCGGCAATTGTAATGACTTTGCCAACCACTGTTAATCACTTATCCGACCTCTAAAAATGACTTTGCTCAACAATTGTAATGACTTTGCCAACAACTGTTAATCACATATCCGACCTCTAAAATTGACTTTGCCCAACAATTGTAATGACTTTGCCAACCACTGTTAATCACTTATCCGAACTCTAAAAATGACTTTGCCCAACAATTGTAAGGACTTTGCCAACCACTGTCAATTACTAATCCGACATCTAAAAATGACTTTGCCAACCACTGTTAATCACTTATCCGGACTCTAAAAATGACTTTTCTTAAAAATTGTAATCACTTTGCCCCACACTGTAAATCCCATATCCGACCTCTAAAAATGACTTTGCCCAACAATTGTAATGACTTTGCCAACCACTGATAATCACTTATCCGACCTCTAAAAATGACTTTGCCCGGCAATTGTAATGACTTTGCCAACCACTGTTAATCACTTATCCGACCTCTAAAAATGACTTTGCCCAACAATTGTAATGACTTTGCCAACAACTGTTAATCACATATCCGACCTCTAAAAATGACTTTGCCCAACAATTGTAATGACTTTGCCAACCACTGTTAATCACTTATCCGATCTCTAGAAATGACTTTGCCCAACAATTGTAATGACTTTGCCAACCACTGTCAATTACTAATCCGACATCTAAAAATGACTTTGCCCAACAATTGTAATGACTTTGCCAACCACTGTTAATCACTTATCCGATCTCTAGAAATGACTTTGCCCAACAATTGTAATGACTATGCCAACCACTGTCAGTTACTAATCCGACATCTAAAAATGACTTTGCCCAACAATTGTAATGACTTTGCCAACCACTGATAATCACTTATCCGACCTCTAAAAATGACTTTGCCCGGCAATTGTAATGACTTTGCCAACCACTGATAATCACTTATCCGACCTCTAAAAATGACTTTGCCCGGCAATTGTAATGACTTTGCCAACCACTGTTTATCACTTATCCGACCTCTAAAAATGACTTTGCCCAACAATTGTAATGACTTTGCCAACAACTGTTAATCACATATCCGACCTCTAAAAATGACTTTGCCCAACAATTGTAATGACTTTGCCAACCACTGTAAATCACTTATCCGATCTCTAGAAATGACTTTGCCCAACAATTGTAATGACTTTGCCAACCACTGTTTATCACTTATCCGACCTCTAAAAATGACTTTGCCCAACAATAGTAATGACTTTGCCAACAACTGTTAATCACATATCCGACCTCTAAAATTGACTTTGCCCAACAATTGTAATGACTTTCCCAACCACTGTTAATCACTTATCCGAACTCTAAAATTGACTTTGCCCAACAATTGTAAAGACTTTGCCAACCACTGTCAATTACTAATCCGACATCTAAAAATGACTTTGCCAACCACTGTTAATCACTTATCCGGACTCTAAAAATGACTTTTCTTAAAAATTGTAATCACTTTGCCCCACACTGTAAATCCCATATCCGACCTCTAAAAATGACTTTGCCCAACAATTGTAATGACTTTGCCAACCACTGATAATCACTTATCCGACCTCTAAAAATGACTTTGCCCGGCAATTGTAATGACTTTGCCAACCACTGTTAATCACTTATCCGACCTCTAAAAATGACTTTGCCCAACAATTGTAATGACTTTGCCAACAACTGTTAATCACATATCCGACCTCTAAAAATGACTTTGCCCAACAATTGTAATGACTTTGCCAACCACTGTTAATCACTTATCCGATCTCTAGAAATGACTTTGCCCAACAATTGTAATGACTTTGCCAACCACTGTCAATTACTAATCCGACATCTAAAAATGACTTTGCCCAACAATTGTAATGACTTTGCCAACCACTGATAATCACTTATCCGACCTCTAAAAATGACTTTGCCCGGCAATTGTAATGACTTTGCCAACCACTGTTAATCACTTATCCGACCTCTAAAAATGACTTTGCCCAACAATTGTAATGACTTTGCCAACAACTGTTAATCACATATCCGACCTCTAAAAATGACTTTGCCCAACAATTGTAATGACTTTGCCAACCACTGTTAATCACTTATCCGATCTCTAGAAATGACTTTGCCCAACAATTGTAATGACTATGCCAACCACTGTCAGTTACTAATCCGACATCTAAAAATGACTTTGCCCAACAATTGTAATGACTTTCCCAACCACTGTTAATCACTTATCCGAACTCTAAAAATGACTTTGCCCAACAATTGTAAAGACTTTGCCAACCACTGTCAATTACTAATCCGACATCTAAAAATAACTTTGCCAACCACTGTTAATCACTTATCCGGACTCTAAAAATGACTTTTCATAAAAATTGTAATCACTTTGCCCCACACTGTAAATCCCATATCCGACCTCTAAAAATGACTTTGCCCAACAATTGTAATGACTTTGCCAACCACTGATAATCACTTATCCGACCTCTAAAAATGACTTTGCCCGGCAATTGTAATGACTTTGCCAACCACTGTTAATCACTTATCCGACCTCTAAAAATGACTTTGCCCAACAATTGTAATGACTTTGCCAACAACTGTTAATCACATATCCGACCTCTAAAAATGACTTTGCCCAACAATTGTAATGACTTTGCCAACCACTGTTAATCACTTATCCGATCTCTAGAAATGACTTTGCCCAACAATTGTAATGACTTTGCCAACCACTGTCAATTACTAATCCGACATCTAAAAATGACTTTGCCAAACAATTGTAATGACTTTGCCAACCACTGATAATCACTTATCCGACCTCTAAAAATGACTTTGCCCGGCAATTGTAATGACTTTGCCAACCACTGTTAATCACTTATCCGACCTCTAAAAATGACTTTGCCCAACAATTGTAATGACTTTGCCAACCACTGTCAATTACTAATCCGACATCTAAAAATGACTTTGCCCAACAATTGTAATGACTTTGCCAACCACTGTTAATCACTTATCCGATCTCTAGAAATGACTTTGCCCAACAATTGTAATGACTATGCCAACCACTGTCAGTTACTAATCCGACATCTAAAAAAGACTTTGCCCAACAATTGTAATGACTTTGCCAACCACTGATAATCACTTATCCGACCTCTAAAAATGACTTTGCCCGGCAATTGTAATGACTTTGCCAACCACTGTTTATCACTTATCCGACCTCTAAAAATGACTTTGCCCAACAATTGTAATGACTTTGCCAACAACTGTTAATCACATATCCGACCTCTAAAAATGACTTTGCCCAACAATTGTAATGACTTTGCCAACCACTGTAAATCACTTATCCGATCTCTAGAAATGACTTTGCCCAACAATTGTAATGACTTTGCCAACCACTGATAATCACTTATCCGACCTCTAAAAATGACTTTGCCCGGCAATTGTAATGACTTTGCCAACCACTGTTAATCACTTATCCGACCTCTAAAAATGACTTTGCTCAACAATTGTAATGACTTTGCCAACAACTGTTAATCACATATCCGACCTCTAAAATTGACTTTGCCCAACAATTGTAATGACTTTGCCAACCACTGTTAATCACTTATCCGAACTCTAAAAATGACTTTGCCCAACAATTGTAAGGACTTTGCCAACCACTGTCAATTACTAATCCGACATCTAAAAATGACTTTGCCAACCACTGTTAATCACTTATCCGGACTCTAAAAATGACTTTTCTTAAAAATTGTAATCACTTTGCCCCACACTGTAAATCCCATATCCGACCTCTAAAAATGACTTTGCCCAACAATTGTAATGACTTTGCCAACCACTGATAATCACTTATCCGACCTCTAAAAATGACTTTGCCCGGCAATTGTAATGACTTTGCCAACCACTGTTAATCACTTATCCGACCTCTAAAAATTACTTTGCCCAACAATTGTAATGACTTTGCCAACAACTGTTAATCACATATCCGACCTCTAAAAATGACTTTGCCCAACAATTGTAATGACTTTGCCAACCACTGTTAATCACTTATCCGATCTCTAGAAATGACTTTGCCCAACAATTGTAATGACTTTGCCAACCACTGTCAATTACTAATCCGACATCTAAAAATGACTTTGCCCAACAATTGTAATGACTTTGCCAACCACTGTTAATCACTTATCCGATCTCTAGAAATGACTTTGCCCAACAATTGTAATGACTATGCCAACCACTGTCAGTTACTAATCCGACATCTAAAAATGACTTTGCCCAACAATTGTAATGACTTTGCCAACCACTGATAATCACTTATCCGACCTCTAAAAATGACTTTGCCCGGCAATTGTAATGACTTTGCCAACCACTGATAATCACTTATCCGACCTCTAAAAATGACTTTGCCCGGCAATTGTAATGACTTTGCCAACCACTGTTTATCACTTATCCGACCTCTAAAAATGACTTTGCCCAACAATTGTAATGACTTTGCCAACAACTGTTAATCACATATCCGACCTCTAAAAATGACTTTGCCCAACAATTGTAATGACTTTGCCAACCACTGTAAATCACTTATCCGATCTCTAGAAATGACTTTGCCCAACAATTGTAATGACTTTGCCAACCACTGATAATCACTTATCCGACCTCTAAAAATGACTTTGCTCAACAATTGTAATGACTTTGCCAACAACTGTTAATCACATATCCGACCTCTAAAATTGACTTTGCCCAACAATTGTAATGATTTTGCCAACCACTGTTAATCACTTATCCGAACTCTAAAAATGACTTTGCCCAACAATTATAATGACTTTGCCAACAACTGTCAATCACTTATCCGACCTCTAAAAATGACTTTTTTTAAAAATTGTAATCACTTTGCCCCACACTGTATATCCCATATCCGACCTCTAAAAATGACTTTGCCCAACAATTGTAAAGACTTTGCCAACCACTGTCAATTACTAATCCGACATCTAAAAATGACTTTGCCAACCACTGTTAATCACTTATCCGGACTCTAAAAATGACTTTTCTTAAAAATTGTAATCACTTTGCCCCACACTGTAAATCCCATATCCGACCTCTAAAAATGACTTTGCCCAACAATTGTAATGACTTTGCCAACCACTGATAATCACTTATCCGACCTCTAAAAATGACTTTGCCCGGCAATTGTAATGACTTTGCCAACCACTGTTAATCACTTATCCGACCTCTAAAAATTACTTTGCCCAACAATTGTAATGACTTTGCCAACAACTGTTAATCACATATCCGACCTCTAAAAATGACTTTGCCCAACAATTGTAATGACTTTGCCAACCACTGTTAATCACTTATCCGATCTCTAGAAATGACTTTGCCCAACAATTGTAATGACTTTGCCAACCACTGTCAATTACTAATCCGACATCTAAAAATGACTTTGCCCAACAATTGTAATGACTTTGCCAACCACTGTTAATCACTTATCCGATCTCTAGAAATGACTTTGCCCAACAATTGTAATGACTATGCCAACCACTGTCAGTTACTAATCCGACATCTAAAAATGACTTTGCCCAACAATTGTAATGACTTTGCCAACCACTGATAATCACTTATCCGACCTCTAAAAATGACTTTGCCCGGCAATTGTAATGACTTTGCCAAACACTGTTTATCACTTATCCGACCTCTAAAAATGACTTTGCCCAACAATTGTAATGACTTTGCCAACAACTGTTAATCACATATCCGACCTCTAAAAATGACTTTGCCCAACAATTGTAATGACTTTTCCAACCACTGTAAATCACTTATCCGATCTCTAGAAATGACTTTGCCCAACAATTGTAATGACTTTGCCAACCTCTGATAATCACTTATCCGACCCCTAAAAATGACTTTGCCCGGCAATTGTAATGACTTTGCCAACCACTGTTAATCACTTATCCGACCTCTAAAAATGACTTTGCTCAACAATTGTAATGACTTTGCCAACAACTGTTAATCACATATCCGACCTCTAAAATTGACTTTGCCCAACAATTGTAATGATTTTGCCAACCACTGTTAATCACTTATCCGAACTCTAAAAATGACTTTGCCCAACAATTATAATGACTTTGCCAACAACTGTCAATCACTTATCCGACCTCTAAAAATGACTTTTTTTAAAAATTGTAATCACTTTGCCCCACACTGTATATCCCATATCCGACCTCTAAAAATGACTTTGCTCAACAATTGTAATGACTTTGTCAACAACTGTTAATCACATATCCGACCTCTAAAATTGACTTTGCCCAACAATTGTAATGATTTTGCCAACCACTGTTAATCACTTATCCGAACTCTAAAAATGACTTTGCCCAACAATTGTAATGACTTTGCCAACCACTGATAATCACTTATCCGACCTCTAAAAATGACTTTGCCCGGCAATTGTAATGACTTTGCCAACCACTGTTAATCACTTATCCGACCTCTAAAAATGACTTTGCTCAACAATTGTAATGACTTTGCCAACCACTGTAAATCACTTATCCGAACTCTAAAAATGACTTTGCCCAACAATTGAAATGACTTTGTCAACCACTTTTAATCACTTATACGGACTCTAAAAATGACTTTGCCCCACAATTGTAATGACTTTGCCAACCACTGTTAATCACTTATCCGAACTCTAAAAATGACTTTGGCCAACAATTATAATGACTTTGCCAACCACTGTCAATCACTTATCCCACCTCTAAAAATGACTTTGCCCAACAGTTTAAATGATTTTGCCAACCAATGTTAATCACTTATCCGACCTCTAAAAATGACTTTGCCCAACAATTGTTATGACTTTGCCAACCACTGTAAATCACTTATCCGACCTCTAAAAATGACTTTGCCCAACAATTATAATGACCTTGTCAACCACTTTTAATCACTTATCCGGACTCTAAAAATGACTTTGCCCTACAATTGTAATGACTTTGCCAACCACTGTTAATCACTTATCCGAACTCTAAAAATGACTTTGCCCAACAATTGTAAAGACTTTGCCAACCACTGTCAATTACTAATCCTACATCTAAAAATGACTTTGCCAACCACTGTCAATCACTTATCCGACCTCTAAAAATGACTTTGCCCAACAGTTTAAATGACTTTGCCAACCACTGTTAATCACTTATCCGATCTCTAGAAATGACTTTGCTCAACAATTGTAATGACTTTGCCAACAACTGTTAATCACATATCCGACCTCTAAAATTGACTTTGCCCAACAATTGTAATGATTTTGCCAACCACTGTTAATCACTTATCCGAACTCTAAAAATGACTTTGCCCAACAATTATAATGACTTTGCCAACAACTGTCAATCACTTATCCGACCTCTAAAAATGACTTTTCTTAAAAATTGTAATCACTTTGCCCCACACTGTAAATCCCATATCCGACCTCTAAAAATGACTTTGCCCACCAATTGTAATGACTTTGCCAACCACTGATAATCACTTATCCGACCTCTAAAAATGACTTTGCCCGGCAATTGTAATGACTTTGCCAACCACTGTTAATCACTTATCCGACCTCTAAAAATGACTTTGCCCAACAATTGTAATGACTTTGCCAACAACTGTTAATCACATATCCGACCTCTAAAAATGACTTTGCCCAACAATTGTAATGACTTTGCCAACCACTGTTAATCACTTATCCGATCTCTAGAAATGACTTTGCCCAACAATTGTAATGACTTTGCCAACCACTGTCAATTACTAATCCGACATCTAAAAATGACTTTGCCCAACAATTGTAATGACTTTGCCAACCACTGTTAATCACTTATCCGATCTCTAGAAATGACTTTGCCCAACAATTGTAATGACTATGCCAACCACTGTCAGTTACTAATCCGACATCTAAAAAAGACTTTGCCCAACAATTGTAATGACTTTGCCAACCACTGATAATCACTTATCCGACCTCTAAAAATGACTTTGCCCGGCAATTGTAATGACTTTGCCAACCACTGTTTATCACTTATCCGACCTCTAAAAATGACTTTGCCCAACAATTGTAATGACTTTGCCAACAACTGTTAATCACATATCCGACCTCTAAAAATGACTTTGCCCAACAATTGTAATGACTTTGCCAACCACTGTAAATCACTTATCCGATCTCTAGAAATGACTTTGCCCAACAATTGTAATGACTTTGCCAACCACTGATAATCACTTATCCGACCTCTAAAAATGACTTTGCCCGGCAATTGTAATGACTTTGCCAACCACTGTTAATCACTTATCCGACCTCTAAAAATGACTTTGCTCAACAATTGTAATGACTTTGCCAACAACTGTTAATCACATATCCGACCTCTAAAATTGACTTTGCCCAACAATTGTAATGATTTTGCCAACCACTGTTAATCACTTATCCGAACTCTAAAAATGACTTTGCCCAACAATTATAATGACTTTGCCAACAACTGTCAATCACTTATCCGACCTCTAAAAATGACTTTTTTTAAAAATTGTAATCACTTTGCCCCACACTGTATATCCCATATCCGACCTCTAAAAATGACTTTGCTCAACAATTGTAATGACTTTGCCAACAACTGTTAATCACATATCCGACCTCTAAAATTGACTTTGCCCAACAATTGTAATGATTTTGCCAACCACTGTTAATCACTTATCCGAACTCTAAAAATGACTTTGCCCAACAATTGTAATGACTTTGCCAACCACTGATAATCACTTATCCGACCTCTAAAAATGACTTTGCCCGGCAATTGTAATGACTTTGCCAACCACTGTTAATCACTTATCCGACCTCTAAAAATGACTTTGCTCAACAATTGTAATGACTTTGCCAACCACTGTAAATCACTTATCCGAACTCTAAAAATGACTTTGCCCAACAATTGAAATGACTTTGTCAACCACTTTTAATCACTTATACGGACTCTAAAAATGACTTTGCCCCACAATTGTAATGACTTTGCCAACCACTGTTAATCACTTATCCGAACTCTAAAAATGACTTTGGCCAACAATTATAATGACTTTGCCAACCACTGTCAATCACTTATCCCACCTCTAAAAATGACTTTGCCCAACAGTTTAAATGATTTTGCCAACCAATGTTAATCACTTATCCGACCTCTAAAAATGACTTTGCCCAACAATTGTTATGACTTTGCCAACCACTGTCAATTACTAATCCGACATCTAAAAATGACTTTGCCCAACAATTGTAATGACTTTGCCAAACACTGTTAATCACTTATACGAACTCTAAAAATGACTTTGCCCAACAATTGTAATGACTTTGCCAACCACTGTTAATCACTTATTCGACCTCTAAAAATGACTTTGCCCAACAATTGTAATGACTTTGCCAACCACTGTTAATCACTTATCCGACCTCTAAAAATGACTTTGCCCAAAAATTGTAATGACTTTGCCAACCACTGTTAATCACTTATCCGACCTCTAAAAGTGACTTTGTCCAACAATTGTAATGACTTTGCCAACCACTGTTAATCACTTATACGATATCTAAAAATGACTTTGCCCAACAATTGTAATGACTTTGCCAACCACTGTCAATCACTTATCCGACCTCTAAAAATGACTTTGCCCAACAATTGTGATGACTTTGCCAACCACTGTTAATCAATTATCCTAACTCTAAAAATGACTTTGCCCAACAATTGTAATGACTTTGCCAACCACTGTTAATCACTTATCCGACCTCTAAAAATGACTTTGCCCGGCAATTGTAATGACTTTGCCAACCACTGTTAATCACTTATCCGACCTCTAAAAATGACTTTGCCCAACAATTGTAATGACTTTGCCAACCACTGATAATCACTTATCCGACCTCTAAAAATGACTTTGCCAGGCAATTGTAATGACTTTGCCAACCACTGTTAATCACTTATCCGAACTCTAAAAATGACTTTGCCCAACAATTATAATGACTTTGCCAACAACTGTCAATCACTTATCCGACCTCTAAAAATGACTTTGCCCAACAGTTTAAATGACTTTGCCAACCACTGCTAATCACTAATCCGACCTCTAAAAATGACTTTGCCGAACAATTGTAATGACTTTGCCAACCACTGTTAATCACTTATCCGACCTCTAAAAATGACTTTGCCCAACAATTGTTATGACTTTGCCAACCACTGTTTATAACTTATCCGGACTCTAAAAATGACTTTTCTTAAAAATTGTAATCTCTTTGCCCCACACTGTATATCCCATATCCGACCTCTAAAAATGACTTTGCCCAACAATTGTAATGACTTTGCCAACCACTGTAAATCACTTATCCGAACTCTAAAAATGACTTTGCCCAACAATTGAAATGACTTTGTCAACCACTTTTAATCACTTATACGGACTCTAAAAATGACTTTGCCCCACAATTGTAATGACTTTGCCAACCACTGTTAATCACTTATACGAACTCTAAAAATGACTTTGCCCAACAATTATAATGACTTTGCCAACAACTGTCAATCACTTATCCGACCTCTAAAAATGACTTTGCCCAACAGTTTAAATGACTTTGCCAACCACTGTTAATCACTAATCAGACCTCTAAAAATGACTTTGCCGAACAATTGTAATGACTTTGCCAACCACTGTCAATCACTTATCCGACCTCTAAAAATGACTTTGCCCAACAATTGTGATGACTTTGCCAACCACTGTTAATCAATTATCCTAACTCTAAAAATGACTTTGCCCAACAATTGTAATGACTTTGCCAACCACTGTTAATCACTTATCCGACCTCTAAAAATGACTTTGCCCGGCAATTGTAATGACTTTGCCAACCACTGTTAATCACTTATCCGACCTCTAAAAATGACTTTGCCCAACAATTGTAATGACTTTGCCAACCACTGATAATCACTTATCCGACCTCCAAAAATGACTTTGCCAGGCAATTGTAATGACTTTGCCAACCACTGTTAATCACTTATCCGACCTCTAAAAGTGACTTTGTCCAACAATTGTAATGACTTTGCCAACCACTGTTAATCACTTATACGATATCTAAAAATGACTTTGCCCAACAATTGTAATGACTTTGCCAACCACTGTCAATCACTTATCCGACCTCTAAAAATGACTTTGCCCAACAATTGTGATGACTTTGCCAACCACTGTTAATCAATTATCCTAACTCTAAAAATGACTTTGCCCAACAATTGTAATGACTTTGCCAACCACTGTTAATCACTTATCCGACCTCTAAAAATGACTTTGCCCGGCAATTGTAATGACTTTGCCAACCACTGTTAATCACTTATCCGACCTCTAAAAATGACTTTGCCCAACAATTGTAATGACTTTGCCAACCACTGATAATCACTTATCCGACCTCTAAAAATGACTTTGCCAGGCAATTGTAATGACTTTGCCAACCACTGTTAATCACTTATCCGAACTCTAAAAATGACTTTGCCCAACAATTATAATGACTTTGCCAACAACTGTCAATCACTTATCCGACCTCTAAAAATGACTTTGCCCAACAGTTTAAATGACTTTGCCAACCACTGTTAATCACTAATCCGACCTCTAAAAATGACTTTGCCGAACAATTGTAATGACTTTGCCAACCACTGTTAATCACTTATCCGACCTCTAAAAATGACTTTGCCCAACAATTGTTATGACTTTGCCAACCACTGTTTATAACTTATCCGGACTCTAAAAATGACTTTTCTTAAAAATTGTAATCTCTTTGCCCCACACTGTATATCCCATATCCGACCTCTAAAAATGACTTTGCCCAACAATTGTAATGACTTTGCCAACCACTGTAAATCACTTATCCGAACTCTAAAAATGACTTTGCCCAACAATTGAAATGACTTTGTCAACCACTTTTAATCACTTATACGGACTCTAAAAATGACTTTGCCGAACAATTGTAATGACTTTGCCAACCACTGTTAATCACTTATCCGACCTCTAAAAATGACTTTGCCCAACAATTGTTATGACTTTGCCAACCACTGTTTATAACTTATCCGGACTCTAAAAATGACTTTTCTTAAAAATTGTAATCTCTTTGCCCCACACTGTATATCCCATATCCGACCTCTAAAAATGACTTTGCCCAACAATTGTAATGACTTTGCCAACCACTGTAAATCACTTATCCGAACTCTAAAAATGACTTTGCCCAACAATTGAAATGACTTTGTCAACCACTTTTAATCACTTATCCGAACTCTAAAAATGACTTTGCCCAACAATTATAATGACTTTGCCAACAACTGTCAATCACTTATCCGACCTCTAAAAATGACTTTGCCCAACAGTTTAAATGACTTTGCCAACCACTGTTAATCACTAATCAGACCTCTAAAAATGACTTTGCCGAACAATTGTAATGACTTTGCCAACCACTGTCAATCACTTATCCGACCTCTAAAAATGACTTTGCCCAACAATTGTGATGACTTTGCCAACCACTGTTAATCAATTATCCTAACTCTAAAAATGACTTTGCCCAACAATTGTAATGACTTTGCCAACCACTGTTAATCACTTATCCGACCTCTAAAAATGACTTTGCCCGGCAATTGTAATGACTTTGCCAACCACTGTTAATCACTTATCCGACCTCTAAAAATGACTTTGCCCAACAATTGTAATGACTTTGCCAACCACTGATAATCACTTATCCGACCTCTAAAAATGACTTTGCCAGGCAATTGTAATGACTTTGCCAACCACTGTTAATCACTTATCCGATCTCTAGAAATGACTTTGCCCAACAATTGTAATGACTATGCCAACCACTGTCAGTTACTAATCCGACATAAAAAAATGACTTTGCCCAACAATTGTAATGACTTTGCCAACCACTGATAATCACTTATCCGAACTCTAAAAATGACTTTGGCCAACAATTATAATGACTTTGCCAACTACTGTCAATCACTTATCCCACCTCTAAAAATGACTTTGCCCAACAGTTTAAATGACTTTGCCAACCAATGTTAATCATTTATCCGACCTCTAAAAATGATTTTGCCCAACAATTGTTATGACTTTGCCAACCACTGTAAATCACTTATCCGACATCTAAAAATGACTTTGCCCAACAATTATAATGACTTTGTCAACCACTTTTAATCTTTTATCCGGACTCTAAAAATGACTTTGCCCTACAATTGTAATGACTTTGCCAACCACTGTTAATCACTTATCCGAACTCTAAAAATGACTTTGCCCAACAATTGTAAAGACTTTGCCAACCACTGTCAATTACTAATCCTACATCTAAAAATGACTTTGCCAACCACTGTCAATCACTTATCCGACCTCTAAAAATGACTTTGCCCAACAGTTTAAATGACTTTGCCAACCACTGTTAATCACTTATCCGACCTCTAAAAATGACTTTGCCAAACAGTTGTTATGACTTTGCCAACCACTGTAAATCACTTATCCGACCTCTAAAAATGACTTTGCCAACAATTGTAATGACTTTGTCAACCACTTTTAATCACTTATCCGGACTCTAAAAATGACTTTGGCCAACAATTATAATTACTTTGCCAACCACTGTCAATCACTTATCCGACCTCTAAAAATGACTTTGCCCAACAATTGTAAAGACTTTGCCAACCACTGTCAATTACTAATCCGACATCTAAAAATGACTTTGCCAACCACTGTTAATTACTTATCCGGACTCTAAAAATGACTTTTCTTAAAAATTGTAATCACTTTGCCCCACACTGTAAATCCCATATCCGACCTCTCAAAATGACTTTGCCCAACAATTGTAATGACTTTGCCAACAACTGTTAATCACTTATCCGATCTCTAGAAATGACTTTGCCCAACAATTGTAATGACTTTGCCAACCACTGTCAATTACTAATCCGACATCTAAAAATGACTTTGCCCAACAATTGTAATGACTTTGCCAACCACTGATAATCACTTAGCCGACCTCTAAAAATGACTTTGCCCGGAAATTGTAATGACTTTGCCAACCACTGTTAATCACTTATCCGACCTCTAGAAATGACTTTGCCCAACAATTGTAATGACTTTGCCAACCACTGTCAATTACTAATCCGACATCTAAAAATGACTTGGCCCAACAATTGTAATGACTTTGCCAACCACTGATAATCACTTATCCGACCTCTAAAAATGACTTTGCCCGGCAATTGGAATGACTTTGCCAACCACTGTTAATCACTTATCCGACCTCTAAAAATGACTTTGCCCAACAGTTTAAATGACTTTGCCAACCACTGTTAATCACTTATCCGACCTCTAAAAATGACTTTGCCCAACAATTGTTATGACTTTGCCAAGCATTGTAAATCAATTATCCGACCTCTAAATATGACTTTGCCCAACAATTGTAATGACTTTGTCAACCACTTTTAATCACTTATCCGGACTCTAAAAATGACTTTGGCCAACAATTATAATGACTTTGCCAACCACTGTCAATCACTTATCCGACCTCTAAAAATGACTTTGCCCAACAATTGTAAAGACTTTGCCATCCACTGTCAATTACTAATCCGACATCTAAAAATGACTTTGCCAACCACTGTTAATTACTTATCCGGACTCTAAAAATGACTTTTCTTAAAAATTGTAATCACTTTGCCCCACACTGTAAATCCCATATCCGACCTCTAAAAATGACTTTGCCCAACAATTGTAATGACTTTGCCAACAACTGTTAATCACTTATCCGATCTCTAGAAATGACTTTGCCCAACAATTGTAATGACTTTGCCAACCACTGTCAATTACTAATCCGACATCTAAAAATGACTTTGCCCAACAATTGTAATGACTTTGCCAACCACTGATAATCACTTAGCCGACCTCTAAAAATGACTTTGCCCGGAAATTGTAATGACTTTGCCTACCACTGTTAATCACTTATCCGATATCTAGAAATGACTTTGCCCAACAATTGTAATGACTTTGCCAACCACTGTCAATTACTAATCCGACATCTAAAAATGACTTTGCCCAACAATTGTAATGACTTTGCCAACCACTGATAATCACTTATCCGACCTCTAAAAATGACTTTGCCCGGCAATTGTAATGACTTTGCCAACCACTGTTAATCACTTATCCGACCTCTAAAAATGACTTTGCCCAACAATTGTAATGACTTTGCCAACAACTGTTAATCACATATCCGACCTCTAAAAATGACTTTGCCCAACAATTGTAATGACTTTGCCAACCACTTTTAATCACTTATCCGATCTCTAGAAATGACTTTGCCCAACAATTGTAATGACTTTGCAACCACTGTAAATCACTTATCCGACCTCTAAAAATGACTTTGCCCAACAATTATAATGACTTTGTCAACCACTGTTAATCACTTATCCGAACTCTAAAAATGACTTTGCCCAACAATTGTAAAGACTTTGCCAACCACTGTCAATTACTAATCCGACATCTAAAAATGACTTTGCCCAACTATTGTAATGACTTTGCCAACCACTGATAATCACTTAGCCGACCTCTAAAAATGACTTTGCCCGGAAATTGTAATGACTTTGCCTACCACTGTTAATAACTTATCCGATCTCTAGAAATGACTTTGCCCAACAATTGTAATGACTTTGCCAACCACTGTTAATTACTTATCCGGACTCCAAAAATGACTTTTCTTAAAAATTGTAATCACTTTGCCCCACACTGTAAATCCCATATCCGACCTTCTAAAAATGACTTTGCCCAACAATTGTAATGACTTTGCCAACAACTGTTAATCACTTATCCGATCTCTAGAAATGACTTTGCCCAACAATTGTAATGACTTTGCCAACCACTGTCAATTACTAATCCGACATCTAAAAATGACTTTGCCCAACAATTGTAATGACTTTGCCAACCACTGATAATCACTTAGCCGACCTCTAAAAATGACTTTGCCCGGAAATTGTAATGACTTTGCAAACAACTGTTAATCACTTATCCGACCTCTAGAAATGACTTTGCCCAACAATTGTAATGACTTTGCCAACCACTGTCAATTACTAATCCGACATCTAAAAATGACTTTGCCCAACAATTGTAATGACTTTGCCAACCACTGATAATCACTTATCCGACCTCTAAAAATGACTTTGCCCGGCAATTGTAATGACTTTGCCAACCACTGTTAATCACTTATCCGACCTCTAAAAATGACTTTGCCCAACAGTTTAAATGACTTTGCCAACCACTGTTAATCACTTATCCGACCTCTAAAAATGACTTTGCCCAACAATTGTTATGACTTTGCCAACCACTGTAAATCACTTATCCGACCTCTAAAAATGACTTTGCCCAACAATTGTAATGACTTTGTCAACCACTTTTAATCACTTATCCGGACTCTAAAAATGACTTTGGCCAACAATTATAATGACTTTGCCAACCACTGTCAATCACTTATCCGACCTCTAAAAATGACTTTGCCCAACAATTGTAAAGACTTTGCCAACCACTGTCAATTACTAATCCGACATCTAAAAATGACTTTGCCAACCACTGTTAATCACTTATCCGACCTCTAAAAATGACTTTGCCCAACAATTGTAATGACTTTGCCAACAACTGTTAATCACATATCCGACCTCTAAAAATGACTTTGCCCAACAATTGTAATGACTTTGCCAACCACTGTTAATCACTTATCCGATCTCTAGAAATGACTTTGCCCAACAATTGTAATGACTTTGCCAACCACTGTCAATTACTAATCCGACATCTAAAAATGACTTTGCCCAACAATTGTAATGACTTTGCCAACCACTGATAATCACTTATCCGACCTCTAAAAATGACTTTGCCCGGCAATTGTAATGACTTTGCCAACCACTGTTAATCACTTATCCGACCTCTAAAAATGACTTTGCCCAACAATTGTAATGACTTTGCCAACAACTGTTAATCACATATCCGACCTCTAAAAATGACTTTGCCCAACAATTGTAATGACTTTGCCAACCACTGTTAATCACTTATCCGATCTCTAGAAATGACTTTGCCCAAGAATTGTAATGACTATGCCAACCACTGTCAGTTACTAATCCGACATCTAAAAATGACTTTGCCCAACAATTGTAATGACTTTCCCAACCACTGTTAATCACTTATCCGAACTCTAAAAATGACTTTGCCCAACAATTGTAAAGACTTTGCCAACCACTGTCAATTACTAATCCGACATCTAAAAATAACTTTGCCAACCACTGTTAATCACTTATCCGGACTCTAAAAATGACTTTTCTTAAAAATTGTAATCACTTTGCCCCACACTGTAAATCCCATATCCGACCTCTAAAAATGACTTTGCCCAACAATTGTAATGACTTTGCCAACCACTGATAATCACTTATCCGACCTCTAAAAATGACTTTGCCCGGCAATTGTAATGACTTTGCCAACCACTGTTAATCACTTATCCGACCTCTAAAAATGACTTTGCCCAACAATTGTAATGACTTTGCCAACAACTGTTAATCACATATCCGACCTCTAAAAATGACTTTGCCCAACAATTGTAATGACTTTGCCAACCACTGTTAATCACTTATCCGATCTCTAGAAATGACTTTGCCCAACAATTGTAATGACTTTGCCAACCACTGTCAATTACTAATCCGACATCTAAAAATGACTTTGCCCAACAATTGTAATGACTTTGCCAACCACTGATAATCACTTATCCGACCTCTAAAAATGACTTTGCCCGGCAATTGTAATGACTTTGCCAACCACTGTTAATCACTTATCCGACCTGTAAAAATGACTTTGCCCAACAATTGTAATGACTTTGCCAACAACTGTTAATCACATATCCGACCTCTAAAAATGACTTTGCCCAACAATTGTAATGACTTTGCCAACCACTGTTAATCACTTATCCGATCTCTAGAAATGACTTTGCCCAACAATTGTAATGACTATGCCAACCACTGTCAGTTACTAATCCGACATCTAAAAATGACTTTGCCCAACAATTGTAATGACTTTGCCAACCACTGATAATCACTTATCCGACCTCTAAAAATGACTTTGCCCGGCAATTGTAATGACTTTGCCAACCACTGTTAATCACTTATCCGACCTCTAAAAATGACTTTGCCCAACAATTGTAATGACTTTGCCAACAACTGTTAATCACATATCCGACCTCTAAAAATGACTTTGCCCAACAATTGTAATGACTTTGCCAACCACTGTTAATCACTTATCCGATCTCTAGAAATGACTTTGCCCAACAATTGTAATGACTTTGCCAACCACTGATAATCACTTATCCGACCTCTAAAAATTACTTTGCCCGGCAATTGTAATGACTTTGCCAACCACTGTTAATCACTTATCCGACCTCTAAAAATGACTTTGCTCAACAATTGTAATGACTTTGCCAACAACTGTTAATCACATATCCGACCTCTAAAATTGACTTTGCCCAACAATTGTAATGACTTTGCCAACCACTGTTAATCACTTATCCGAACTCTAAAAATGACTTTGCCCAACAATTGTAAAGACTTTGCCAACCACTGTCAATTACTAATCCGACATCTAAAAATGACTTTGCCAACCACTGTTAATCACTTATCCGGACTCTAAAAATGACTTTTCTTAAAAATTGTAATCACTTTGCCCCACACTGTAAATCCCATATCCGACCTCTAAAAATGACTTTGCCCAACAATTGTAATGACTTTGCCAACCACTGATAATCACTTATCCGACCTCTAAAATGACTTTGCCCGGCAATTGTAATGACTTTGCCAACCACTGTTAATCACTTATCCGACCTCTAAAAATGACTTTGCCCAACAATTGTAATGACTTTGCCAACAACTGTTAATCACATATCCGACCTCTAAAAATGACTTTGCCCAACAATTGTAATGACTTTGCCAACCACTGTTAATTACTTATCCGATCTCTAGAAATGACTTTGCCCAACAATTGTAATGACTTTGCCAACCACTGTCAATTACTAATCCGACCTCTAAAAATGACTTTGCCCAACAATTGTAATGACTTTGCCAACCACTGTTAATCACTTATCCGATCTCTAGAAATGACTTTGCCCAACAATTGTAATGACTTTGCCAACCACTGTCAATTACTAATCCGACATCTAAAAATGACT
This sequence comes from Brachionus asplanchnoidis, assembly GCA_025491095.1. NCBI lineage: Eukaryota > Metazoa > Rotifera > Eurotatoria > Ploima > Brachionidae > Brachionus > Brachionus asplanchnoidis. The sequence goes on along the minus strand of JAILYF010000110.1, from coordinate 167,275 downwards.
TTGCCCAACAATTGTAATGACTTTGCCAACCACTGTTAATCACTTATCCGATCTCTAGAAATGAATTTGCCCAACAATTATAATGACTTTGTCAACCACTTTTAATCACTTATCCGGACTCTAAAAATGACTTTGCCCTACAATTGTAATGACTTTGCCAACCACTGTTAATCACTTATCCGAACTCTAAAAATGACTTTGCCCAACAATTGTAAAGACTTTGCCAACCACTGTCAATTACTAATCCTACATCTAAAAATGACTTTGCCAACCACTGTCAATCACTTATCCGACCTCTAAAAATGACTTTGCCCAACAGTTTAAATGACTTTGCCAACCACTGTTAATCACTTATCCGACCTCTAAAAATGACTTTGCCCAACAGTTGTTATGACTTTGCCAACCACTGTAAATCACTTATCCGACCTCTAAAAATGACTTTGCCAACAATTGTAATGACTTTGTCAACCACTTTTAATCACTTATCCGGACTCTAAAAATGACTTTGGCCAACAATTATAATTACTTTGCCAACCACTGTCAATCACTTAACCGACCTCTAAAAATGACTTTGCCCAACAATTGTAAAGACTTTGCCAACCACTGTCAATTACTAATCCGACATCTAAAAATGACTTTGCCAACCACTGTTAATTACTTATCCGGACTCTAAAAATGAATTTTCTTAAAAATTGTAATCACTTTGCCCCACACTGTAAATCCCATATCCGACCTCTAAAAATGACTTTGCCCAACAATTGTAATGACTTTGCCAACAACTGTTAATCACTTATCCGATCTCTAGAAATGACTTTGCCCAACAATTGTAATGACTTTGCCAACCACTGTCAATTACTAATCCGACATCTAAAAATGACTTTGCCCAACAATTGTAATGACTTTGCCAACCACTGATAATCACTTAGCCGACCTCTAAAAATGACTTTGCCCGGAAATTGTAATGACTTTGCCAACCACTGTTAATCACTTATCCGACCTCTAGAAATGACTTTGCCCAACAATTGTAATGACTTTGCCAACCACTGTCAATTACTAATCCGACATCTAAAAATGACTTGGCCCAACAATTGTAATGACTTTGCCAACCACTGATAATCACTTATCCGACCTCTAAAAATGACTTTGCCCGGCAATTGGAATGACTTTGCCAACCACTGTTAATCACTTATCCGACCTCTAAAAATGACTTTGCCCAACAGTTTAAATGACTTTGCCAACCACTGTTAATCACTTATCCGACCTCTAAAAATGACTTTGCCCAACAATTGTTATGACTTTGCCAAGCATTGTAAATCAATTATCCGACCTCTAAATATGACTTTGCCCAACAATTGTAATGACTTTGTCAACCACTTTTAATCACTTATCCGGACTCTAAAAATGACTTTGGCCAACAATTATAATGACTTTGCCAACCACTGTCAATCACTTATCCGACCTCTAAAAATGACTTTGCCCAACAATTGTAAAGACTTTGCCAACCACTGTCAATTACTAATCCGACATCTAAAAATGACTTTGCCAACCACTGTTAATTACTTATCCGGACTCTAAAAATGACTTTTCTTAAAAATTGTAATCACTTTGCCCCACACTGTAAATCCCATATCCGACCTCTAAAAATGACTTTGCCCAACAATTGTAATGACTTTGCCAACAACTGTTAATCACTTATCCGATCTCTAGAAATGACTTTGCCCAACAATTGTAATGACTTTGCCAACCACTGATAATCACTTAGCCGACCTCTAAAAATGACTTTGCCCGGAAATTGTAATGACTTTGCCTACCACTGTTAATCACTTATCCGATATCTAGAAATGACTTTGCCCAACAATTGTAATGACTTTGCCAACCACTGATAATCACTTAGCCGACCTCTAAAAATGACTTTGCCCGGAAATTGTAATGACTTTGCCTACCACTGTTAATCACTTATCCGATATCTAGAAATGACTTTGCCCAACAATTGTAATGACTTTGCCAACCACTGTCAATTACTAATCCGACATCTAAAAATGACTTTGCCCAACAATTGTAATGACTTTGCCAACCACTGATAATCACTTATCCGACCTCTAAAAATGACTTTGCCCGGCAATTGTAATGACTTTGCCAACCACTGTTAATCACTTATCCGACCTCTAAAAATGACTTTGCCCAACAATTGTAATGACTTTGCCAACAACTGTTAATCACATATCCGACCTCTAAAAATGACTTTGCCCAACAATTGTAATGACTTTGCCAACCACTTTTAATCACTTATCCGATCTCTAGAAATGACTTTGCCCAACAATTGTAATGACTTTGCAACCACTGTAAATCACTTATCCGACCTCTAAAAATGACTTTGCCCAACAATTATAATGACTTTGTCAACCACTGTTAATCACTTATCCGAACTCTAAAAATGACTTTGCCCAACAATTGTAAAGACTTTGCCAACCACTGTCAATTACTAATCCGACATCTAAAAATGACTTTGCCCAACTATTGTAATGACTTTGCCAACCACTGATAATCACTTAGCCGACCTCTAAAAATGACTTTGCCCGGAAATTGTAATGACTTTGCCTACCACTGTTAATCACTTATCCGATCTCTAGAAATGACTTTGCCCAACAATTGTAATGACTTTGCCAACCACTGTTAATTACTTATCCGGACTCCAAAAATGACTTTTCTTAAAAATTGTAATCACTTTGCCCCACACTGTAAATCCCATATCCGACCTTCTAAAAATGACTTTGCCCAACAATTGTAATGACTTTGCCAACAACTGTTAATCACTTATCCGATCTCTAGAAATGACTTTGCCCAACAATTGTAATGACTTTGCCAACCACTGTCAATTACTAATCCGACATCTAAAAATGACTTTGCCCAACAATTGTAATGACTTTGCCAACCACTGATAATCACTTAGCCGACCTCTAAAAATGACTTTGCCCGGAAATTGTAATGACTTTGCCAACAACTGTTAATCACTTATCCGACCTCTAGAAATGACTTTGCCCAACAATTGTAATGACTTTGCCAACCACTGTCAATTACTAATCCGACATCTAAAAATGACTTTGCCCAACAATTGTAATGACTTTGCCAACCACTGATAATCACTTATCCGACCTCTAAAAATGACTTTGCCCGGCAATTGTAATGACTTTGCCAACCACTGTTAATCACTTATCCGACCTCTAAAAATGACTTTGCCCAACAATTGTTATGACTTTGCCAACCACTGTAAATCACTTATCCGACCTCTAAAAATGACTTTGCCCAACAATTGTAATGACTTTGTCAACCACTTTTAATCACTTATCCGGACTCTAAAAATGACTTTGGCCAACAATTATAATGACTTTGCCAACCACTGTCAATCACTTATCCGACCTCTAAAAATGACTTTGCCCAACAATTGTAAAGACTTTGCCAACCACTGTCAATTACTAATCCGACATCTAAAAATGACTTTGCCAACCACTGTTAATCACTTATCCGACCTCTAAAAATGACTTTGCCCAACAATTGTAATGACTTTGCCAACAACTGTTAATCACATATCCGACCTCTAAAAATGACTTTGCCCAACAATTGTAATGACTTTGCCAACCACTGTTAATCACTTATCCGATCTCTAGAAATGACTTTGCCCAACAATTGTAATGACTTTGCCAACCACTGTCAATTACTAATCCGACATCTAAAAATGACTTTGCCCAACAATTGTAATGACTTTGCCAACCACTGATAATCACTTATCCGACCTCTAAAAATGACTTTGCCCGGCAATTGTAATGACTTTGCCAACCACTGTTAATCACTTATCCGACCTCTAAAAATGACTTTGCCCAACAATTGTAATGACTTTGCCAACAACTGTTAATCACATATCCGACCTCTAAAAATGACTTTGCCCAACAATTGTAATGACTTTGCCAACCACTGTTAATCACTTATCCGATCTCTAGAAATGACTTTGCCCAAGAATTGTAATGACTATGCCAACCACTGTCAGTTACTAATCCGACATCTAAAAATGACTTTGCCCAACAATTGTAATGACTTTCCCAACCACTGTTAATCACTTATCCGAACTCTAAAAATGACTTTGCCCAACAATTGTAAAGACTTTGCCAACCACTGTCAATTACTAATCCGACATCTAAAAATAACTTTGCCAACCACTGTTAATCACTTATCCGGACTCTAAAAATGACTTTTCTTAAAAATTGTAATCACTTTGCCCCACACTGTAAATCCCATATCCGACCTCTAAAAATGACTTTGCCCAACAATTGTAATGACTTTGCCAACCACTGATAATCACTTATCCGACCTCTAAAAATGACTTTGCCCGGCAATTGTAATGACTTTGCCAACCACTGTTAATCACTTATCCGACCTCTAAAAATGACTTTGCCCAACAATTGTTATGACTTTGCCAACCACTGTAAATCACTTATCCGACCTCTAAAAATGACTTTGCCCAACAATTGTAATGACTTTGTCAACCACTTTTAATCACTTATCCGGACTCTAAAAATGACTTTGGCCAACAATTATAATGACTTTGCCAACCACTGTCAATCACTTATCCGACCTCTAAAAATGACTTTGCCCAACAATTGTAAAGACTTTGCCAACCACTGTCAATTACTAATCCGACATCTAAAAATGACTTTGCCAACCACTGTTAATCACTTATCCGACCTCTAAAAATGACTTTGCCCAACAATTGTAATGACTTTGCCAACAACTGTTAATCACATATCCGACCTCTAAAAATGACTTTGCCCAACAATTGTAATGACTTTGCCAACCACTGTTAATCACTTATCCGATCTCTAGAAATGACTTTGCCCAACAATTGTAATGACTTTGCCAACCACTGTCAATTACTAATCCGACATCTAAAAATGACTTTGCCCAACAATTGTAATGACTTTGCCAACCACTGATAATCACTTATCCGACCTCTAAAAATGACTTTGCCCGCCAATTGTAATGACTTTGCCAACCACTGTTAATCACTTATCCGACCTCTAAAAATGACTTTGCCCAACAATTGTAATGACTTTGCCAACAACTGTTAATCACATATCCGACCTCTAAAAATGACTTTGCCCAACAATTGTAATGACTTTGCCAACCACTGTTAATCACTTATCCGATCTCTAGAAATGACTTTGCCCAAGAATTGTAATGACTATGCCAACCACTGTCAGTTACTAATCCGACATCTAAAAATGACTTTGCCCAACAATTGTAATGACTTTCCCAACCACTGTTAATCACTTATCCGAACTCTAAAAATGACTTTGCCCAACAATTGTAAAGACTTTGCCAACCACTGTCAATTACTAATCCGACATCTAAAAATAACTTTGCCAACCACTGTTAATCACTTATCCGGACTCTAAAAATGACTTTTCTTAAAAATTGTAATCACTTTGCCCCACACTGTAAATCCCATATCCGACCTCTAAAAATGACTTTGCCCAACAATTGTAATGACTTTGCCAACCACTGATAATCACTTATCCGACCTCTAAAAATGACTTTGCCCGGCAATTGTAATGACTTTGCCAAACACTGTTAATCACTTATCCGACCTCTAAAAATGACTTTGCCCAACAATTGTAATGACTTTGCCAACAACTGTTAATCACATATCCGACCTCTAAAAATGACTTTGCCCAACAATTGTAATGACTTTGCCAACCACTGTTAATCACTTATCCGATCTCTAGAAATGACTTTGCCCAACAATTGTAATGACTTTGCCAACCACTGTCAATTACTAATCCGACATCTAAAAATGACTTTGCCCAACAATTGTAATGACTTTGCCAACCACTGATAATCACTTATCCGACCTCTAAAAATGACTTTGCCCGGCAATTGTAATGACTTTGCCAACCACTGTTAATCACTTATCCGACCTCTAAAAATGACTTTGCCCAACAATTGTAATGACTTTGCCAACAACTGTTAATCACATATCCGACCTCTAAAAATGACTTTGACCCACAATTGTAATGACTTTGCCAACCACTGTTAATCACTTATCCGATCTCTAGAAATGACTTTGCCCAACAATTGTAATGACTTTGCCAACCACTGATAATCACTTATCCGACCTCTAAAAATGACTTTGCCCGGCAATTGTAATGACTTTGCCAACCACTGTTAATCACTTATCCGACCTCTAAAAATGACTTTGCTCAACAATTGTAATGACTTTGCCAACAACTGTTAATCACTTATCCGACCTCTAAAAATGACTTTGCCCAACAATTGTAATGACTTTGCCAACAACTGTTAATCACATATCCGACCTCTAAAAATGACTTTGCCCAACAATTGTAATGACTTTGCCAACCACTGTTAATCACTTATCCGATCTCTAGAAATGACTTTGCCCAACAATTGTAATGACTTTGCCAACCACTGATAATCACTTATCCGACCTCTAAAAATGACTTTGCCCGGCAATTGTAATGACTTTGCCAACCACTGTTAATCACTTATCCGACCTCTAAAAATGACTTTGCTCAACAATTGTAATGACTTTGCCAACAACTGTTAATCACATATCCGACCTCTAAAATTGACTTTGCCCAACAATTGTAATGACTTTGCCAACCACTGTTAATCACTTATCCGAACTCTAAAAATGACTTTGCCCAACAATTGTAAAGACTTTGCCAACCACTGTCAATTACTAATCCGACATCTAAAAATGACTTTGCCAACCACTGTTAATCACTTATCCGGACTCTAAAAATGACTTTTCTTAAAAATTGTAATCACTTTGCCCCACACTGTAAATCCCATATCCGACCTCTAAAAATGACTTTGCCCAACAATTGTAATGACTTTGCCAACCACTGATAATCACTTATCCGACCTCTAAAAATGACTTTGCCCGGCAATTGTAATGACTTTGCCAACCACTGTTAATCACTTATCCGACGTTTAAAAATGACTTTGCCCAACAATTGTAATGACTTTGCCAACAACTGTTAATCACATATCCGACCTCTAAAAATGACTTTGTCCAACAATTGTAATGACTTTGCCAACCACTGTTAATCACTTATCCGATCTCTAGAAATGACTTTGCCCAACAATTGTAATGACTTTGCCAACCACTGTTAATCACTTATCCGATCTCTAGAAATGACTTTGCCCAACAATTGTAATGACTTTGCCAACCACTGTCAATTACTAATCCGACATCTAAAAATGACTTTGCCCAACAATTGTAATGACTTTGCCAACAACTGTTAATCACATATCCGACCTCTAAAAATGACTTTGCCCAACAATTGTAATGACTTTGCCAACCACTGTTAATCACTTATCCGATCTCTAGAAATGACTTTGCCCAACAATTGTAATGACTTTGCCAACCACTGATAATCACTTATCCGACCTCTAAAAATGACTTTGCCCGGCAATTGTAATGACTTTGCCAACCACTGTTAATCACTTATCCGACCTCTAAAAATGACTTTGCTCAACAATTGTAATGACTTTGCCAACCACTGTTAATCACTTATCCGACCTCTAAAAATGACTCTGCCCAACAATTGTTATGACTTTGCCAACCACTGTTAATAACTTATCCGGACTCTAAAAATGACTTTTTTTAAAAATTGTAATCACTTTGCCCCACACTGTATATCCCATATCCGACCTCTAAAAATGACTTTGCCCAACAATTGTAATGACTTTGCCAACCACTGTAAATCACTTATCCGAACTCTAAAAATGACTTTGCCCAACAATTGAAATGACTTTGTCAACCACTTTTAATCACTTATACGGACTCTAAAAATGACTTTGCCCCACAATTGTAATGACTTTGCCAACCACTGTTAATCACTTATCCGAACTCTAAAAATGACTTTGGCCAACAATTATAATGACTTTGCCAACCACTGTCAATCACTTATCCCACCTCTAAAAATGACTTTGCCCAACAGTTTAAATGATTTTGCCAACCAATGTTAATCACTTATCCGACCTCTAAAAATGACTTTGCCCAACAATTGTTATGACTTTGCCAACCACTGTAAATCACTTATCCGACCTCTAAAAATGACTTTGCCCAACAATTATAATGACCTTGTCAACCACTTTTAATCACTTATCCGGACTCTAAAAATGACTTTGCCCTACAATTGTAATGACTTTGCCAACCACTGTTAATCACTTATCCGAACTCTAAAAATGACTTTGCCCAACAATTGTAAAGACTTTGCCAACCACTGTCAATTACTAATCCTACATCTAAAAATGACTTTGCCAACCACTGTCAATCACTTATCCGACCTCTAAAAATGACTTTGCCCAACAGTTTAAATGACTTTGCCAACAACTGTTAATCACTTATCCGATCTCTAGAAATGACTTTTCCCAACAATTGTGATGACTTTTCCAACCACTGTCAATTACTAATCCGACATCTAAAAATGACTTTCCCCAACAATTGTAATGACTTTGCCAACCACTGATAATCACTTATCCGACCTCTAAAAATGACTTTGCCAGGTAATTGTAATGACTTTGCCAACCACTGTTAATCACTTATCCGATCTCTAGAAATGACTTTGCCCAACAATTGTAATGACTATGCCAACCACTGTCAGTTACTAATCCGACATCAAAAAATGACTTTGCCCAACAATTGAAATGACTTTGCCAACCACTGTTAATCACTTATCCGAACTCTAAAAATGACTTTGCCCAACAATTATAATGACTTTGCCAACAACTGTCAATCACTTATCCGACCTCTAAAAATGACTTTGCCCAACAGTTTAAATGACTTTGCCAACCACTGTTAATCACTAATCCGACCTCTAAAAATGACTTTGCCGAACAATTGTAATGACTTTGCCAACCACTGTATATCCCATATCCGACCTCTAAAAATGACTTTGCCCAACAATTGTAATGACTTTGCCAACCACTGTAAATCACTTATCCGAACTCTAAAAATGACTTTGCCCAACAATTGAAATGACTTTGTCAACCACTTTTAATCACTTATACGGACTCTAAAAATGACTTTGCCCAACAATTGTAATGACTTTGTCAACCACTTTTAATCACTTATCCGGACTCTAAAAATGACTTTGGCCAACAATTAAAATGACTTTGCCAACCACTGTCAATCACTTATCCGACCTCTAAAAATGACTTTGCCCAACAATTGTAAAGACTTTGCCAACCACTGTTAATCACTAATCCGACCTCTAAAAATGACTTTGCCGAACAATTGTAATGACTTTGCCAACCACTGTTAATCACTTATCCGACCTCTAAAAATGACTTTGCCCAACAATTGTTATGACTTTGCCAACCACTGTTAATAACTTATCCGGACTCTAAAAATGACTTTTCTTAAAAATTGTAATCACTTTGCCCCACACTGTATATCCCATATCCGACCACTAAAAATGACTTTGCCCAACAATTGTAATGACTTTGCCAACCACTGTAAATCACTTATCCGACCTCTAAAAATGACTTTGCCCAACAGTTTAAATGACTTTGCCAACAACTGTTAATCACTTATCCGATCTCTAGAAATGACTTTTCCCAACAATTGTGATGACTTTTCCAACCACTGTCAATTACTAATCCGACATCTAAAAATGACTTTCCCCAACAATTGTAATGACTTTGCCAACCACTGATAATCACTTATCCGACCTCTAAAAATGACTTTGCCAGGTAATTGTAATGACTTTGCCAACCACTGTTAATCACTTATCCGATCTCTAGAAATGACTTTGCCCAACAATTGTAATGACTATGCCAACCACTGTCAGTTACTAATCCGACATCAAAAAATGACTTTGCCCAACAATTGAAATGACTTTGCCAACCACTGTTAATCACTTATCCGAACTCTAAAAATGACTTTGCCCAACAATTATAATGACTTTGCCAACAACTGTCAATCACTTATCCGACCTCTAAAAATGACTTTGCCCAACAGTTTAAATGACTTTGCCAACCACTGTTAATCACTAATCCGACCTCTAAAAATGACTTTGCCGAACAATTGTAATGACTTTGCCAACCACTGTATATCCCATATCCGACCTCTAAAAATGACTTTGCCCAACAATTGTAATGACTTTGCCAACCACTGTAAATCACTTATCCGAACTCTAAAAATGACTTTGCCCAACAATTGAAATGACTTTGTCAACCACTTTTAATCACTTATACGGACTCTAAAAATGACTTTGCCCAACAATTGTAATGACTTTGTCAACCACTTTTAATCACTTATCCGGACTCTAAAAATGACTTTGGCCAACAATTATAATGACTTTGCCAACCACTGTCAATCACTTATCCGACCTCTAAAAATGACTTTGCCCAACAATTGTAAAGACTTTGCCAACCACTGTTAATCACTAATCCGACCTCTAAAAATGACTTTGCCGAACAATTGTAATGACTTTGCCAACCACTGTTAATCACTTATCCGACCTCTAAAAATGACTTTGCCCAACAATTGTTATGACTTTGCCAACCACTGTTAATAACTTATCCGGACTCTAAAAATGACTTTTCTTAAAAATTGTAATCACTTTGCCCCACACTGTATATCCCATATCCGACCTCTAAAAATGACTTTGCCCAACAATTGTAATGACTTTGCCAACCACTGTAAATCACTTATCCGACCTCTAAAAATGACTTTGCCCAACAATTGAAATGACTTTGTCAACCACTTTTAATCACTTATACGGACTCTAAAAATGACTTTGCCCCACAATTGTAATGACTTGGCCAACCACTGATAATCACTTATCCGAACTCCAAAAATGACTTTGGCCAACAATTATAATGACTTTGCCAACCACTGTCAATCACTCATCCCACCTCTAAAAATGACTTTGCCCAACAGTTTAAATGACTTTGCCAACCAATATTAATCATTTATCCGACCTCTAAAAATGATTTTGCCCAACAATTGTTATGACTTTGCCAACCACTGTAAATCACTTATTCGACATCTAAAAATGACTTTGCCCAACAATTATAATGGCTTTGTCAACCACTTTTAATCACTTATCCGAACTCTAAAAATGACTTTGCCCAACAATTGTAAAGACTTTGCCAACCACTGTCAATTACTAATCCTACATCTAAAAATGACTTTGCCAACCACTGTCAATCACTTATCCGACCCCTAAAAATGACTTTGCCAACAATTGTAATGACTTTGTCAACCACTTTTAATCACTTATCCGGACTCTAAAAATGACTTTGGCCAACAATTATAATGACTTTGCCAACCACTGTCAATCACTTATCCGACCTCTAAAAATGACTTTGCCCAACAATTGTAAAGACTTTGCCAACCACTGTCAATTACTAATCCGACATCTAAAAATGACTTTGCCAACCACTGTCAATTACTAATCCTACATCTAAAAATGACTTTGCCCTACAATTGTAATGACTTTGCCAACCACTGTTAATCACTTATCCGAACTCTAAAAATGACTTTGCCCAACAATTGTAAAGACTTTGCCAACCACTGTCAATTACTAATCCTACATCTAAAAATGACTTTGCCAACCACAGTCAATCACTTATCCGACCTCTAAAAATGACTTTGCCCAACAATTGTTATGACTTTGCCAACCACTGTAAATCACTTATCCGACCTCTAAAAATGACTTTGCCCAACAATTGTAATGACTTTGTCAACCACTTTTAATCACTTATCCGGACTATAAAAATGACTTTGGCCAACAATTATAATGACTTTGCCAACCACTGTCAATCACTTATCCGACCTCTAAAAATGACTTTGCCCAACAATTGTAAAGACTTTGCCAACCACTGTCAATTACTAATCCGACATCTAAAAATGACTTTGCCAACCACTGTTAATTACTTATCCGGACTCTAAAAATGACTTTTCTTAAAAATTGTAATCACTTTGCCCCACACTGTAAATCCCATATCCGACCTCTAAAAATGACTTTTCTTAAAAATTGTAATCACTTTGCCCCACACTGTAAATCCCATATCCGACCTCTAAAAATGACTTTGCCCAACAATTGTAATGACTTTGCCAACAACTGTTAATCACTTATCCGATCTCTAGAAATGACTTTGCCCAACAATTGTAATGACTTTGCCAACCACTGTCAATTACTAATCCGACATCTAAAAATGACTTTGCCCAACAATTGTAATGACTTTGCCAACCACTGATAATCACTTAGCCGACCTCTAAAAATGACTTTGCCCGGAAATTGTAATGACTTTGCCAACCACTGTTAATCACTTATCCGACCTCTAGAAATGACTTTGCCCAACAATTGTAATGACTTTGCCAACCACTGTCAATTACTAATCCGACATCTAAAAATGACTTTGCCCAACAATTGTAATGACTTTGCCAACCACTGATAATCACTTATCCGACCTCTAAAAATGACTTTGCCCGGCAATTGGAATGACTTTGCCAACCACTGTTAATCACTTATCCGACCTCTAAAAATGACTTTGCCCAACAGTTTAAATGACTTTGCCAACCACTGTTAATCACTTATCCGACCTCTAAAAATGACTTTGCCCAACAATTGTAATGACTTTGTCAACCACTTTTAATCACTTATCCGGACTCTAAAAATGACTTTGGCCAACAATTATAATGACTTTGCCAACCACTGTCAATCACTTATCCGACCTCTAAAAATGACTTTGCCCAACAATTGTAAAGACTTTGCCAACCACTGTCAATTACTAATCCGACATCTAAAAATGACTTTGCCAACCACTGTTAATTACTTATCCGGACTCTAAAAATGACTTTTCTTAAAAATTGTAATCACTTTGCCCCACACTGTAAATCCCATATCCGACCTCTAAAAATGACTTTGCCCAACAATTGTAATGACTTTGCCAACAACTGTTAATCACTTATCCGATCTCTAGAAATGACTTTGCCCAACAATTGTAATGACTTTGCCAACCACTGTCAATTACTAATCCGACATCTAAAAATGACTTTGCCCAACAATTGTAATGACTTTGCCAACCACTGATAATCACTTAGCCGACCTCTAAAAATGACTTTGCCCGGAAATTGTAATGACTTTGCCTACCACTGTTAATCACTTATCCGATCTCTAGAAATGACTTTGCCCAACAATTGTAATGACTTTGCCAACCACTGTCAATTACTAATCCGACATCTAAAAATGACTTTGCCCAACAATTGTAATGACTTTGCCAACCACTGATAATCACTTATCCGACCTCTAAAAATGACTTTGCCCGGCAATTGTAATGACTTTGCCAACCACTGTTAATCACTTATCCGACCTCTAAAAATGACTTTGCCCAACAATTGTAATGACTTTGCCAACCACTTTTAATCACATATCCAACCTCTAGAAATGACTTTGCCCAACAATTATAATGACTTTGTCAACCACTTTTAATCACTTATCCGGACTCTAAAAATGACTTTGCTCTACAATTGTAATGACTTTGCCAACCACTGTTAATCACTTATCCGAACTCTAAAAATGACTTTGCCCAACAATTGTAAAGACTTTGCCAACCACTGTCAATTACTAATCCGACATCTAAAAATGACTTTGCCCAACAATTGTAATGACTTTGCCAACCACTGATAATCACTTAGCCGACCTCTAAAAATGACTTTGCCCGGAAAGTGTAATGACTTTGCCTACCACTGTTAATCACTTATCCGATCTCTAGAAACGACTTTGCCCAACAATTGTAATGACTTTGCCAACCACTGTTAATTACTTATCCGGACTCTAAAAATGACTTTTCTTAAAAATTGTAATCACTTTGCCCCACACTGTAAATCCCATATCCGACCTCTAAAAATGACTTTGCCCAACAATTGTAATGACTTTGCCAACAACTGTTAATCACTTATCCGATCTCTAGAAATGACTTTGCCCAACAATTGTAATGACTTTGCCAACCACTGTCAATTACTAATCCGACATCTAAAAATGACTTTGCCCAACAATTGTAATGACTTTGCCAACCACTGTTAATCACTTATCCGACCTCTAGAAATGACTTTGCCCAACAATTGTAATGACTTTGCCAACCACTGTCAATTACTAATCCGACATCTAAAAATGACTTTGCCCAACAATTGTAATGACATTGCCAACCACTGTTAATCACTTATCCGACCTCTAAAAATGACTTTGCCCAACAGTTTAAATGACTTTGCCAACCACTGTTAATCACTTATCCGACCTCTAAAAATGACTTTGCCCAACAATTGTTATGACTTTGCCAACCACTGTAAATCACTTATCCGACCTCTAAAAATGACTTTGCCCAACAATTGTTATGACTTTGCCAACCACTGTAAATCACTTATCCGACCTCTAAAAATGACTTTGCCCAACAATTGTAATGACTTTGTCAACCACTTTTAATCACTTATCCGGACTCTAAAAATGACTTTGGCCAACAATTATAATGACTTTGCCAACCACTGTCAATCACTTATCCGACCTCTAAAAATGACTTTGCCCAACAATTGTAAAGACTTTGCCAACCACTGTCAATTACTAATCCGACATCTAAAAATGACTTTGCCAACCACTGTTAATTACTTATCCGGACTCTAAAAATGACTTTTCTTAAAAATTGTAATCACTTTGCCCCACACTGTAAATCCCATATCCGACCTCTAAAAACGACTTTGCCCAACAATTGTAATGACTTTGCCAACAACTGTTAATCACTTATCCGATCTCTAGAAATGACTTTGCCCAACAATTGTAATGACTTTGCCAACCACTGTCAATTACTAATCCGAGATCTAAAAATGACTTTGCCCAACAATTGTAATGACTTTGCCAACCACTGATAATCACTTAGCCAACCTCTAAAAATGACTTTGCCCGGAAATTGTAATGACTTTGCCTACCACTGTTAATCACTTATCCGATCTCTAGAAATGACTTTGCCCAACAATTGTAATGACTTTGCCAACCACTGATAATCACTTATCCGACCTCTAAAAATGACTTTGCCCGGCAATTGTAATGACTTTGCCAACCACTGTTAATCACTTATCCGACCTCTAAAAATGACTTTGCCCAACAATTGAAATGACTTTGCCAACAACTGTTAATCACATATCCGACTTCTAAAAATGACTTTGCCCAACAATTGTAATGACTTTGCCAACCACTTTTAATCACTTATCCGATCTCTAGAAATGACTTTGCCCAACAATTGTAATGACTTTGCAACCACTGTAAATCACTTATCCGACCTCTAAAAATGACTTTGCCCAACAATTATAATGACTTTGTCAACCACTTTTAATCACTTATCCGGACTCTAAAAATGACTTTGCTCTACAATTGTAATGACTTTGCCAACCACTGTTAATCACTTATCCGAACTGTAAAAATGACTTTGCCCAACAATTGTAAAGACTTTGCCAACCACTGTCAATTACTAATCCTACATCTAAAAATGACTTTGCCAACCACTGTTAATCACTTATCCGAACTCTAAAAATGACTTTGGCCAACAATTATAATGACTTTGCCCCACAATTGTAATGACTTTGCCAACCACTGTTAATCACTTATCCGAACTCTAAAAATGACTTTGGCCAACAATTATAATGACTTTGCCAACCACTGTCAATCACTTATCCCACCTCTAAAAATGACTTTGCCCAACAGTTAAAATGACTTTGCCAACCAATGTTAATCACTTATCCGACCTCTAAAAATGACTTTGCCCAACAATTGTAAAGACTTTGCCAACCACTGTCAATTACTAATCCTACATCTAAAAATGACTTTGCCAACCACTGTCAATCACTTATCCGACCTCTAAAAATGACTTTGCCCAACAGTTTAAATGACTTTGCCAACCACTGTTAATCACTTATCCGACCTCTAAAAATGACTTTGCCCAACAATTGTTATGACTTTGCCAACCACTGTAAATCACTTATCCGACCTCTAAAAATGACTTTGCCCAACAATTATAATGACTTTGTCAACCACTTTTAATCAGTTATCCGGACTCTAAAAATGACTTTGCCCAACAATTGTAAAGACTTTGCCAACCACTGTCAATTACTAATCCTACATCTAAAAATGACTTTGCCAACCACTGTCAATCACTTATCCGACCTCTAAAAATGACTTTGCCCAACAATTGTAATGACTTTGCCAACAACTGTTAATCACTTATCCGATCTCTAGAAATGACTTTGCCCAACAATTGTAATGACTATGCCAACCACTGTCAATTACTAATCCGACATCTAAAAATGACTTTGCCCAACAATTGTAATGACTTTGCCAACCACTGATAATCATTTATCAAACCTCTAAAAATGACTTTGCCCGGAAATTGTAATGACTTTGCCAACCACTGTTAATCACTTATCCGACCTCTAAAAATGACTTTGCCCAACAATTGTAATGACTTTGCCTACCACTGTTAATCACTTATCCGATCTCTAGAAATGACTTTGCCCAACAATTGTAATGACTTTGCCAACCACTGTCAATTACTAATCCGACATCTAAAAATGACTTTGCCCAACAATTGTAATGACTTTGCCAACCACTGATAATCACTTATCTGACCTCTAAAAATGACTTTGCCCGGCAATTGTAATGACTTTGCCAACAACTGTTAATCACATATCCGACCTCTAAAAATGACTTTGCCCAACAATTGTAATGACTTTGCCAACAACTGTTAATCACTTATCCGATCTCTAGAAATGACTTTGCCCAACAATTGTAATGACTTTGCAACCACTGTAAATCACTTATCCAACCTCTAAAAATGACTTTGCCCAACAATTATAATGACTTTGTCAACCACTTTTAATCACTTATCCGGACTCTAAAAATGACTTTGCCCTACAATTGTAATGACTTTGCCAACCACTGTTAATCACTTATCCGAACTCTAAAAATGACTTTGCCCAACAATTGTAAAGACTTTGCCAACCACTGTCAATTACTAATCCTACATCTAAAAATGACTTTGCCAACCACTGTTAATCACTTATCCGAACTCTAAAAATGACTTTGGCCAACAATTATAATGACTTTGCCAACCACTGTCAATCACTTATCCGACCTCTAAAAATGACTTTGCCCAACAGTTTAAATGACTTTGCCAACCACTGTTAATCACTTATCCGACCTCTAAAAATGACTTTGCCCGACAATTGTTATGACTTTGCCAACCACTGTAAATCACTTATCCGACCTCTAAAAATGACTTTGCCCAACAATTGTAATGACTTTGCCAACCACTGTAAATCCCATATCCGACCTCTAAAAATGACTTTGCCCAACAATTGTAATGACTTTGCCAACCACTGTTAATCACTTATCCGATCTCTAGAAATGACTTTGCCCAACAATTGTAATGACTTTGCCAACCACTGTCAATTACTAATCCGACATCTAAAAATGACTTTGCCCAACAATTGTAATGACTTTGCCAACAACTGTTAATCACATATCCGACCTCTAAAAATGACTTTGCCCAACAATTGTAATGACTTTGCCAACCACTGTTAATCACTTATCCGATCTCTAGAAATGACTTTGCCCAACAATTGTAATGACTTTGCCAACCACTGTCAATCACTTATCCGACCTCTAAAAATGACTTTGCCCAACAGTTTAAATGACTTTTCCAACCACTTTTAATCACTTATCCGACCTCTAAAAATGACTTTGCCCAACAATTGTAAAGACTTTGCCAACCACTGTCAATTACTAATCCTACATCTAAAAATGACTTTGCCAACCACTGTTAATCACATATCCGAACTCTAAAAATGACTTTGGCCAACAATTATAATGACTTTGCAAACCACTGTCAATCACTTATCCGACCTCTAAAAATGACTTTGCCCAACAGTTTAAATGACTTTGCCAACCACTGTAAATCACTTATCCGACCTCTAAAAATGACTTTGCCCAACAATTGTAATGACTTTGTCAACCACTGTCAATTACTAATCCTACATCTAAAAATGACTTTGCCAACCACTGTTAATCACTTATCCGAACTCTAAAAATGACTTTGGCCAACAATTATAATGACTTTGCCAACCACTGTCAATCACTTATCCGACCTCTAAAAATGACTTTGCCCAACAATTGTAATGACTTTGCCAACAACTGTTAATCACTTATCCGATCTCTAGAAATGACTTTGCCCAACAATTGTAATGACTTTGCAACCACTGTAAATCACTTATCCAACCTCTAAAAATGACTTTGCCCAACAATTATAATGACTTTGTCAACCACTTTTAATCACTTATCCGGACTCTAAAAATGACTTTGCCCTACAATTGTAATGACTTTGCCAACCACTGTTAATCACTTATCCGAACTCTAAAAATGACTTTGCCCAACAATTGTAAAGACTTTGCCAACCAATGTCAATTACTAATCCTACATCTAAAAATGACTTTGCCAACCACTGTTAATCACTTATCCGAACTCTAAAAATGACTTTGGCCAACAATTATAATGACTTTGCCAACCACTGTCAATCACTTATCCGACCTCTAAAAATGACTTTGCCCAACAGTTTAAATGACTTTGCCAACCACTGTTAATCACTTATCCGACCTCTAAAAATGACTTTGCCCGACAATTGTTATGACTTTGCCAACCACTGTAAATCACTTATCCGACCTCTAAAAATGACTTTGCCCAACAATTGTAATGACTTTGCCAACCACTGTAAATCCCATATCCGACCTCTAAAAATGACTTTGCCCAACAATTGTAATGACTTTGCCAACCACTGTTAATCACTTATCCGATCTCTAGAAATGACTTTGCCCAACAATTGTAATGACTTTGCCAACCACTGTCAATTACTAATCCGACATCTAAAAATGACTTTGCCCAACAATTGTAATGACTTTGCCAACAACTGTTAATCACATATCCGACCTCTAAAAATGACTTTGCCCAACAATTGTAATGACTTTGCCAACCACTGTTAATCACTTATCCGATCTCTAGAAATGACTTTGCCCAACAATTGTAATGACTTTGCCAACCACTGTCAATCACTTATCCGACCTCTAAAAATGACTTTGCCCAACAGTTTAAATGACTTTTCCAACCACTTTTAATCACTTATCCGACCTCTAAAAATGACTTTGCCCAACAATTGTAAAGACTTTGCCAACCACTGTCAATTACTAATCCTACATCTAAAAATGACTTTGCCAACCACTGTTAATCACTTATCCGAACTCTAAAAATGACTTTGGCCAACAATTATAATGACTTTGCAAACCACTGTCAATCACTTATCCGACCTCTAAAAATGACTTTGCCCAACAGTTTAAATGACTTTGCCAACCACTGTTAATCACTTATCCGACCTCTAAAAATGACTTTGCCCGACAATTGTTATGACTTTGCCAACCACTGTAAATCACTTATCCGACCTCTAAAAATGACTTTGCCCAACAATTGTAATGACTATGCCAACCACTGTTAATCACTTATCCGATCTCTAGAAATGACTTTGCCCAACAATTGTAATGACTTTGCCAACCACTGTCAATCACTTATCCGACCTCTAAAAATGACTTTGCCCAACAGTCTAAATGACTTTGCCAACCACTGTTAATCACTTATCCGACCTCTAAAAATGACTTTGCCCGACAATTGTTATGACTTTGCCAACCACTGTAAATCACTTATCCGACCTCTAAAAATGACTTTGCCCAACAATTGTAATGACTTTGTCAACCACTTTTAATCACTTATCCGGACTCTAAAAATGACTTTGCCCTACAATTGTAATGACTTTGCCAACCACTGTTAATCACTTATCCGAACTCTAAAAATGACTTTGCCCAACAATTGTAAAGACTTTGCCAATCACTGTCAATTACTAATCCGACATCTAAAAATGACTTTGCCAACCACTGTTAATCACTTATCCGGACTCTAAAAATGACTTTTCTTAAAAATTGTAATCACTTTACCCCACACTGTAAATCCCATATCCGACCTCTAAAAATGACTTTGCCCAACAATTGTAATGACTTTGCCAACCACTGTTAATCACTTATCCGATCTCTAGAAATGACTTTGCCCAACAATTGTAATGACTTTGCCAACCACTGTCAATTACTAATCCGACATCTAAAAATGACTTTGCCCAACAATTGTAATGACTTTGCCAACCACTGATAATCACATATCCGACATCTAAAAATGACTTTGCCCAACAATTGTAATGACTTTGCCAACCACTGTTAATCACTTATCCGAACTCTAAAAATGACTTTGCCCAACAATTATAATGACATTGCCAACCTCTGTCAATCACTTATCCGACCTCTAAAAATGACTTTGCCCAACAGTTTGAATGACTTTGCCAATCACTGTTAATCACTTATCCGGACTCTAAAAATGACTTTGCCCAACAATTGTAATGACTTTGCCAACAACTGTTAATCACATATCCGACCTCTAAAAATGACTTTGCCCAACAATTGTAATGACTTTGCCAACCACTGTCAATCACTTATCCGACCTCTAAAAATGACTTTGCCCAACAGTTTAAATGACTTTTCCAATCACTTTTAATCACTTATCCGACCTCTAAAAATTACTTTGCCGAACAATTGTAATTACTTTGCCAACCACTGTTAATCACTTATCCGACCTTAAAAAATTGACTTTGCCCAACAATTGTTATGACTTTGCCAACCACTGTAAATCACTTATCCGACCTCTAAAAATGACTTTGCCCAACAATTGTAATGACTTTTCCAACCACTTTTAATCACTTATCCGGACTCTAAAAATGACTTTGCCCAACAATTGTAATGACTTTGCAAACCACTGTTAATCACTTATCCGAACTCTAAAAATGACTTTGCCCAACAATTGTAATGACTTTGCCAACCACTGTTAATAACTTATCCGGACTCTAAAAATGACTTTTCTTAAAAATTGTAATCACTTTGCCCCACACTGTAAATCCCATATCCAACCTCTAAAAATGACTTTGCCCAACAATTGTAATGACTTTGCCAACCACTGTAAATCACTTATCCGACCTCTAAAAATGACTTTGCCCAACAATTGTAATGACTTTGTCAACCACTTTTAATCACTTATCCGGACTCTAAAAATGACTTTGCCCTACAATTGTAATGAGATTGCCAACCACTGTTAATCACTTATCCGAACTCTAAAAATGACTTTGGCCAACAATTATAATGACTTTGCCAACCACTGTCAATCACTTATCCGACCTCTAAAAATGACTTTGCCCAACAGTTTAAATGACTTTGCCAACCAATGTTAATCACTTATCCGACCTCTAAAAATGACTTTGCCCAACAATTGTAAAGACTTTGCCAATCACTGTCAATTACTAATCCGACATCTAAAAATGACTTTGCCAACCACTGTTAATCACTTATCCGGACTCTAAAAATGACTTTTCTTAAAAATTGTAATCACTTTACCCCACACTGTAAATCCCATATCCGACCTCTAAAAATGACTTTGCCCAACAATTGTAATGACTTTGCCAACCACTGTTAATCACTTATCCGATCTCTAGAAATGACTTTGCCCAACAATTGTAATGACTTTGCCAACCACTGTCAATTACTAATCCGACATCTAAAAATGACTTTGCCCAACAATTGTAATGACTTTGCCAACCACTGATAATCACTTATCCGACATCTAAAAATGACTTTGCCCAACAATTGTAATGACTTTGCCAACCACTGTTAATCACTTATCCGAACTCTAAAAATGACTTTGCCTAACAATTATAATGACATTGCCAACCTCTGTAAATCCCATATCCAACCTCTAAAAATGACTTTGCCCAACAGTTTGAATGACTTTGCCAATCACTTTTAATCACTTATCCGACCTCTAAAAATGACTTTGCCGAACA
Organism: Brachionus asplanchnoidis; assembly: GCA_025491095.1. Taxonomy (NCBI): domain Eukaryota; kingdom Metazoa; phylum Rotifera; class Eurotatoria; order Ploima; family Brachionidae; genus Brachionus; species Brachionus asplanchnoidis. The sequence goes on along the minus strand of JAILYF010000110.1, from coordinate 145,225 downwards.
ATTGTAATGACTTTGCCAACCACTGTTAATCACTTATCCGACCTCTAAAAATGACTTTGCCCAACAATTGTTATGACTTTGCCAACCACTGTAAATCACTTATCCGACCTCTAAAATGACTTTGCCCAACAATTGTAATGACTTTGCCAACCACTTTTAATCACTTATCCGGACTCTAAAAATGACTTTGCCCAACAATTGTAATGACTTTGCCAACAACTGTTAATCACATATCCGACCTCTAAAAATGACTTTGCCCAACAATTGTAATGACTTTGCCAACCACTGTTAATCACTTATCCGATCTCTAGAAATGACTTTGCCCAACAATTGTAATGACTTTGCCAACCACTGTCAATCACTTATCCGACCTCTAAAAATGACTTTGCCCAACAGTTTAAATGACTTTTCCAACCACTTTTAATCACTTATCCGACCTCTAAAAATTACTTTGCCGAACAATTGTAATGACTTTGCCAACCACTGTTAATCACTTATCCGACCTCTAAAAATGACTTTGCCCAACAATTGTTATGACTTTGCCAACCACTGTAAATCACTTATCCGACCTCTAAAAATGACTTTGCCCAACAATTGTAATGACTTTTCCAACCACTTTTAATCACTTATCCGGACTCTAAAAATGACTTTGCCCAACAATTGTAATGACTTTGCAAACCACTGTTAATCACTTATCCGAACTCTAAAAATGACTTTGCCCAACAATTGTAATGACTTTGCCAACCACTGTTAATAACTTATCCGGACTCTAAAAATGACTTTTCTTAAAAATTGTAATCACTTTGCCCCACACTGTAAATCCCATATCCAACCTCTAAAAATGACTTTGCCCAACAATTGTAATGACTTTGCCAACCACTGTTAATCACTTATCCGACCTCTAAAAATGACTTTGCCCAACAATTGTAATGACTTTGCCAACAACTGTTAATCACTTATCCGACCCCTAAAAATGACTTTGCCCAACAGTTTAAATGACTTTACCAACCACTTTTAATCACTTATCCGACCTCTTAAAATGACTTTGCCCAACAATTGTTATGACTTTGCCAACCACTGTAAATCACTTATCCGACCTCTAAAAATGACTTTGCCCAACAATTGTAATGACTTTTCCAACCACTTTTAATCACTTATCCGGACTCTAAAAATGACTTTGCCCAACAATTGTAATGACTTTGCAAACCACTGTTAATCACTTATCCGAACTCTAAAAATGACTTTGCCCAACAATTGTAATGACTTTGCCAACCACTGTTAATAACTTATCCGGACTCTAAAAATGACTTTTCTTAAAAATTGTAATCACTTTGCCCCACACTGTAAATCCCATATCCAACCTCTAAAAATGACTTTGCCCAACAATTGTAATGACTTTGCCAACCACTGTAAATCACTTATCCGACCTCTAAAAATGACTTTGCCCAACAATTGTAATGACTTTGTCAACCACTTTTAATCACTTATCCGGACTCTAAAAATGACTTTGCCCTACAATTGTAATGACTTTGCCAACCACTGTTAATCACTTATCCGAACTCTAAAAATGACTTTGGCCAACAATTATAATGACTTTGCCAACCACTGTCAATCACTTATCCGACCTCTAAAAATGACTTTGCCCAACAGTTTAAATGACTTTGCCAACCAATGTTAATCACTTATCCGACCTCTAAAAATGACTTTGCCAACCACTGTTAATCACTTATCCGGACTCTAAAAATGACTTTTCTTAAAAATTGTAATCACTTTACCCCACACTGTAAATCCCATATCCGACCTCTAAAAATGACTTTGCCCAACAATTGTAATGACTTTGCCAACCACTGTTAATCAATTATCCGATCTCTAGAAATGACTTTGCCCAACAATTGTAATGACTTTGCCAACCACTGTCAATTACTAATCCGACATCTAAAAATGACTTTGCCCAACAATTGTAATGACTTTGCCAACCACTGATAATCACTTATCCGACATCTAAAAATGACTTTGCCCAACAATTGTAATGACTTTGCCAACCACTGTTAATCACTTATCCGAACTCTAAAAATGACTTTGCCCAACAATTATAATGACATTGCCAACCTCTGTCAATCACTTATCCGACCTCTAAAAATGACTTTGCCCAACAGTTTGAATGACTTTGCCAATCACTTTTAATCACTTATCCGACCTCTAAAAATGACTTTGCCGAACAATTGTAATGACTTTGCCAACCACTGTTAATCACTTATCCGACCTCTAAAAATGACTTTGCCCAACAATTGTTATGACTTTGCCAACCACTGTAAATCACTTATCCGACCTCTAAAATGACTTTGCCCAACAATTGTAATGACTTTGCCAACCACTTTTAATCACTTATCCGGACTCTAAAAATGACTTTGCCCAACAATTGTAATGACTTTGCCAACAACTGTTAATCACATATCCGACCTCTAAAAATGACTTTGCCCAACAATTGTAATGACTTTGCCAACCACTGTCAATCACTTATCCGACCTCTAAAATGACTTTGCCCAACAGTTTAAATGACTTTTCCAACCACTTTTAATCACTTATCCGACCTCTAAAAATTACTTTGCCGAACAATTGTAATGACTTTGCCAACCACTGTTAATCACTTATCCGACCTCTAAAAATGACTTTGCCCAACAATTGTTATGACTTTGCCAACCACTGTAAATCACTTATCCGACCTCTAAAAATGACTTTGCCCAACAATTGTAATGACTTTTCCAACCACTTTTAATCACTTATCCGGACTCTAAAAATGACTTTGCCCAACAATTGTAATGACTTTGCCAACCACTGTTAATAACTTATCCGGACTCTAAAAATGACTTTTCTTAAAAATTGTAATCACTTTGCCCCACACTGTAAATCCCATATCCAACCTCTAAAAATGACTTTGCCCAACAATTGTAATGACTTTGCCAACCACTGTAAATCACTTATCCGACCTCTAAAAATGACTTTGCCCAACAATTGTAATGACTTTGTCAACCACTTTTAATCACTCATCCGGACTCTAAAAATGACTTTGCCCTACAATTGTAATGACTTTGCCAACCACTGTTAATCACTTATCCGAACTCTAAAAATGACTTTGGCCAACAATTATAATGACTTTGCCAACCACTGTCAATCACTTATCCGACCTCTAAAAATGACTTTGCCCAACAGTTTAAATGACTTTGCCAACCAATGTTAATCACTTATCCGACCTCTAAAAATGACTTTGCCCAACAATTGTAAAGACTTTGCCAATCACTGTCAATTACTAATCCGACATCTAAAAATGACTTTGCCAACCACTGTTAATCACTTAACCGGACTCTAAAAATGACTTTTCTTAAAAATTGTAATCACTTTACCCCACACTGTAAATCCCATATCCGACCTCTAAAAATGACTTTGCCCAACAATTGTAATGACTTTGCCAACCACTGTCAATTACTAATCCGACATCTAAAAATGACTTTGCCCAACAATTGTAATGACTTTGCCAACCACTTATAATCACTTATCCGACATCTAAAAATGACTTTGCCCAACAATTGTAATGACTTTGCCAACCACTGTTAATCACTTATCCGAACTCTAAAAATGACTTTGCCCAACAATTATAATGACATTGCCAACCTCTGTCAATCACTTATCCGACCTCTAAAAATGACTTTGCCCAACAGTTTGAATGACTTTGCCAATCACTTTTAATCACTTATCCGACCTCTAAAAATGACTTTGCCGAAAAATTGTAATGACTTTGCCAACCACTGTTAATCACTTATCCGACCTCTAAAAATGACTTTGCCCAACAATTGTTATGACTTTGCCAACCACTGTAAATCACTTATCCGACCTCTAAAATGACTTTGCCCAACAATTGTAATGACTTTGCCAACAACTGTTAATCACATATCCGACCTCTAAAAATGACTTTGCTCAACAATTGTAATGACTTTGCCAACCACTGTTAATCACTTATCCGATCTCTAGAAATGACTTTGCCCAACAATTGTAATGACTTTGCCAACCACTGTCAATCACTTATCCGACCTCTAAAAATGACTTTGCCCAACAGTTTAAATGACTTTTCCAACCACTTTTAATCACTTATCCGACCTCTAAAAATGACTTTGCCCAACAATTGTTATGACTTTGCCAACCACTGTAAATCACTTATCCGACCTCTAAAAATGACTTTGCCCAACAATTGTAATGACTTTTCCAACCACTTTTAATCACTTATCCGGACTCTAAAAATGACTTTGCCCAACTATTGTAATGACTTTGCAAACCACTGTTAATCACTTATCCGAACTCTAAAAATGACTTTGCCCAACAATTGTAATGACTTTGCCAACCACTGTTAATAACTTATACGGACTCTAAAAATGACTTTTCTTAAAAATTGTAATCACTTTGCCCCACACTGTAAATCCCATATCCAACCTCTAAAAATGACTTTGCCCAACAATTGTAATGACTTTGCCAACCACTGTAAATCACTTATCCGACATCTAAAAATGACTTTGCCCAACAATTGTAAAGACTTTGCCAACCACTTTTAATCACTTATCCGGACTCTAAAAATGACTTTGCCCTACAATTGTAATGATTTTGCCAACCACTGTTAATCACTTATCCGAACTCTAAAAATGACTTTGGCCAACAATTATAATGACTTTGCCAACCACTGTCAATCACTTATCCGACCTCTAAAAATGACTTTGCCCAACAGTTTAAATGACTTTGCCAACCAATGTTAATCACTTATCCTACCTCTAAAAATGACTTGGCCCAACAATTGTAATGACTTTGCCAACCACTGTTAATCACTTATCCGAACTCTAAAAATGACTTTGCCCAACAATTGTAATGACTTTGCCAACCACTGTAAATCACTTATCCGACCTCTAAAAATGACTTTGCCCAACAATTGTAATGACTTTGTCAACCACTTTTAATCACTTATCCGGACTCTAAAAATGACTTTGCCGTCCAATTGTAATGACTTTGCCAACCACTGTTAATCACTTATCCGACCTCTAAAAATGACTTTGCCCAACAGTTTAAATGACTTTGCCAACCAATGTTTATCACTTATCTGACCTCTAAAAATGACTTTGGCCAACAATTATAATGACTTTGCCAACCACTGTCAATCACTTATCCGACCTCTAAAAATGACTTTGCCCAACAGTTTAAATGACTTTGCCAACCACTGTAAATCACTTATCCGACCTCTAAAAATGACTTTGCCCAACAATTGTAATGACTTTGTCAACCACTTTTAATCACTTATCCGGACTCTAAAAATGACTTTGCCCTACAATTGTAATGACTATGCCAACCACTGTTAATCACTTATCCGACCTCTAAAAATGACTTTGCCCAACAGTTTAAATGACTTTGCCAACCAATGTTAATCACTTATCCGACCTCTAAAAATGACTTTGGCCAACAATTATAATGACTTTGCCAACCAATGTTAATCACTTATCCGACCTCTAAAAATGACTTTTCCCAACAATTGTAATGACTTTGCCAACCACTGTAAATCACTTATCCGACCTCTAAAAATGACTTTGCCCTACAATTGTAATGACTTTGCCAACCACTGTTAATCACTTATCCGAACTCTAAAAATGACTTTGCCCAACAATTGTAAAGACTTTGCCAACCACTGTCAATTACTAATCCTACATCTAAAAATGACTTTGCCAACCACTGTTAATCACTTATCCGAACTCTAAAAATGACTTTGGCCAACAATTATAATGACTTTGCCAACCACTGTCAATCACTTATCCGACCTCAAAAAATGACTTTGCCCAACAGTTTAAATGACTTTGCCAGCCACTGTTAATCACTTATCCGACCTCTAAAAATGACTTTGCCCAACAATTGTTATGACTTTGCCAACCACTGTAAATCACTAATCCGACCTCTAAAAATGACTTTGCCCAACAATTGTAATGACTTTGTCATCCACTTTTAATCACTTATCCGGACTCTAAAAATGACTTTGCCCTACAATTGTAATGACTTTGCCAACCACTGTTAATCACTTATCCGAACTCTAAAAATGACTTTGCCCAACAATTGTAATGACTTTGCCAACCACTGTTAATAACTTATCCGGACTCTAAAAATGACTTTGCACAACAGTTTAAATGACTTTGCCAACCACTGTCAATTACTAATCCTACATTTAAAAATGACTTTGCCAACCACTGTTAATCACTTATCCGAACTCTAAAAATGACTTTGCCCAACAATTGTAATGACTTTGCCAACCACTGTCAATCACTTATCCGACCTCTAAAAATGACTTTGCGCAACAGTTTAAATGACTTTGCCAACCACTGTTAATCACTTATCCGACCTCTAAAAATGACTTTGCCCAACAATCGTAATGACTTTGCCCCACACTGTAAATCCCATATCCGACCTCTAAAAATGACTTTGCCCAACAATTGTAATGACTTTGCCAACCACTGTCAATTACTAATCCGACATCTAAAAATGACTTTGCCCAACAATTGTAATGACTTTGCCAACCACTTATAATCACTTATCCGACCTCTAAAAATGACTTTGCGCAACAGTTTAAATGACTTTGCCAACCACTGTTAATCACTTATCCGACCTCTAAAAATGACTTTGCCCAACAATTGTAATGACTTTGCCAACCACTGTTAATCACTTATCCCGACTCTAAAAATGACTTTGCCCTACAATTGTAATGACTTTGCCAACCACTGTTAATCACTTATCCGAACTCTAAAAATGATTATGCCCAACAATTGTAAAGACTTTGCCAACCACAGTCAATTACTAATCTTACATCTAAAAATGACTTTGCCAACCACTGTTAATCACTTATCCGAACTCTAAAAATGACTTTGGCCAACAATTATAATGACTTTGCCAACCACAGTCAATCACTTATCCGACCTCTAAAAATGACTTTGCCCAACAATTGTTATGACTTTGCCAACCACTGTAAATCACTAATCCGACCTCTAAAAATGACTTTGCCCAACAATTGCAATGACTTTGTCAACCACTTTTGATCACTTATCCGGACTCTAAAAATGACTTTGCCCTACAATTGTAATGACTTTGCCAACCACTGTTAATCACTTATCCGAACTCTAAAAATGACTTTGCCCTACAATTGTAATGACTTTGCCAACCACTGTTAATAACTTATCCGGACTCTAAAAATGACTTTGCCCAACAGTTTAAATGACTTTGCCAACCACTGTCAATTACTAATCCTACATCTAAAAATGACTTTGCCAACCACTGTTAATCACTTATCCGAACTCTAAAAATGACTTTGGCCAACAATTATAATGACTTTGCCAACCACTGTCAATCACTTATCCGACCTCTAAAAATGACTTTGCCCAACAGTTTAAATGACTTTGCCAACCACTGTTAATCACTTATCCGACCTCCAAAAAATGACTTTGCCCAACAATTGTAATGACTTTGCCAACCACTGTTAATCACTTATCCGAACTCTAAAAATGACTTTGGACAACAATTATAATGACTTTGCCCCACACTGTAAATCCCATATCCGAACTCTAAAAATGACTTTGGACAACAATTGTAATGACTTTGCCAACCACTGTAAATCACTTATCCGACCTCTAAAAATGACTTTGCCCAACAATTGTAATGACTTTGCCAACCACTGTCAATCACTTATCCGACCTCTAAAAATGTCTTTGCCCAACAGTTTAAATGACTTTGCCAACCAATGTTAATCACTTATCCGACCTCTAAAAATGACTTTGCCCAACAATTGTTATGACTTTGCCAACCACTGTAAATCACTTATCCGACCTCTAAAAATGACTTTGTCCAACAATTATAATGACTTTGTCAACCACTTTTAATCACTTATCCGGACTCTAAAAATGACTTTGCCCTACAATTGTAATGACTTTGCCAACCACTGTTAATCACTTATCCGAACTCTAAAAATGACTTTGCCCAACAATTGTAAAGACTTTGCCAACCACTGTCAATTACTAATCCTACATCTAAAAATGACTTTGCCAACCACTGTTAATCACTTATCCGAACTCTAAAAATGACTTTGGCCAACAATTATAATGACTTTGCCAACCACTGTCAATCACTTATCCGACCTCTAAAAATGACTTTGCCCAACAGTTTAAATGACTTTGCCAACCACTGTTAATCACTTATCCGACCTCTAAAAATGACTTTGCCCAACAATTGTTATGACTTTGCCAACCACTGTAAATCACTTATCCGACCTCTAAAAATGACTTTGCCCAACAATTGTAATGACTTTGCCAACCACTGTTAATCACTTATCCGGACTCTAAAAATGACTTTGCCCTACGATTGTAATGACTTTGCCAACCACTGTTAATCACTTATCCGAACTCTAAAAATGATTATGCCCAACAATTGTAAAGACTTTGCCAACCACAGTCAATTACTAATCCTACATCTAAAAATGACTTTGCCAACCACTGTAAATCACTTATCCGAACTCTAAAAATGACTTTGGCCAACAATTAAAATGACTTTGCCAACCACTGTCAATCACTTATCCGATCTCTAAAAATGACTTTGCCCAACAGTTTAAATGACTTTGCAGACCACTGTTAATCACTTATCCGACCTCTAAAAATGACTTTGCCCAACAATTGTAAAGACTTTGCCAACCACTGTCAATTACTAATCCGACATCTAAAAATGACTTTGCCAACCACTGTTAATCACTTATCCGGACTCTAAAAATGACTTTTCTTAAAAATTGTAATCACTTTGCCCCACACTGTAAATCCCATATCCGACCTCTAAAAATGACTTTGCCCAACAATTGTAATGACTTTGCCAACCACTGTCAATCACTTATCCGACCTCTAAAAATGACTTTGCCCAACAGTTTAAATGACTTTGCCAACCACTGTTAATCACTTATCCGACCTCTAAAAATGACTTTGCCCAACAATTGTAATGACTTTGCCAACCACTGTTAATCACTTATCCCGACTCTAAAAATGACTTTGCCCTACAATTGTAATGTTTTTGCCAACCACTGTTAATCACTTATCCGAACTCTAAAAATGATTATGCCCAACAATTGTAAAGACTTTGCCAACCACAGTCAATTACTAATCTTACATCTAAAAATGACTTTGCCAACCACTGTTAATCACTTATCCGAACTCTAAAAATGACTTTGGCCAACAATTATAATGACTTTGCCAACCACTGTCAATCACTTATCCGATCTCTAAAAATGACTTTGCCCAACAGTTTAAATGACTTTGCCAACCACTGTTAATCACTTATCCGACCTCTAAAAATGACTTTGCCCAACAATTGTAAAGACTTTGCCAACCACTGTCAATTACTAATCCGACATCTAAAAATGACTTTGCCAACCACTGTTAATCACTTATCCGGACTCTAAAAATGACTTTTCTTAAAAATTGTAATCACTTTGCCCCACACTGTAAATCCCATATCCGACCTCTAAAAATGACTTTGCCCAACAATTGTAATGACTTTGCCAACCACTGTTAATCACTTATCCGATCTCTAGAAATGACTTTGCCCAACAATTGTAATGACTTTGTCAACCACTTTTAATCACTTATCCGACCTCTAAAAATGACTTTGCCCAACAATTGTTATGACTTTGCCAACCACTGTAAATCACTTATCCGAACTCTAAAAATGATTATGCCCAACAATTGTAAAGACTTTGCCAACCACAGTCAATTACTAATCCTACATCTAAAAATGACTTTGCCAGCCACTGTTAATCACTTATCCGAACTCTAAAAATGACTTTGGCCAACAATTATAATGACATTGCCAACCACTGTCAATCACTTATCCGATCTCTAAAAATGACTTTGCCCAACAGTTTAAATGACTTTGCCAACCACTGTTAATCACTTATCCGACCTCTAAAAATGACTTTGCCCAACAATTGTTATGACTTTGCCAACCACTGTAAATCACTTATCCGACCTCTAAAAATGACTTTGCCCAACAATTGTAATGACTTTGTCAACCACTGTCAATCACTTATCCGGACTCTAAAAATGACTTTGCCCTACAATTGTAATGACTTTGCCAACCACTGTTAATCACTTATCCGAACTCTAAAAATGACTTTGCCCAACAGTTGTAAAGACTTTGCCAACCACTGTCAATTACTAATCCGACATCTAAAAATGACTTGGCCAACCACTGTTAATCACTTATCCGGACTCTAAAAATGACTTTTCTTAAAAATTGTAATCACTTTGCCCCACACTGTAAATCCCATATCCGACCTCTAAAAATGACTTTGCCCAACAATTGTAATGACTTTGCCAACAACTGTTAATCACTTATCCGATCTCTAGAAATGACTTTGCCCAACAATTGTAATGACTTTGCCAACCACTGTCAATTACTAATCCGACATCTAAAAATGACTTTGCCCAACAATTGTAATGACTTTGCCAACCACTGATAATCACTTATCCGACCTCTAAAAATGACTTTGCCCGGCAATTGTAATGACTTTGCCAACCACTGTTAATCACTTATCCGACCTCTAAAAATGACTTTGCCCAACAATTGTAATGACTTTGCCAACAACTGTTAATCACATATCCGACATCTAAAAATGACTTTGCCCAACAATTGTAATGACTTTGCCAACCACTGTTAATCACTTATCCGATCTCTAGAAATGACTTTGCCCAACAATTGTAATGACTTTGCCAACCACTGTCAATCACTTATCCGACCCCTAAAAATGACTTTGCCCAACAGTTTAAATGACTTTGCCAACCACTGTTAATCACTTATCCGGACTCTAAAAATGATTATGCCCAACAATTGTAAAGACTTTGCCAACCACAGTCAATTACTAATCCTACATCTAATAATGACTTTGCCAACCACTGTAAATCCCATATCCGACATCTAAAAATGACTTTGCCCAACAATTGTAATGACTTTGCCAACCACTGTTAATCACTTATCCGATCTCTAGAAATGACTTTGCCCAACAATTGTAATGACTTTGCCAACCACTGTCAATCACTTATCCGACCCCTAAAAATGACTTTGCCCAACAGTTTAAATGACTTTGCCAACCACTTTTAATCACTTATCCGACCTCTAAAAATGACTTTGCCGAACAATTGTAATGACTTTGCCAACCACTGTTAATCACTTATCCGACCTCTAAAAATGACTTTGCCCAACAATTGTAATGACTTTGCCAACCACTGTTAATCACTTATCCGGACTCTAAAAATGATTATGCCCAACAATTGTAAAGACTTTGCCAACCACAGTCAATTACTAATCCTACATCTAATAATGACTTTGCCAACCACTGTAAATCCCATATCCGACATCTAAAAATGACTTTGCCCAACAATTGTAATGACTTTGCCAACCACTGATAATCACTTATCCGACATCTAAAAATGACTTTGCCCAACAATTGTAATGACTTTGCCAACCACTGTAAATCACTTATCCGAACTCTAAAAATGACTTTGCCCAACAATTATAATGACTTTGTCAACCACTTATAATCACTTATCCGGACTCTAAAAATGACTTTGCCCTACAATTGTAATGACTTTGCCAACCACTGTTAATCACTTATCCGAACTCTAAAAATGATTATGCCCAACAATTGTAAAGACTTTGCCAACCACAGTCAATTACTAATCCTACATCTAAAAATGACTTTGCCAACCACTGTTAATCACTTATCCGAACTCTAAAAATGACTTTGGCCAACAATTATAATGACTTTGCCAACCACTGTCAATCACTTATCCGATCTCTAGAAATGACTTTGCCCAACAATTGTAATGACTTTGCCAACCACTGTTAATCACTTATCCGACCTCTAAAAATGACTTTGCCCAACAATTGTAATGACTTTGCCAACCACTGTTAATCACTTATCCGATCTCTAAAAATGACTTTGCCCAACAATTGTAATGACTTTGTCAACCACTTTTAATCACTTATCCGGACTCTAAAAATGACTTTGCCCTACAATTGTAATGACTTTGCCAACCACTGTTAATCACTTATCCGAAATCTAAAAATGATTATGCCCAACAATTGTAAAGACTTTGCCAACCACAGTCAATTACTAATCCTACATCTAAAAATGACTTTGCCAACCACTGTTAATCACTTATCCGAACTCTAAAAATGACTTTGGCCAACAATTATAATGACATTGCCAACCACTGTCAATCACTTATCCGATCTCTAAAAATGACTTTGCCCAACAGTTTAAATGACTTTGCCAACCACTTTTAATCACTTATCCGACCTCTAAAAATGACTTTGCCCAACAATTGTTATGACTTTGCCAACCACTGTAAATCACTTATCCGACCTCTAAAAATGACTTTGCCCAACAATTGTAATGACTTTGTCAACCACTGTCAATCACTTATCCGGACTCTAAAAATGACTTTGCCCTACAATTGTAATGACTTTGCCAACCACTGTTAATCACTTATCCGAACTCTAAAAATGACTTTGCCCAACAATTGTAAAGACTTTGCCAACCACTGTCAATTACTAATCCGACATCTAAAAATGACTCGGCCAACCACTGTTAATCACTTATCCGGACTCTAAAAATGACTTTTCTTAAAAATTGTAATCACTTTGCCCCACACTGTAAATCCCATATCCGACCTCTAAAAATGACTTTGCCCAACAATTGTAATGACTTTGCCAACCACTGTTAATCACTTATCCGATCTCTAGAAATGACTTTGCCCAACAATTGTAATGACTTTGCCAACCACTGTCAATTACTAATCCGACATCTAAAAATGACTTTGCCCAACAATTGTAATGACTTTGCCAACCACTGATAATCACTTATCCGACCTCTAAAAATGACTTTGCCCGGCAATTGTAATGACTTTGCCAACCACTGTTAATCACTTATCCGACCTCTAAAAATGACTTTGCCCAACAATTGTAATGACTTTGCCAACAACTGTTAATCACATATCCGACATCTAAAAATGACTTTGCCCAACAATTGTAATGACTTTGCCAACCACTGTTAATCACTTATCCGATCTCTAGAAATGACTTTGCCCAACAATTGTAATGACTTTGCCAACCACTGTCAATCACTTATCCGACCCCTAAAAATGACTTTGCCCAACAGTTTAAATGACTTTGCCAACCACTTTTAATCACTTATCCGACCTCTAAAAATGACTTTGCCCGGCAATTGTAATGACTTTGCCAACCACTGTTAATCACTTATCCGACCTCTAAAAATGACTTTGCCCAACAATTGTAATGACTTTGCCAACAACTGTTAATCACATATCCGACATCTAAAAATGACTTTGCCCAACAATTGTAATGACTTTGCCAACCACTGTTAATCACTTATCCGATCTCTAGAAATGACTTTGCCCAACAATTGTAATGACTTTGCCAACCACTGTCAATCACTTATCCGACCCCTAAAAATGACTTTGCCCAACAGTTTAAATGACTTTGCCAACCACTTTTAATCACTAATCCGACCTCTAAAAATGACTTTGCCGAACAATTGTAATGACTTTGCCAGCCACTGTTAATCACTTATCCGACCTCTAAAAATGACTTTGCCCAACAATTGTAATGACTTTGCCAACCACTGTTAATCACTTATCCGGACTCTAAAAATGATTATGCCCAACAATTGTAAAGACTTTGCCAACCACAGTCAATTACTAATCCTACATCTAATAATGACTTTGCCAACCACTGTAAATCCCATATCCGACATCTAAAAATGACTTTGCCCAACAATTGTAATGACTTTGCCAACCACTGATAATCACTTATCCGACATCTAAAAATGACTTTGCCCAACAATTGTAATGACTTTGCCAACCACTGTTAATCACTTATCCGAACTCTAAAAATGACTTTGCCCAACAATTATAATGACTTTGTCATCCACTTATAATCACTTATCCGGACTCTAAAAATGACTTTGCCCTACAATTGTAATGACTTTGCCAACCACTGTTAATCACTTATCCGAACTCTAAAAATGATTATGCCCAACAATTGTAAAGACTTTGCCAACCACAGTCAATTACTAATCCTACATCTAAAAATGACTTTGCCAACCACTGTTAATCACTTATCCGAACTCTAAAAATGACTTTGGCCAACAATTATAATGACTTTGCCAACCACTGTCAATCACTTATCCGATCTCTAGAAATGACTTTGCCCAACAATTGTAATGACTTTGCCAACCACTGTTAATCACTTATCCGACCTCTAAAAATGACTTTGCCCAACAATTGTTATGACTTTGCCAACCACTGTAAATCACTTATCCGACCTCTAAAAATGATTATGCCCAACAATTGTAAAGACTTTGCCAACCACAGTCAATTACTAATCCTACATCTAAAAATGACTTTGCCAACCACTGTTAATCACTTATCCGAACTCTAAAAATGACTTTGGCCAACAATTATAATGACTTTGCCAACCACTGTCAATCACTTATCCGATCTCTAGAAATGACTTTGCCCAACAATTGTAATGACTTTGCCAACCACTGTTAATCACTTATCCGATCTCTAGAAATGACTTTGCCCAACAATTGTAATGACTTTGCCAACCACTGTCAATCACTTATCCGACCCCTAAAAATGACTTTGCCCAACAGTTTAAATGACTTTGCCAACCACTTTTAATCACTAATCCGACCTCTAAAAATGACTTTGCCGAACAATTGTAATGACTTTGCCAGCCACTGTTAATCACTTATCCGACCTCTAAAAATGACTTTGCCCAACAATTGTAATGACTTTGCCAACCACTGTTAATCACTTATCCGGACTCTAAAAATGATTATGCCCAACAATTGTAAAGACTTTGCCAACCACAGTCAATTACTAATCCTACATCTAATAATGACTTTGCCAACCACTGTAAATCCCATATCCGACATCTAAAAATGACTTTGCCCAACAATTGTAATGACTTTGCCAACCACTGATAATCACTTATCCGACATCTAAAAATGACTTTGCCCAACAATTGTAATGACTTTGCCAACCACTGTTAATCACTTATCCGAACTCTAAAAATGACTTTGCCCAACAATTATAATGACTTTGTCATCCACTTATAATCACTTATCCGGACTCTAAAAATGACTTTGCCCTACAATTGTAATGACTTTGCCAACCACTGTTAATCACTTATCCGAACTCTAAAAATGATTATGCCCAACAATTGTAAAGACTTTGCCAACCACAGTCAATTACTAATCCTACATCTAAAAATGACTTTGCCAACCACTGTTAATCACTTATCCGAACTCTAAAAATGACTTTGGCCAACAATTATAATGACTTTGCCAACCACTGTCAATCACTTATCCGATCTCTAGAAATGACTTTGCCCAACAATTGTAATGACTTTGCCAACCACTGTTAATCACTTATCCGACCTCTAAAAATGACTTTGCCCAACAATTGTTATGACTTTGCCAACCACTGTAAATCACTTATCCGACCTCTAAAAATGACTTTGCCCAACAATTGTAATGACTTTGTCAACCACTTTTAATCACTTATCCGGACTCTAAAAATGACTTTGCCCTACAATTGTAATGACTTTGCCAACCACTGTTAATCACTTATCCGAACTCTAAAAATGACTTTGCCCAACAATTGTAAAGACTTTGCCAACCACTGTCAATTACTATTCCGACATCTAAAAATGACTTTGCCAACCACTGTTAATCACTTATCCGGACTCTAAAAATGACTTTTCTTAAAAATTGTAATCACTTTGCCCCACACTGTAAATCCCATATCCGACCTCTAAAAATGACTTTGCCCAACAATTGTAATGACTTTGCCAACCACTGTTAATCACTTATCCGATCTTTAGAAATGACTTTGCCCAACAATTGTAATGACTTTGCCAACCACTGTCAATTACTAATCCGACATCTAAAAATGACTTTGCCCAACAATTGTAATGACTTTGCCAACCACTGTTAATCACTTATCCGATCTCTAGAAATGACTTTGCCCAACAATTGTAATGACTTTGCCAACCACTGTCAATTACTAATCCGACATCTAAAAATGACTTTGCCCAACAATTGTAATGACTTTGCCAACCACTGTTAATCACTTATCCGATCTCTAGAAATGACTTTGCCCAACAATTGTAATGACTTTGCCAACCACTGTCAATTACTAATCCGACCTCTAAAAATGACTTTGCCCAACAATTGTTATGACTTTGCCAACCACTGTTAATCACTTATCCGGACTCTAAAAATGATTATGCCCAACAATTGTAAAGACTTTGCCAACCACAGTCAATTACTAATCCTACATCTAATAATGACTTTGCCAACCACTGTAAATCCCATATCCGACATCTAAAAATGACTTTGCCCAACAATTGTAATGACTTTGCCAACCACTGATAATCACTTATCCGACATCTAAAAATGACTTTGCCCAACAATTGTAATGACTTTGCCAACCACTGTTAATCACTTATCCGAACTCTAAAAATGACTTTGCCCAACAATTATAATGACTTTGTCATCCACTTATAATCACTTATCCGGACTCTAAAAATGACTTTGCCCTACAATTGTAATGACTTTGCCAACCACTGTTAATCACTTATCCGAACTCTAAAAATGATTATGCCCAACAATTGTAAAGACTTTGCCAACCACAGTCAATTACTAATCCTACATCTAAAAATGACTTTGCCAACCACTGTTAATCACTTATCCGAACTCTAAAAATGACTTTGGCCAACAATTATAATGACTTTGCCAACCACTGTCAATCACTTATCCGATCTCTAGAAATGACTTTGCCCAACAATTGTAATGACTTTGCCAACCACTGTTAATCACTTATCCGACCTCTAAAAATGACTTTGCCCAACAATTGTTATGACTTTGCCAACCACTGTAAATCACTTATCCGACCTCTAAAAATGACTTTGCCCAACAATTGTAATGACTTTGTCAACCACTTTTAATCACTTATCCGGACTCTAAAAATGACTTTGCCCTACAATTGTAATGACTTTGCCAACCACTGTTAATCACTTATCCGAACTCTAAAAATGACTTTGCCCAACAATTGTAAAGACTTTGCCAACCACTGTCAATTACTATTCCGACATCTAAAAATGACTTTGCCAACCACTGTTAATCACTTATCCGGACTCTAAAAATGACTTTTCTTAAAAATTGTAATCACTTTGCCCCACACTGTAAATCCCATATCCGACCTCTAAAAATGACTTTGCCCAACAATTGTAATGACTTTGCCAACCACTGTTAATCACTTATCCGATCTTTAGAAATGACTTTGCCCAACAATTGTAATGACTTTGCCAACCACTGTCAATTACTAATCCGACATCTAAAAATGACTTTGCCCAACAATTGTAATGACTTTGCCAACCACTGTTAATCACTTATCCGATCTCTAGAAATGACTTTGCCCAACAATTGTAATGACTTTGCCAACCACTGTCAATTACTAATCCGACATCTAAAAATGACTTTGCCCAACAATTGTAATGACTTTGCCAACCACTGTTAATCACTTATCCGATCTCTAGAAATGACTTTGCCCAACAATTGTAATGACTTTGCCAACCACTGTCAATTACTAATCCGACCTCTAAAAATGACTTTGCCCAACAATTGTTATGACTTTGCCAACCACTGTAAATCACTTATCCGACCTCTAAAAATGACTTTGCCCAACAATTGTAATGACTTTGCCAACCACTGTTAATCACTTATCCGACCTCTAAAAATGACTTTGCCCAACAATTGTAATGACTTTGCCAACAACTGTTAATCACTTATCCGACCCCTAAAAATGACTTTGCCCAACAGTTTAAATGACTTTACCAACCACTTTTAATCACTTATCCGACCTCTTAAAATGACTCTGCCGAACAATTGTAATGACTTTGCCAACCACTGTTAATCACTTATCCGACCTCTAAAAATGACTTTGCCCAACAATTGTTATGACTTTGCCAACCACTGTAAATCCCATATCCGACATCTAAAAATGACTTTGCCCAACAATTGTAATGACTTTGCCAACCACTGATAATCACTTATCCGACATCTAAAAATGACTTTGCCCAACAATTGTAATGACTTTGCCAACCACTGTTAATAACTTATCCGGACTCTAAAAATGACTTTTCTTAAAAATTGTAATCACTTTGCCCCACACTGTAAATCCCATATCCGACCTCTAAAAATGACTTTGCCCAACAATTGTAATGACTTTGCCAACCACTGTAAATCACTTATCCGACCTCTAAAAATGACTTTGCCCAACAATTGTAATGACTTTGTCAACCACTTTTAATCACTTATCCGGACTCTAAAAATGACTTTGCCCTACAATTGTAATGACTTTGCCAACCACTGTTAATCACTTATCCGAACTCTAAAAATGACTTTGGCCAATAATTATAATGACTTTGCCAACCACTGTAAATTACTTATCCGAACTCTAAAAATGATTATGCCCAACAATTGTAATGACTTTGCCAACCACTGTTAATCACTTATCCGACCTCTAAAAATGACTTTGCCCAACAATTGTTATGACTTTGCCAACCACTGTAAATCACTTATCCGACCTCTAAAAATGACTTTGCCCAACAATTGTAATGACTTTGTCAACCACTTTTAATCACTTATCCGGACTCTAAAAATGACTTTGCCCTACAATTGTAATGACTTTGCCAACCACTGTTAATCACTTATCCGAACTCTAAAAATGACTTTGCCCAACAATTGTAAAGACTTTGCCAACCACTGTCAATTACTAATCCTACATCTAAAAATGACTTTGCCAACCACTGTTAATCACTTATCCGAACTCTAAAAATGACATTGGCCAACAATTATAATGACTTTGCCAACCACTGTCAATCACTTATCCGACCTCTAAAAATGACTTTGCCCAACAGTTTAAATGACTTTGCCAACCACTGTTAATCACTTATCCGACCTCCAAAAAATGACTTTGCCCAACAATTGTAATGACTTTGCCAACCACTGTTAATCACTTATCCGAACTCTAAAAATGACTTTGGACAACAATTATAATGACTTTGCCAACCACTGTAAATCACTTATCCGACCTCTAAAAATGACTTTGCCCAACAATTGTAATGACTTTGTCAACCACTTTTAATCACTTATCCGGACTCTAAAAATGACTTTGCCCTACAATTGTAATGACTTTGCCAACCACTGTTAATCACTTATCCGAACTCTAAAAATGACTTTGGACAACAATTATAATGACTTTGCCAACCACTGTCAATCACTTATCCGACCTCTAAAAATGACTTTGCCCAACAGTTTAAATGACTTTGCCAACCAATGTTAATCACTTATCCGACCTCTAAAAATGACTTTGCCCAACAATTGTAATGACTTTGCCAACCACTGTAAATCACTTATCCGACCTCTAAAAATGACTTTGCCCAACAATTATAATGACTTTGTCAACCACTTTTAATCACTTATCCGGACTCTAAAAATGACTTTGCCCTTCAATTGTAATGACTTTGCCAAACACTGTTAATCACTTATCCGAACTCTAAAAATGACTTTGCCCAACAATTGTAAAGACTTTGCCAACCACTGTCAATTACTAATCCTACATCTAAAAATGACTTTGCCAACCACTGTTAATCACTTATCCGAACTCTAAAAATGACTTTGGCCAACAATTATAATGACTTTGCCAACCACTGTCAATCACTTATCAGACCTCTAAAAATGACTTTGCCCAACAGTTTAAATGACTTTGCCAACCACTGATAATCACTTATCCGACCTCTAAAAATGACTTTGCCCAACAATTGTTATGACTTTGCCAACCACTGTAAATCACTAATCCGACCTCAAAAAATGACTTTGCCCAACAATTGTGATGACTTTGTCAACCACTTTTAATCACTTATCCGGACTCTAAAAATGACTTTGCCCTACAATTGTAATGACTTTGCCAACCACTGTTAATCACTTATCCGGACTCTAAAAATGACTTTTCTTAAAAATTGTAATCACTTTGCCCCACACTGTAAATCCCATATCCGACCTCTAAAAATGACTTTGCCAAACAATTGTAATGACTTTGCCAACCACTGTAAATCACTTATCCGACCTCTAAAAATGACTTTGCCCAACAATTGTTATGACTTTGCCAACCACTGTAAATCACTTATCCGACCTCTAAAAATGACTTTGCCCAACAATTATAATGACTTTGTCAACCACTTTTAATCACTTATCCGGACTCTAAAAATGACTTTGCCCTACAATTGTAATGACTTTGCCAACCACTGTTAATCACTTATCCGAACTCTAAAAATGACTTTGCCCAACAATTGTAAAGACTTTGCCAACCACAGTCAATTACTAATCCTACATCTAAAAATGACTTTGCCAACCACTGTTAATCACTTATCCGAACTCTAAAAATGACTTTGGCCAACAATTATAATGACTTTGCCAACCACTGTCAATCACTTATCCGATCTCTAAAAATGACTTTGCCCAACAGTTTAAATGACTTTGCCAACCACTGTTAATCACTTATCCGACCTCTAAAAATGACTTTGCCCAACAATTGTAAAGACTTTGCCAACCACTGTCAATTACTAATCCGACATCTAAAAATGACTTTGCCAGCCACTGTTAATCACTTATCCGGACTCTAAAAATGACTTTTCTTAAAAATTGTGATCACTTTGCCCCACACTGTAAATCCCATATCCGACCTCTAAAAATGACTTTGCCCAACAATTGTAATGACTTTGCCAACCACTGTTAATCACTTATCCGACCTCTAAAAATGACTTTGCCCAACAATTATAATGACTTTGTCAACCACTTTTAATCACTTATCCGGACTCTAGAAATGACTTTGCCCAACAATTGTAATGACTTTGTCAACCACTTTTAATCACTTATCCGACCTCTAAAAATGACTTTGCCCAATTATTGTTATGACTTTGCCAACCACTGTAAATCACTTATCCGACCTCTAAAAATGACTTTGCCCAACAATTATATTGACTTTGTCAACCACTTTTAATCACTTATCCGGACTCTAAAAATGACTTTGCCCTGCAATTGTAATGACTTTGCCAACCACTGTCAATCACTTATCCGACCTCTAAAAATGACTTTGCCCAACAGTTTAAATGACTTTGCCAACCACTGTTAATCACTTATCCGACCTCCAAAAAATGACTTTGCCCAACAATTGTAATGACTTTGCCAACCACTGTTAATCACTTATCCGAACTCTAAAAATGACTTTGCCCAACAATTGTAATGACTTTGTCAACCACTTTTAATCACTTATCCGGACTCTAAAAATGACTTTGCCCTACAATTGTAATGACTTTGCCAACCACTGTTAATCACTTATCCGAACTCTAAAAATGACTTTGGACAACAATTATAATGACTTTGCCAACCACTGTCAATCACTTATCCGACCTCTAAAAATGACTTTGTCCAACAGTTTAAATGACTTTGCCAACCAATGTTAATCACTTATCCGACCTCTAAAAATGACTTTGCCCAACAATTGTTATGACTTTGCCAACCACTGTAAATCACTTATCCGACCTCTAAAAATGACTTTGCCCAACAATTATATTGACTTTGTCAACCACTTTTAATCACTTATCCGGACTCTAATAATGACTTTGCCCTACAATTGTAATGACTTTGCCAACCACTGTCAATCACTTATCCGACCTCAAAAAATGATTTTGCCCAACAGTTTAAATGACTTTGCCAACCACTGTTAATCACTTATCCGACCTCCAAAAAATGACTTTGCCCAACAATTGTAATGACTTTGCCAACCACTGTTAATCACTTATCCGAACTCTAAAAATGACTTTGGACAACAATTATAATGACTTTGCCAACCACTGTCAATCACTTATCCGAACTCTAAAAATGACTTTGCCCAACAATTGTAATGACTTTGTCAACCACTTTTAATCACTTATCCGGACTCTAAAAATGACTTTGCCCTACAATTGTAATGACTTTGCCAACCACTGTTAATCACTTATCCGAACTCTAAAAATGACTTTGGACAACAATTATAATGACTTTGCCAACCACTGTCAATCACTTATCCGACCTCTAAAAATGACTTTGCCCAACAGTTTAAATGACTTTGCCAACCAATGTTAATCACTTATCCGACCTCTAAAAATGACTTTGCCCAACAATTGTAATGACTTTGCCAACCACTGTAAATCACTTATCCGACCTCTAAAAATGACTTTGCCCAACAATTATAATGACTTTGTCAACCACTTTTAATCACTTATCCGGACTCTAAAAATGACTTTGCCCTTCAATTGTAATGACTTTGCCAACCACTGTTAATCACTTATCCGAACTCTAAAAATGACTTTGCCCAACAATTGTAAAGACTTTGCCAACCACTGTCAATTACTAATCCTAGATCTAAAAATGACTTTGCCAACCACTGTTAATCACTTATCCGAACTCTAAAAATGACTTTGGCCAACAATTATAATGACTTTGCCAACCACTGTCAATCACTTATCAGACCTCTAAAAATGACTTTGCCCAACAATTGTTATGACTTTGCCAACCACTGTAAATCACTAATCCGACCTCTAAAAATGACTTTGCCCAACAATTGTAATGACTTTGTCAACCACTTTTAATCACTTATCCGGACTCTAAAAATGACTTTGCCCTACAATTGTAATGACTTTGCCAACCACTGTTAATTACTTATCCGGACTCTAAAAATGACTTTTCTTAAAAATTGTAATCACTTTGCCCCACACTGTAAATCCCATATCCGACCTCTAAAAATGACTTTGCCCAACAATTGTAATGACTTTGTCAACCACTTTTAATCACTTATCCGGACTCTAAAAATGACTTTGCCCTACAATTGTAATGACTTTGCCAACCACTGTTAATCACTTATCCGAACTCTAAAAATGACTTTGGACAACAATTATAATGACTTTGCCAACCACTGTCAATCACTTATCCGACCTCTAAAAATGACTTTGCCCAACAGTTTAAATGACTTTGCCAACCAATGTTAATCACTTATCCGACCTCTAAAAATGACTTTGCCCAACAATTGTAATGACTTTGCCAACCACTGTAAATCACTTATCCGACCTCTAAAAATGACTTTGCCCAACAATTATAATGACTTTGTCAACCACTTTTAATCACTTATCCGGACTCTAAAAATGACTTTGCCCTTCAATTGTAATGACTTTGCCAACCACTGTTAATCACTTATCCGAACTCTAAAAATGACTTTGCCCAACAATTGTAAAGACTTTGCCAACCACTGTCAATTACTAATCCTAGATCTAAAAATGACTTTGCCAACCACTGTTAATCACTTATCCGAACTCTAAAAATGACTTTGGCCAACAATTATAATGACTTTGCCAACCACTGTCAATCACTTATCAGACCTCTAAAAATGACTTTGCCCAACAGTTTAAATGACTTTGCCAACCACTGTTAATCACTTATCCGACCTCTAAAAATGACTTTGCCCAACAATTGTAATGACTTTGTCAACCACTGTTAATCACTTATCCGGACTCTAAAAATGACTTTTCTTAAAAATTGTAATCACTTTGCCCCACACTGTAAATCCCATATCCGACCTCTAAAAATGACTTTGCCCAACAATTGTAATGACTTTGCCAACCACTGTTAATCACTTATCCGATCTCTAGAAATGACTTTGCCCAACAATTATAATGACTTTGTCAACCACTTTTAATCACTTATCCGACCTCTAAAAATGACTTTGCCCAACAATTGTTATGACTTTGCCAACCACTGTAAATCACTTATCCGAACTCTAAAAATGATTATGCCCAACAATTGTAAAGACTTTGCCAACCACAGTCAATTACTAATCCTACATCTAAAAATGACTTTGCCAACCACTGTTAATCACTTATCCGAACTCTAAAAATGACTTTGGCCAACAATTATAATGACATTGCCAACCACTGTCAATCACTTATCCGATCTCTAAAAATGACTTTGCCCAACAGTTTAAATGACTTTGCCAACCACTGTTAATCACTTATCCGACCTCTAAAAATGACTTTGCCCAACAATTGTTATGACTTTGCCAACCACTGTAAATCACTTATCCGACCTCTAAAAATGACTTTGCCCAACAATTGTAATGACTTTGTCAACCACTGTCAATCACTTATCCGGACTCTAAAAATGACTTTGCCCTACAATTGTAATGACTTTGCCAACCACTGTTAATCACTTATCCGAACTCTAAAAATGACTTTGCCCAACAATTGTAAAGACTTTGCCAACCACTGTCAATTACTAATCCGACATCTAAAAATGACTTGGCCAACCACTGTTAATCACTTATCCGGACTCTAAAAATGACTTTGCCCGGCAATTGTAATGACTTTGCCAACCACTGTTAATCACTTATCCGACCTCTAAAAATGACTTTGCCCAACAATTGTAATGACTTTGCCAACAACTGTTAATCACATATCCGACATCTAAAAATGACTTTGCCCAACAATTGTAATGACTTTGCCAACCACTGTTAATCACTTATCCGATCTCTAGAAATGACTTTGCCCAACAATTGTAATGACTTTGCCAACCACTGTCAATCACTTATCCGACCCCTAAAAATGACTTTGCCCAACAGTTTAAATGACTTTGCCAACCACTTTTAATCACTTATCCGACCTCTAAAAATGACTTTGCCGAACAATTGTAATGACTTTGCCAACCACTGTTAATCACTTATCCGACCTCTAAAAATGACTTTGCCCAACAATTGTAATGACTTTGCCAACCACTGTTAATCACTTATCCGGACTCTAAAAATGATTATGCCCAACAATTGTAAAGACTTTGCCAACCACAGTCAATTACTAATCCTACATCTAATAATGACTTTGCCAACCACTGTAAATCCCATATCCGACCTCTAAAAATGACTTTGCCCAACAATTGTAATGACTTTGCCAACCACTGTTAATCACTTATCCGATCTCTAGAAATGACTTTGCCCAACAATTGTTATGACTTTGCCAACCACTGTAAATCACTTATCCGACCTCTAAAAATTATTTTGCCCAACAATTATAATGACTTTGTCAACCACTTTTAATCACTTATCCGGACTCTAAAAATGACTTTGCCCAACAATTATAATGACTTTGTCAACCACTTATAATCACTTATCCGGACTCTAAAAATGACTTTGCCCTACAATTGTAATGACTTTGCCAACCACTGTTAATCACTTATCCGAACTCTAAAAATGATTATGCCCAACAATTGTAAAGACTTTGCCAACCACAGTCAATTACTAATCCTACATCTAAAAATGACTTTGCCAACCACTGTTAATCACTTATCCGAACTCTAAAAATGACTTTGGCCAACAATTATAATGACTTTGCCAACCACTGTCAATCACTTATCCGATCTCTAGAAATGACTTTGCCCAACAATTGTAATGACTTTGCCAACCACTGTTAATCACTTATCCGACCTTTAAAAATGACTTTGCCCAACAATTGTTATGACTTTGCCAACCACTGTAAATCACTTATCCGACCTCTAAAAATGACTTTGCCCAACAATTGTAATGACTTTGTCAACCACTTTTAATCACTTATCCGGACTCTAAAAATGACTTTGCCCTACAATTGTAATGACTTTGCCAACCACTGTTAATCACTTATCCGAACTCTAAAAATGACTTTGCCCAACAATTGTAAAGACTTTGCCAACCACTGTCAATTACTAATCCGACATCTAAAAATGACTTTGCCAACCACTGTTAATCACTTATCCGGACTCTAAAAATGACTTTTCTTAAAAATTGTAATCACTTTGCCCCACACTGTAAATCCCATATCCGACCTCTAAAAATGACTTTGCCCAACAATTGTAATGACTTTGCCAACCACTGTTAATCACTTATCCGATCTTTAGAAAAGACTTTGCCCAACAATTGTAATGACTTTGCCAACCACTGTCAATTACTAATCCGACATCTAAAAATGACTTTGCCCAACAATTGTAATGACTTTGCCAACCACTGTTAATCACTTATCCGATCTCTAGAAATGACTTTGCCCAACAATTGTAATGACTTTGCCAACCACTGTCAATTACTAATCCGACATCTAAAAATGACTTTGCCCAACAATTGTAATGACTTTGCCAACCACTGATAATCACTTATCCGACCTCTAAAAATGACTTTGCCCTACAATTGTAATGACTTTGCCAACCACTGTTAATCACTTATCCGAAATCTAAAAATGACTTTGCCCAACAATTGTAAAGACTTTGCCAACCACTGTCAATTACTAATCCGACATCTAAAAATGACTTTGCCAACCACTGTTAATCACTTATCCGGACTCTAAAAATGACTTTTCTTAAAAATTGTAATCACTTTGCCCCACACTGTAAATCCCATATCCGACCTCTAAAAATGACTTTGCCCAACAATTGTAATGACTTTGCCAACCACTGTTAATCACTTATCCGATCTCTAGAAATGACTTTGCCCAACAATTGTAATGACTTTGCCAACCACTGTCAATTACTAATCCGACATCTAAAAATGACTTTGCCCAACAATTGTAATGACTTTGCCAACCACTGTTAATCACTTATCCGACATCTAAAAATGACTTTGCCAAACAATTGTAATGACTTTGCCAACCACTGATAATCACTTATCCGACCTCTAAAAATGACTTTGCCCGGCAATTGTAATGACTTTGCCAACCACTGTTAATCACTTATCCGACCTCTAAAAATGACTTTGCCCAACAATTGTAATGACTTTGCCAACAACTGTTAATCACTTATCCGACCTCTTAAAATGACTCTGCCGAACAATTGTAATGACTTTGCCAACCACTGTTAATCACTTATCCGACCTCTAAAAATGACTTTGCCCAACAATTGTTATGACTTTGCCAACCACTGTAAATCACTTATCCGACCTCTAAAAATGACTTTGCCGAACAATTGTAATGACTTTGCCAACCACTGTTAATCACTTATCCGAACTCTAAAAATGACTTTGCCCAACAATTGTAATGACTTTGCCAACCACTGTTAATAACTTATCCGGACTCTAAAAATGACTTTTCTTAAAAATTGTAATCACTTTGCCCCACACTGTAAATCCCATATCCGACCTCTAAAAATGACTTTGCCCAACAATTGTAATGACTTTGCCAACCACTGTAAATCACTTATCCGACCTCTAAAAATGACTTTGCCCAACAATTGTAATGACTTTGCCAACAACTGTTAATCACTTATCCGACCTCTTAAAATGACTCTGCCGAACAATTGTAATGACTTTGCCAACCACTGTTAATCACTTATCCGACCTCTAAAAATGACTTTGCCCAACAATTGTTATGACTTTGCCAACCACTGTAAATCACTTATCCGACCTCTAAAAATGACTTTGCCGAACAATTGTAATGACTTTGCCAACCACTGTTAATCACTTATCCGAACTCTAAAAATGACTTTGCCCAACAATTGTAATGACTTTGCCAACCACTGTTAATAACTTATCCGGACTCTAAAAATGACTTTTCTTAAAAATTGTAATCACTTTGCCCCACACTGTAAATCCCATATCCGACCTCTAAAAATGACTTTGCCCAACAATTGTAATGACTTTGCCAACCACTGTAAATCACTTATCCGACCTCTAAAAATGACTTTGCCCAACAATTGTAATGACTTTGTCAACCACTTTTAATCGCTTATCCGGACTCTAAAAATGACTTTGCCCTACAATTGTAATGACTTTGCCAACCACTGTTAATCACTTATCCGAACTCTAAAAATGACTTTGGCCAACAATTATAATGACTTTGCCAACCACTGTAAATCACTTATCCGAACTCTAAAAATGATTATGCCCAACAATTGTAATGACTTTGCCAACCACTGTTAATCACTTATCCGACCTCTAAAAATGACTTTGCCCAACAATTGTTATGACTTTGCCAACCACTGTAAATCACTTATCCGACCTCTAAAAATGACTTTGCCCAACAATTGTAATGACTTTGTCAACCACTTTTAATCACTTATCCGGACTCTAAAAATGACTTTGCCCTACAATTGTAATGACTTTGCCAACCACTGTTAATCACTTATCCGAACTCTAAAAATGACTTTGCCCAACAATTGTAAAGACTTTGCCAACCACTGTCAATTACTAATCCTACATCTAAAAATGACTTTGCCAACCACTGTTAATCACTTATCCGAACTCTAAAAATGACTTTGGCCAACAATTATAATGACTTTGCCAACCACTGTCAATCACTTATCCGACCTCTAAAAATGACTTTGCCCAAAGGTTTAAATGACTTTGCCAACCACTGTTAATCATTTATCCGACCTCCAAAAAATGACTTTGCCCAACAATTGTAATGACTTTGCCAACCACTGTTAATCACTTATCCGAACTCTAAAAATGACTTTGGACAACAATTATAATGACTTTGCCAACCACTGTAAATCACTTATCCGACCTCTAAAAATGACTTTGCCCAACAATTGTAATGACTTTGTCAACCACTTTTAATCACTTATCCGGACTCTAAAAATGACTTT
Source organism: Brachionus asplanchnoidis (assembly GCA_025491095.1). Taxonomy (NCBI): domain Eukaryota; kingdom Metazoa; phylum Rotifera; class Eurotatoria; order Ploima; family Brachionidae; genus Brachionus; species Brachionus asplanchnoidis. The sequence continues at coordinate 116,346 of JAILYF010000110.1, read as the reverse complement.
GCCCTACAATTGTAATGACTTTGCCAACCACTGTTAATCACTTATCCGAACTCTAAAGATGACTTTGGACAACAATTATAATGACTTTGCCAACCACTGTCAATCACTTATCCGACCTCTAAAAATGACTTTGCCCAACAGTTTAAATGACTTTGCCAACCAATGTTAATCACTTATCCGACCTCTAAAAATGACTTTGCCCAACAATTGTAATGACTTTGCCAACCACTGTAAATCACTTATCCGACCTCTAAAAATGACTTTGCCCAACAATTATAATGACTTTGTCAACCACTTTTAATCACTTATCCGGACTCTAAAAATGACTTTGCCCTTCAATTGTAATGACTTTGCCAAACACTGTTAATCACTTATCCGAACTCTAAAAATGACTTTGCCCAACAATTGTAAAGACTTTGCCAACCACTGTCAATTACTAATCCTACATCTAAAAATGACTTTGCCAACCACTGTTAATCACTTATCCGAACTCTAAAAATGACTTTGGCCAACAATTATAATGACTTTGCCAACCACTGTCAATCACTTATCAGACCTCTAAAAATGACTTTGCCCAACAATTGTTATGACTTTGCCAACCACTGTAAATCACTAATCCGACCTCTAAAAATGACTTTGCCCAACAATTATAATGACTTTGTCAACCACTTTTAATCACTTATCCGGACTCTAAAAATGACTTTGCCCTACAATTGTAATGACTTTGCCAACCACTGTTAATCACTTATCCGAACTCTAAAAATGACTTTGCCCAACAATTGTAAAGACTTTGCCAACCACAGTCAATTACTAATCCTACATCTAAAAATGACTTTGCCAACCACTGTTAATCACTTATCCGAACTCTAAAAATGACTTTGGCCAACAATTATAATGACTTTGCCAACCACTGTCAATCACTTATCCGATCTCTAAAAATGACTTTGCCCAACAGTTTAAATGACTTTGCCAACCACTGTTAATCACTTATCCGACCTCTAAAAATGACTTTGCCCAACAATTGTAAAGACTTTGCCAACCACTGTCAATTACTAATCCGACATCTAAAAATGACTTTGCCAGCCACTGTTAATCACTTATCCGGACTCTAAAAATGACTTTTCTTAAAAATTGTGATCACTTTGCCCCACACTGTAAATCCCATATCCGACCTCTAAAAATGACTTTGCCCAACAATTGTAATGACTTTGCCAACCACTGTTAATCACTTATCCGACCTCTAAAAATGACTTTGCCCAACAATTATAATGACTTTGTCAACCACTTTTAATCACTTATCCGGACTCTAGAAATGACTTTGCCCAACAATTGTAATGACTTTGTCAACCACTTTTAATCACTTATCCGACCTCTAAAAATGACTTTGCCCAACAATTGTTATGACTTTGCCAACCACTGTAAATCACTTATCCGACCTCTAAAAATGACTTTGCCCAACAATTATATTGACTTTGTCAACCACTTTTAATCACTTATCCGGACTCTAAAAATGACTTTGCCCTACAATTGTAATGACTTTGCCAACCACTGTCAATCACTTATCCGACCTCTAAAAATGACTTTGCCCAACAGTTTAAATGACTTTGCCAACCACTGTTAATCACTTATCCGACCTCCAAAAAATGACTTTGCCCAACAATTGTAATGACTTTGCCAACCACTGTTAATCACTTATCCGAACTCTAAAAATGACTTTGGACAACAATTATAATGACTTTGCCAACCACTGTCAATCACTTATCCGAACTCTAAAAATGACTTTGCCCAACAATTGTAATGACTTTGTCAACCACTTTTAATCACTTATCCGGACTCTAAAAATGACTTTGCCCTACAACTGTAATGACTTTGCCAACCACTGTTAATCACTTATCCGAACTCTAAAAATGACTTTGGACAACAATTATAATGACTTTGCCAACCACTGTCAATCACTTATCCGACCTCTAAAAATGACTTTGCCCAACAGTTTAAATGACTTTGCCAACCAATGTTAATCACTAATCCGACCTCTAAAAATGACTTTGCCCAACAATTGTAATGACTTTGCCAACCACTGTAAATCACTTATCCGACCTCTAAAAATGACTTTGCCCAACAATTATAATGACTTTGTCAACCACTTTTAATCACTTATCCGGACTCTAAAAATGACTTTGCCCTTCAATTGTAATGACTTTGCCAACCACTGTTAATCACTTATCCGAACTCTAAAAATGACTTTGCCCAACAATTGTAAAGACTTTGCCAACCACTGTCAATTACTAATCCTAGATCTAAAAATGACTTTGCCAACCACTGTTAATCACTTATCCGAACTCTAAAAATGACTTTGGCCAACAATCATAATGACTTTGCCAACCACTGTCAATCACTTATCAGACCTCTAAAAATGACTTTGCCCGACAGTTTAAATGACTTTGCCAACCACTGTTAATCACTTATCCGACCTCTAAAAATGACTTTGCCCAACAATTGTAATGACTTTGTCAACCACTTTTAATCACTTATCCGGACTCTAAAAATGACTTTGCCCTACAATTGTAATGACTTTGCCAACCACTGTTAATCACTTATCCGGACTCTAAAAATGACTTTTCTTAAAAATTGTAATCACTTTGCCCCACACTGTAAATCCCATATCCGACCTCTAAAAATGACTTTGCCCAACAATTGTAATGACTTTGTCAACCACTTTTAATCACTTATCCGGACTCTAAAAATGACTTTGCCCTACAATTGTAATGACTTTGCCAACCACTGTTAATCACTTATCCGAACTCTAAAAATGACTTTGGACAACAATTATAATGACTTAGCCAACCACTGTCAATCACTTATCCGACCTCTAAAAATGACTTTGCCCAACAGTTTAAATGACTTTGCCAACCAATGTTAATCACTTATCCGACCTCTAAAAATGACTTTGCCCAACAATTGTAATGACTTTGCCAACCACTGTAAATCACTTATCCGACCTCTAAAAATGACTTTGCCCAACAATTATAATGACTTTGTCAACCACTTTTAATCACTTATCCGGACTCTAAAAATGACTTTGCCCTTCAATTGTAATGACTTTGCCAACCACTGTTAATCACTTATCCGAACTCTAAAAATGACTTTGCCCAACAATTGTAAAGACTTTGCCAACCACTGTCAATTACTAATCCTAGATCTAAAAATGACTTTGCCAACCACTGTTTATCACTTATCCGGACTCTAAAAATGACTTTGCCCTTCAATTATAATGACTTTGCCAACCACTGTCAATCACTTATCAGACCTCTAAAAATGACTTTGCCCAACAGTTTAAATGACTTTGCCAACCACTGTTAATCAATTATCCGACCTCTAAAAATGACTTTGCCCAACAATTGTAATGACTTTCTCAACCACTTTTAATCACTTATCCGGACTCTAAAAATGACTTTGCCAAACAATTGTAATGACTTTGCCAACCACTGTAAATCACTTATCCGACCTCTAAAAATGACTTTGCCCAACAATTGTAATGACTTTGCCAACCACTGTCAATCACTTATCCGACCTCTAAAAATGACTTTGCCCAACAGTTTAAATGACTTTGCCAACCAATGTTAATCACTTATCCGACCTCTAAAAATGACTTTGCCCAACAATTGTTATGACTTTGCCAACCACTGTAAATCACTTATCCGACCTCTAAAAATGACTTTGCCCAACAATTATAATGACTTTGTCAACCACTTTTAATCACTTATCCGGATTCTAAAAATGACTTTGCCCTACAATTGTAATGACTTTGCCAACCACTGTTAATCACTTATCCGAACTCTAAAAATGACTTTGCCCAACAATTGTAAAGACTTTGCCAACCACAGTCAATTACTAATCCTACATCTAAAAATGACTTTGCCAACCACTGTTAATCACTTATCCGAACTCTAAAAATGACTTTGCCCAACAGTTTAAATGACTTTGCCAACCACTGTTAATCACTTATCCGACCTCTAAAAATGACTTTGCCCAACAATTGTAAAGACTTTGCCAACCACTGTCAATTACTAATCCGACATCTAAAAATGACTTTGCCAGCCACTGTTAATCACTTATCCGGACTCTAAAAATCACTTTTCTTAAAAATTGTAATCACTTTGCCCCACACTGTAAATCCCATATCCGACCTCTAAAAATGACTTTGCCCAACAATTGTAATGACTTTGCCAACCACTGTTAATCACTTATCCGACCTCTAAAAATGACTTTGCCCAACAATTATAATGACTTTGTCAACCACTTTTAATCACTTATCCGGACTCTAAAAATGACTTTGCCCAACAATTGTAATGACTTTGTCAACCACTTTTAATCACTTATCCGACCTCTAAAAATGACTTTGCCCAACAATTGTTATGACTTTGCCAACCACTGTAAATCACTTATCCGACCTCTAAAAATGACTTTGCCTAACAATTATATTGTCTTTGTCAACCACTTTTAATCACTTATCCGGACTCTAAAAATGACTTTGCCCTACAATTGTAATGACTTTGCCAACCACTGTTAATCACTTATCCGAACTCTAAAAATGATTATGCCCAACAATTGTAAAGACTTTGCCAACCACAGTCAATTACTAATCCTACATCAAAAAATGACTTTGCCAACCACTGTTAATCACTTATCCGAACTCTAAAAATGACTTTGGCCAACAATTATAATGACTTTGCCAACCACTGTCAATCACTTATCAGACCTCTAAAAATGACTTTGCCCAACAGTTTAAATGACTTTGCCAACCACTGTTAATCACTTATCCGACCTCTAAAAATGACTTTGCCCAACAATTGTAATGACTTTCTCAACCACTTTTAATCACTTATCCGGACTCTAAAAATGACTTTGCCAAACAATTGTAATGACTTTGCCAACCACTGTAAATCACTTATCCGACCTCTAAAAATGACTTTGCCCAACAATTGTAATGACTTTGCCAACCACTGTCAATCACTTATCCGACCTCTAAAAATGACTTTGCCCAACAGTTTAAATGACTTTGCCAACCACTGTAAATCACTTATCCGACCTCTAAAAATGACTTTGCCCAACAATTGTTATGACTTTGCCAACCACTGTAAATCACTTATCCGACCTCTAAAAATGACTTTGCCCAACAATTATAATGACTTTGTCAACCACTTTTAATCACTTATCCGGACTCTAAAAATGACTTTGCCCTACAATTGTAATGACTTTGCCAACCACTGTTAATCACTTATCCGAACTCTTAAAATGACTTTGCCCAACAATTGTAAAGACTTTGCCAACCACAGTCAATTACTAATCCTACATCTAAAAATGACTTTGCCAACCACTGTTAATCACTTATCCGAACTCTAAAAATGACTTTGCCCAACAGTTTAAATGACTTTGCCAACCACTGTTAATCACTTATCCGACCTCTAAAAATGACTTTGCCCAACAATTGTAAAGACTTTGCCAACCACTGTCAATTACTAATCCGACATCTAAAAATGACTTTGCCAGCCACTGTTAATCACTTATCCGGACTCTAAAAATGACTTTTCTTAAAAATTGTAATCACTTTGCCCCACACTGTAAATCCCATATCCGACCTCTAAAAATGACTTTGCCCAACAATTGTAATGACTTTGCCAACCACTGTTAATCACTTATCCGACCTCTAAAAATGACTTTGCCCAACAATTATAATGACTTTGTCAACCACTTTTAATCACTTATCCGGACTCTAAAAATGACTTTGCCCAACAATTGTAATGACTTTGTCAACCACTTTTAATCACTTATCCGACCTCTAAAAATGACTTTGCCCAACAATTGTTATGACTTTGCCAACCACTGTAAATCACTTATCCGACCTCTAAAAATGACTTTGCCTAACAATTATATTGACTTTGTCAACCACTTTTAATCACTTATCCGGACTCTAAAAATGACTTTGCCCTACAATTGTAATGACTTTGCCAACCACTGTTAATCACTTATCCGAACTCTAAAAATGATTATGCCCAACAATTGTAAAGACTTTGCCAACCACAGTGAATTACTAATCCTACATCAAAAAATGACTTTGCCAACCACTGTTAATCACTTATCCGAAATCTAAAAATGACTTTGGCCAACAATTATAATGACTTTGCCAACCACTGTCAATCACTTATCCGACCTCTAAAAATGACTTTGCCGAACAGTTTAAATGACTTTGCCAACCAATGTTAATCACTTATCCGACCTCTAAAAATGACTTTGCCCAACAATTGTTATGACTTTGCCAACCACTGTAAATCACTTATCCGACCTCTAAAAATGACTTTGCCCAACAATTATAATGACTTTGTCAACCACTTTTAATCACTTATCCGGACTCTAAAAATGACTTTGCCCAACAATTGTTATGACTTTGCCAACCACTGTCAATTACTAATCCGACATCTAAAAATGACTTTGCCAACCACTGTTAATCACTTATCCGATCTCTAGAAATGACTTTGCCCAACAATCGTAATGACTTTGCCAACCACTGTCAATTACTAATCCGACATCTAAAAATGACTTTGCCCAACAATTGTAATGACTTTGCCAACCACTGTTAATCACTTATCCGAACTCTAAAAATGACTTTGCCCAACAATTATAATGACTTTGCCAACCACTGTCAATCACTTATCCGACCTCTAAAAATGACTTTGCCCAACAGTTTAAATGACTTTGCCAACCACTGTTAATCACTTATCCGACCTCTAAAAATGACTTTGCCCAACAATTGTTATGACTTTGCCAACCACTGTTAATCACTTATCCGAACTCTAAAAATGACTTTGCCCAACAATTGTAATGACTTTGCCAACCACTGTTAATAACTTATCCGGACTCTAAAAATGACTTTTCTTAAAAATTGTAATCACTTTGCCCCACACTGTAAATCCCATATCCGACCTCTAAAAATGACTTTGCCCAACAATTGTAATGACTTTGTCAACCACTTTTAATCACTTATCCGGACTCTAAAAATGACTTTGCCCTACAATTGTAATGACTTTGCCAACCACTGTTAATCACTTATCCGAACTCTAAAAATGACTTTGGCCAACAATTGTAATGACTTTGCCAGCCACTGTTAATCACTTATCCGACCTCTAAAAATGACTTTGCCCAACAATTGTAATGACTTTGCCAACAACTGTTAATCACATATTCGACATCTGAAAATGACTTTGCCCAACAATTGTAATGACTTTGCCAACCACTGTTAATCACTTATCCGATCTCTAGAAATGACTTTGCCCAACAATTGTAATGACTTTGCCAACCACTGTCAATCACTTATCCGACCCCTAAAAATGACTTTGCCCAACAGTTTAAATGACTTTGCCAACCACTTTTAATCACTTATCCGACCTCTAAAAATGACCTTGACGAACAATTGTAATGACTTTGCCAACCACTGTTAATCACTTATCCGACTTCTAAAAATGACTTTGCCCAACAATTGTAATGACTTTGCCAACCACTGTTAATCACTTATCCGGACTCTAAAAATGACTTTGCCCTACAATTGTAATGACTTTGCCAACCACTGTTAATCACTTATCCGAACTCTAAAAATGATTATGCCCAACAATTGTAAAGACTTTGCCAACCACAGTCAATTACTGATCCTACATCTAAAAATGACTTTGCCAACCACTGTTAATCACTTATCCGAACTCTAAAAATGACTTTGGCCAACAATTCTAATGACTTTGCCAACCACTGTTAATCACTTATCCGACCTCTAAAAATGACTTTGCCCAACAATTGTAATGACTTTGCCAACCACTGTTAATCACTTATCCGATCTCTAGAAATGACTTTGCCCAACAATTGTAATGACTTTGCCAACCACTGTTAATCACTAATCCGGACTCTAAAAATGACTTTGCCCTACAATTGTAATGACTTTGCCAACCTCCGTCAATCACTTATCCGACCCCTAAAAATGACTTTGCCCAACAGTTTAAATGACTTTGCCAACCACTGTTAATCACTTATCCGACCTCTAAAAATGACTTTGCCCAACAATTGTAATGACTTTGCCAACCACTGTTAATCACTTATCCGGACTCTAAAAATGACTTTGCCCTACAATTGTAATGACTTTGCCAACCACTGTTAATCACTTATCCGAACTCTAAAAATGATTATGCCGAACAATTGTAAAGACTTTGCCAACCACAGTCAATTACTAATCCTACATCTAAAAATGACTTTGCCAACCACTGTTAATCACTTATCCGAACTCTAAAAATGACTTTGGCCAACAATTATAATGACTTTGCCAACCACTGTCAATCACTTATCCGATCTCTAAAAATGACTTTGCCCAACAGTTTAAATGACTTTGCCAACCACTGTTAATCACTTATCCGACCTCTAAAAATGACTTTGCCCAACAATTGTAAAGACTTTGCCAACCACTGTCAATTACTAATCCGACATCTAAAAATGACTTTGCCAACCACTGTTAATCACTTATCCGGACTCTAAAAATGACTTTTCTTAAAAATTGTAATCACTTTGCCCCACATTGTAAATCCCATATCCGACCTCTAAAAATGACTTTGCCCAACAATTGTAATGACTTTGCCAGCCACTGTTAATCACTTATCCGATCTCTAGAAATGACTTTGCCCAACAATTGTAATGACTTTGTCAACACCTTTTAATCACTTATCCGACCTCTAAAAATGACTTTGCCCAACAATTGTTATGACTTTGCCAACCACTGTAAATCACTTATCCGACCTCTAAAAATGACTTTGCCCAACAATTATAATGACTTTGTCAACCACTTTTAATCACTTATCCGGACTCTAAAAATGACTTTGCCCTACAATTGTAATGACTTTGCCAACCACTGTTAATCACTTATCCGAACTCTAAAAATGATTATGCCCAACAATTGTAAAGACTTTGCCAACCACAGTCAATTACTAATCCTTCATCTAAAAATGACTTTGCCAACCACTGTTAATCACTTATCCGAACTCTAAAAATGACTTTGGCCAACAATTATAATGACTTTGCCAACCACTGTCAATCACTTATCCGATCTCTAGAAATGACTTTGCCCAACAATTGTAATGACTTTACCAACCAATGTTAATCACTTATCCGACCTCTAAAAATGACTTTGCCCAACAATTGTAATGACTTTGCCAACCACTGTAAATCACTTATCCGACCTCTAAAAATGACTTTGCCCAACAATTATAATGACTTTGTCAACCACTTTTAATCACTTATCCGGACTCTAAAAATGACTTTGCCCTTCAATTGAAATGACTTTGCCAACCACTGTTAATCACTTATCCGAACTCTAAAAATGACTTTGCCCAACAATTGTAAAGACTTTGCCAACCACTGTCAATTACTAATCCGACATCTAAAAATGACTTTGCCAACCACTGTTAATCACTTATCCGGACTCTAAAAATGACTTTTCTTAAAAATTGTAATCACTTTGCCCCACACTGTAAATCCCATATCCGACCTCTAAAAATGACTTTGCCCAACAATTGTAATGACTTTGCCAACCACTGTTAATCACTTATCCGATCTCTAGAAATGACTTTGCCCAACAATTGTAATGACTTTGCCAACCACTGTCAATTACTAATCCGACATCTAAAAATGACTTTGCCCAACAATTGTAATGACTTTGCCAACCACTGATAATCACTTATCCGACCTCTAAAAATGACTTTGCCCGGCAATTGTAATGACTTTGCCAACCACTGTTAATCACTTATCCGACCCCTAAAAATGACTTTGCCCAACAATTGCAATGACTTTGCCAACAACTGTAAATCCCATATCCGACCTCTAAAAATGACTTTGCCCAACAATTGTAATGACTTTGCCAACCACTGTTAATCACTTATCCGATCTCTAGAAATGACTTTGCCCAACAATTGTAATGACTTTGCCAACCACTGTCAATTACTAATCCGACCTCTAAAAATGACTTTGCCCAACAATTATAATGACTTTGTCAACCACTTTTAATCACTTATCCGGACTCTAAAAATGACTTTGCCCTTCAATTGAAATGACTTTGCCAACCACTGTTAATCACTTATCCGAACTCTAAAAATGACTTTGCCCAACAATTGTAAAGACTTTGCCAACCACTGTCAATTACTAATCCGACATCTAAAAATGACTTTGCCAACCACTGTTAATCACTTATCCGGACTCTAAAAATGACTTTTCTTAAAAATTGTAATCACTTTGCCCCACACTGTAAATCCCATATCCGACCTCTAAAAATGACTTTGCCCAACAATTGTAATGACTTTGCCAACCACTGTTAATCACTTATCCGATCTCTAGAAATGACTTTGCCCAACAATTGTAATGACTTTGCCAACCACTGTCAATTACTAATCCGACATCTAAAAATGACTTTGCCCAACAATTGTAATGACTTTGCCAACCACTGATAATCACTTATCCGACCTCTAAAAATGACTTTGCCCGGCAATTGTAATGACTTTGCCAACCACTGTTAATCACTTATCCGACCCCTAAAAATGACTTTGCCCAACAATTGCAATGACTTTGCCAACAACTGTTAATCACATATCCGACATCTAAAAATGACTTTGCCCAACAATTGTAATGACTTTGCCAACCACTGTTAATCACTTATCCGATCTCTAGAAATGACTTTGCCCAACAATTGTAATGACTTTGCCAACCACTGTCAATCACTTATCCGACCCCTAAAAATGACTTTGCCCAACAGTTTAAATGACTTTGCCAACCACTTTTAATCACTTATCCCACCTCTAAAAATGACTTTGCCGTACAATTGTAATGACTTTGCCAACCACTGTTAATCACTTATCCGACCTCTAAAAATGACTTTGCCCAACAATTGTTATGACTTTGCCAACCACTGTAAATAACTTATCCGACCTCTAAAAATGACTTTGCCGAACAATTGTAATGACTTTGCCAACCACTGTTAATCACTTATCCGAACTCTAAAAATGACTTTGCCCAACAATTGTAATGACTTTGCCAACCACTGTTAATCACTTATCCGAACTCTAAAAATGACTTTGCCCAACAATTGTAATGACTTTGCCAACCACTGTTAATAACTTATCCGGACTCTAAAAATGACTTTTCTTAAAAATTGTAATCACTTTGCCCCACACTGTAAATCCCATATCCAACCTCTAAAAATGACTTTGCCCAACAATTGTAATGACTTTTCCAACCACTGTAAATCACTTATCCGACCTCTAAAAATGACTTTGCCCAACAATTGTAATGACTTTGTCAACCACTTTTAATCACTTATCCGGACTCTAAAAATGACTTTGCCCTACAATTGTAATGACTTTGCCAACCACTGTTAATCACTTATCCGAACTCTAAAAATGACTTTGGCCAACAATTATAATGACTTTGCCAACCACTGATAATCACTTATCCGACCTCTAAAAATGACTTTGCCCGGCAATTGTAATGACTTTGCCAACCACTGTTAATCACTTATCCGACCCCTAAAAATGACTTTGCCCAACAATTGCAATGACTTTGCCAACAACTGTTAATCACATATCCGACATCTAAAAATGACTTTGCCCAACAATTGTAATGACTTTGCCAACCACTGTTAATCACTTATCCGATCTCTAGAAATGACTTTGCCCAACAATTGTAATGACTTTGCCAACCACTGTCAATCACTTATCCGACCCCTAAAAATGACTTTGCCCAACAGTTTAAATGACTTTGCCAACCACTTTTAATCACTTATCCCACCTCTAAAAATGACTTTGCCGTACAATTGTAATGACTTTGCCAACCACTGTTAATCACTTATCCGACCTCTAAAAATGACTTTGCCCAACAATTGTTATGACTTTGCCAACCACTGTAAATAACTTATCCGACCTCTAAAAATGACTTTGCCGAACAATTGTAATGACTTTGCCAACCACTGTTAATCACTTATCCGAACTCTAAAAATGACTTTGCCCAACAATTGTAATGACTTTGCCAACCACTGTTAATCACTTATCCGAACTCTAAAAATGACTTTGCCCAACAATTGTAATGACTTTGCCAACCACTGTTAATAACTTATCCGGACTCTAAAAATGACTTTTCTTAAAAATTGTAATCACTTTGCCCCACACTGTAAATCCCATATCCAACCTCTAAAAATGACTTTGCCCAACAATTGTAATGACTTTTCCAACCACTGTAAATCACTTATCCGACCTCTAAAAATGACTTTGCCCAACAATTGTAATGACTTTGTCAACCACTTTTAATCACTTATCCGGACTCTAAAAATGACTTTGCCCTACAATTGTAATGACTTTGCCAACCACTGTTAATCACTTATCCGAACTCTAAAAATGACTTTGGCCAACAATTATAATGACTTTGCCAACCACTGATAATCACTTATCCGACCTCTAAAAATGACTTTGCCCGGCAATTGTAATGACTTTGCCAACCACTGTCAATTACTAATCCGACATCTAAAAATGACTTTGCCAACCACTGTTAATCACTTATCCGGACTCTAAAAATGACTTTTCTTAAAAATTGTAATCACTTTGCCCCACACTGTAAATCCCATATCCGACCTCTAAAAATGACTTTGCCCAACAATTGTAATGACTTTGCCAACCACTGTTAATCACTTATCCGATATCTAGAAATGACTTTGCCCAACAATTGTAATGACTTTGCCAACCACTTTCAATTACTAATCCGACATCTAAAAATGACTTTGCCCAACAATTGTAATGACTTTGCCAACCACTGATAATCACTTATCCGACCTATAAAAATGACTTTGACCGGGAATTGTAATGACTTTGCCAACCACTGTTAATCACTTATCCGACCCCTAAAAATGACTTTGCCCAACAATTGCAATGACTTTGCCAACAACTGTTAATCACATATCCGACATCTAAAAATGACTTTGCCCAACAATTGTAATGACTTTGCCAACCACTGTTAATCACTTATCCGATCTCTAGAAATGACTTTGCCCAACAATTGTAATGACTTTGCCAACCACTGTCAATCACTTATCCGACCCCTAAAAATGACTTTGCCCAACAGTTTAAATGACTTTGCCAACCACTTTTAATCACTTATCCCACCTCTAAAAATGACTTTGCCGTACAATTGTAATGACTTTGCCAACCACTGTTAATCACTTATCCGACCTCTAAAAATGACTTTGCCCAACAATTGTTATGACTTTGCCAACCACTGTAAATCACTTATCCGACCTCTAAAAATGACTTTGCCGAACAATTGTAATGACTTTGCCAACCACTGTTAATCACTTATCCGAACTCTAAAAATGACTTTGCCCAACAATTGTAATGACTTTGCCAACCACTGTTAATCACTTATCCGAACTCTAAAAATGACTTTGCCCAACAATTGTAATCACTTTGCCAACCACTGTTAATAACTTATCCGGACTCTAAAAATGACTTTTCTTAAAAATTGTAATCACTTTGCCCCACACTGTAAATCCCATATCCAACCTCTAAAAATGACTTTGCCCAACAATTGTAATGACTTTTCCAACCACTGTAAATCACTTATCCGACCTCTAAAAATGACTTTGCCCAACAATTGTAATGAATTTGTCAACCACTTTTAATCACTTATCCGGACTCTAAAAATGACTTTGCCCTACAATTGTAATGACTTTGCCAACCACTGTTAATCACTTATCCGAACTCTAAAAATGACTTTGGCCAACAATTATAATGACTTTGCCAACCACTGTCAATCACTTATCCGACCTCTAAAAATGACTTTGCCCAACAGTTTAAATGACTTTGCCAACCAATGTTAATCACTTATCCGACCTCTAAAAATGACTTTGCCCAACAATTGTTATGACTTTGCCAACCACTGTAAATCACTTATCCGACCTCTAAAAATGACTTTGCCGAACAATTGTAATGACTTTGCCAACCACTGTTAATCACTTATCCGAACTCTAAAAATGACTTTGCCCAACAATTGTAATGACTTTGCCAACCACTGTTAATCACTTATCCGAACTCTAAAAATGACTTTGCCCAACAATTGTAATGACTTTGCCAACCACTGTTAATAACTTATCCGGACTCTAAAAATGACTTTTCTTAAAAATTGTAATCACTTTGCCCCACACTGTAAATCCCATATCCAACCTCTAAAAATGACTTTGCCCAACAATTGTAATGACTTTGCCAACCACTGTAAATCACTTATCCGACCTCTAAAAATGACTTTGCCCAACAATTGTAATGACTTTGCCAACCACTGTTAATCACTTATCCGAACTCTAAAAATGACTTTGGCCAACAATTATAATGACTTTGCCAACCACTGTCAATCACTTATCCGACCTCTAAAAATGACTTTGCCCAACAGTTTAAATGACTTTGCCAACCAATGTTAATCACTTATCCGAACTCTAAAAATGACTTTGCCCAACAATTGTATTGACTTTGCCAACCACTGTTAATCACTTATACGAACTCTAAAAATGACTTTGCCCAACAATTGTAATGACTTTGCCAACCACTGTTAATAACTTATCCGGACTCTAAAAATGACTTTTCTTAAAAATTGTAATCACTTTGCCCCACACTGTAAATCCCATATCCAACCTCTAAGAATGACTTTGCCCAACAATTGTAATGACTTTGCCAACCACTGTAAATCACTTATCCGACCTCTAAAAATGACTTTGCCCAACAATTGTAATGACTTTGTCAACCACTTTTAATCACTTATCCGGACTCTAAAAATGACTTTGCCCTACAATTGTAATGACTTTGCCAACCACTGTTAATCACTTATCCGAACTCTAAAAATGACTTTGGCCAACAATTATAATGACTTTGCCAACCACTGTCAATCACTTATCCGACCTCTAAAAATGACTTTGCCCAACAGTTTAAATGACTTTGCCAACCAATGTTAATCACTTATCCGACCTCTAAAAATGACTTTGCCCAACAATTGTTATGACTTTGCCAACCACTGTAAATCACTAATCCGACCTCTAAAAATGACTTTGCCCAACAATTGTAATGACTTTGTCAACCACTTTTAATCACTTATCCGGACTCTAAAAATGACTTTGCCCTACAATTGTAATGACTTTGCCAACCACTGTTTATCACTTATCCGAACTCTAAAAATGACTTTGCCCAACAATTGTAATGACTTTGCCAACCACTGTTAATAACTTATCCGGACTCTAAAAATGACTTTTCTTAAAAATTGTAATCACTTTGCCCCACACTGTAAATCCCATATCCGACCTCTAAAAATGACTTTGCCAAACAATTGTAATGACTTTGCCAACCAATGTTAATCACTTATCCGACCTCTAAAAATGACTTTGCCCAACAATTGTTATGACTTTGCCAACCACTGTAAATCACTTATCCGACCTCTAAAAATGACTTTGCCCAACAATTATAATGACTTTGTCAACCACTTTTAATCACTTATCCGGACTCTAAAAATGACTTTGCCCTACAATTGTAATGACTTTGCCAACCACTGTTAATCACTTATCCGAACTCTAAAAATGACTTTGCCCAACAATTGTAATGACTTTGCCAACCACTGTTAATAACTTATCCGGACTCTAAAAATGACTTTTCTTAAAAATTGTAATCACTTTGCCCAAAACTGTAAATCCCATATCCAACCTCTAAAAATGACTTTGCCCAACAATTGTAATGACTTTGCCAACCACTGTAAATCACTTATCCGACCTCTAAAAATGACTTTGCCCAACAATTGTAATGACTTTGTCAACCACTTTTAATCACTTATCAGGACTCTAAAAATGACTTTGCCCTACAATTGTAATGACTTTGCCAACCACTGTTAATCACTTATCCGAACTCTAAAAATGACTTTTCTTAAAAATTGTAATCACTTTGCCCCACACTGTCAATCACTTATCCGACCTCTAAAAATGACTTTGCCCAACAGTTTAAATGACTTTGCCAACCAATGTTAATCACTTATCCGACCTCTAAAAATGACTTTGCCCAACAATTGTTATGACTTTGCCAACCACTGTAAATCACTTATCCGACCTCTAAAAATGACTTTGCCCAACAATTATAATGACTTTGTCAACCACTTTTAATCACTTATCCGGACTCTAAAAATGACTTTGCCCTACAATTGTAATGACTTTGCCAACCACTGTTAATCACTTATCCGAACTCTAAAAATGACTTTGCCCAACAATTGTAAAGACTTTGCCAACCACTGTCAATTACTAATCCTACATCTAAAAACTACTTTGCCAACCACTGTTAATCACTTATCCGAACTCTAAAAATGACTTTGGCCAACAATTATAATGACTTTGCCAACCACTGTCAATCACTTATCCGACCTCTAAAAATGACTTGCCCAACAGTTTAAATGACTTTGCCAACCACTGTTAATCACTTATCCGACCTCTAAAAATGACTTTGCCCTACAATTGTAATGACTTTGCCAACCACTGTAAATCACTTATCCGACCTCTAAAAATGACTTTGCCCAACAATTGTAATGACTTTGCCAACCACTGTTAATCACTTATCCGGACTCTAAAAATGACTTTGTCCAACAATTGTAATGACTTTGCCAACCACTGTTAATCACTTATCCGAACTCTAAAAATGATTATGCCCAACAATTGTAAAGACTTTGCCAACCACAGTCAATTACTAATCCTACATCTAAAAATGACTTTGCCAACCACTGTTAATCACTTATCCGAACTCTAAAAATGACTTTGGCCAACAATTATAATGACTTTGCCAACCACTGTCAATCACTTATCCGATCTCTAAAAATGACTTTGCCCAACAGTTTAAATGACTTTGCCAACCACTGTTAATCACTTATCCGACCTCTAAAAATGACTTTGCCCAACAATTGTAAAGACTTTGCCAACCACTGTCAATTACTAATCCGACATCTAAAATTGACTTTGCCAGCCTTTGTTAATCACTTATCCGGACTCTAAAAATGAATTTTCTTAAAAATTGTAATCACTTTGCCCCACACTGTAAATCCCATATCCGACCTCTAAAAATGACTTTGCCCAACAATTGTAATGACTTTGCCAACCACTGTTAATCACTTATCCGATCTCTAGAAATGACTTTGCCCAACAATTGTAATGACTTTGTCAACCACTTTTAATCACTTATCCGACCTCTAAAAATGACTTTGCCCAACAATTGTTATGACTTTGCCAACCACTGTAAATCACTTATCCGACCTCTAAAAATGATTATGCCCAACAATTGTAAAGACTTTGCCAACCACAGTCAATTACTAATCCTACATCTAAAAATGACTTTGCCAACCACTGTTAATCACTTATCCGAACTCTAAAAATGACTTTGGCCAACAATTATA
The DNA here is from genome assembly GCA_025491095.1 of Brachionus asplanchnoidis. Lineage (NCBI taxonomy): Eukaryota > Metazoa > Rotifera > Eurotatoria > Ploima > Brachionidae > Brachionus > Brachionus asplanchnoidis. Next base: position 98,820 of record JAILYF010000110.1, on the reverse strand, counting down.
ATGACTTTGCCAACCACTGTCAATCACTTATCCGATCTCTAAAAATGACTTTGCCCAACAGTTTAAATGACTTTGCCAACCACTGTTAATCACTTATCCGACCTCTAAAAATGACTTTGCCCAACAATTGTAAAGACTTTGCCAACCACTGTCAATTACTAATCCGACATCTAAAACTGACTTTGCCAGCCACTGTTAATCACTTATCCGGACTCTAAAAATGAATTTTCTTAAAAATTGTAATCACTTTGCCCCACACTGTAAATCCCATATCCGACCTCTAAAAATGACTTTGCCCAACAATTGTAATGACTTTGCCAACCACTGTTAATCACTTATCCGATCTCTAGATATGACTTTGCCCAACAATTGTAATGACTTTGTCAACCACTTTTAATCACTTATCCGACCTCTAAAAATGACTTTGCCCAACAATTGTTATGACTTTGCCAACCACTGTAAATCACTTATCCGACCTCTAAAAATGACTTTGCCCAACAATTATAATAACTTTGTCAACCACTTTTAATCACTTATCCGGACTCTAAAAATGACTTTGCCCTACAATTGTAATGACTTTGCCAACCACTGTTAATCACTTATCCGAATTCTAAAAATGATTATGCCCAACAATTGTAAAGACTTTGCCAACCACTGTTAATCACTTATCCGAACTCTAAAAATGACTTTGCCCAACAATTATAATGACTTTGCCAACCACTGTCAATCACTTATCCGACCTCTAAAAATGACTTTGCCCAACAGTTTAAATGACTTTGCCAACCACTGTTAATCACTTATCCGACCTCTAAAAATGACTTTGCCGAACAATTGTAATGACTTTGCCAACCACTGTTAATCACTTATCCGAACTCTAAAAATGACTTTGCCCAACAATTGTAATGACTTTGCCAACCACTGTTAATAACTTATCCGGACTCTAAAAATGACTTTTCTTAAAAATTGTAATCACTTTGCCCCACACTGTAAATCTCATATCCGACCTCTAAAAATGACTTTGCCAAACAATTGTAATGACTTTGCCAACCACTGTAAATCACTTATCCGACCTCTAAAAATGACTTTGCCCAACAATTGTAATGACTTTGTCAACCACTTTTAATCACTTATCCGGACTCTAAAAATGACTTTGCCCTACAATTGTAATGACTTTGCCAACCACTGTTAATCACTTATCCGAACTCTAAAAATGACTTTGGCCAACAATTATAATGACTTTGCCAACCACTGTCAATCACTTATCCGACCTCTAAAAATGACTTTGCCCAACAATTGTAATGACTTTGTCAACCACTTTTAATCACTTATCCGGACTCTAAAAATGACTTTGCCCTTCAATTGTAATGATTTTGCCAACCACTGTTAATCACTTATCCGAACTCTAAAAATGACTTTGCCCAACAATTGTAAAGACTTTGCCAACCACTGTTAATCACTTATCCGAACTCTAAAAATGACTTTGTCCGACAATTATAATGACTTTGCCAACCACTGTCAATCACTTATCCGACCTCTAAAAATGACTTTCCCCAACAGTTTAAATGACTTTGCCAACCACTGTTAATCACTTATCCGACCTCTAAAAATGACTTTGCCCAACACTTGTTATGACTTTGCCAACCACTGTAAATCACTTATCCGACCTCTAAAAATGACTTTGCCCAACAATTGTAATGACTTTGTCAACCACTTTTAATCACTTATCCGGACTCTAAAAATGACTTTGCCCTACAATTGTAATGACTTTGCCAACCACTGTTAATCACTTATCCGAACTCTAAAAATGACTTTGCCCAACAATTGTAAAGACTTTGCCAACCACTGTCAATTACTAATCCGACATCTAAAAATGACTTTGCCCAACAATTGTAATGACTTTGCCAACCACTGATAATCACTTATCCGACCTCTAAAAATGACTTTGCCCGGCAATTGTAAAGACTTTGCCAACCACTGTTAATCACTTATCCGAACTCTAAAAATGACTTTGCCAACCACTGTCAATCACTTATCCGACCTCTAAAAATGACTTTGCCCAACAGTTTAAATGACTTTGCCAACCACTGTTAATCACTTATCCGACCTCTAAAAATGACTTTGCCCAACAATTGTTATGACTTTGCCACCCACTGTAAATCACTTATCCGACCTCTAAAAATGTCTTTGCCCAACAATTGTAATGACTTTGTCAACCACTTTTAATCACTTATCCGGACTCTAAAAATGACTTTGCCCTACAATTGTAATGACTTTGCCAACCACTGTTAATCACTTATCCGAACTCTAAAAATGACTTTGCCCAACAATTGTAAAGACTTTGCCAACCACTGTCAATTACTAATCCGACATCTAAAAATGACTTTGCCAACCACTGTTAATCACTTATCCGGACTCTAAAGAAGACTTTTCTTAAAAATTGTAATCACTTTGCCCCACACTATAAATCCCATATCCGACCTCTAAAAATGACTTTGCCCAACAATTGTAATGACTTTGCCAACCAATGTTAATCACTTATCCGATCTCTAGAAATGACTTTGCCCAACAATTGTAATGACTTTGCCAACCACTGTCAATTACTAATCCGACATCTAAAAATGACTTTGCCCAACAATTGTAATGACTTTGCCAACCACTGATAATCACTTATCCGACCTCTAAAAATGACTTTGCCCGGCAATTGTAATAACTTTGTCAACCACTTTTAATCACTTATCCGGACTCTAAAAATGACTTTGCCCTACAATTGTAATGATTTTGCCAACCACTGTTAATCACTTATCCGAACTCTAAAAATGACTTTGCCCAACAATTGTAAAGACTTTGCCAACCACTGTTAATCACTTATCCGAACTCTAAAAATGACTTTGTCCAACAATTATAATGACTTTGCCAACCACTGTCAATCACTTATCCGACCTCTAAAAATGACTTTCCCCAACAGTTTAAATGACTTTGCCAACCACAGTTAATCACTTATCCGACCTCTAAAAATGACTTTGCCCAACAATTGTTATGACTTTGCCAACCACTGTAAATCACTTATCCGACCTCTAAAAATGACTTTGCCCAACAATTGTAATGACTTTGTCAACCACTTATAATCACTTATCCGGACTCTAAAAATGACTTTGCCCTACAATTGTAATGACTTTGCCAACCACTGTTAATCACTTATCCGAACTCTAAAAATGACTTTGCCCAACAATTGTAAAGACTTTGCCAAACACTGTCAATTACTAATCCGACATCTAAAAATGACTTTGCCCAACAATTGTAATGACTTTGCCAACCACTGATAATCACTTATCCGACCTCTAAAAATGACTTTGCCCGGCAATTGTAATAACTTTGCCAACCACTGTTAATCACTTATCCGACCTCTAAAAATGACTTTGCCCAACAATTATAATGACTTTGTCAACCACTTTTAATCACTTATCCGGACTCTAAAAATGACTTTGCCCTACAATTGTAATGACTTTGCCAACCACTGTTAATCACTTATCCGAACTCTAAAAATGATTATGCCCAACAATTGTAAAGACTTTGCCAACCACAGTCAATTACTAATCCTACATCTAAAAATGACTTTGCCAACCACTGTTAATCACTTATCCGAACTCAAAAAATGACTTTGGCCAACAATTATAATGACTTTGCCAACCACTGTCAATCACTTATCCGATCTCTAAAAATGACTTTGCCCAACAGTTTAAATGTCTTTGCCAACCACTGTTAATCACTTATCCGACCTCTAAAAATGACTTTGCCCAACAATTGTAAAGACTTTGCCAACCACTGTCAATTACTAATCCGACATCTAAAATTGACTTTGCCAGCCACTGTTAATCACTTATCCGGACTCTAAAAATGAATTTTCTTAAAAATTGTAATCACTTTGCCCCACACTGTAAATCCCATATCCGACCTCTAAAAATGACTTTGCCCAACAATTGTAATGACTTTGCCAACCACTGTTAATCACTTATCCGATCTCTAGAAATGACTTTGCCCAACAATTGTAATGACTTTGTCAACCACTTTTAATCACTTATCCGACCTCTAAAAATGACTTTGCCCAACAATTGTTATGACTTTGCCAACCACTTTTAATCACTTATCCGGACTCTAAAAATGACTTTGCCCTACAATTGTAATGACTTTGCCAACCACTGTTAATCACTTATCCGAACTCTAAAAATGATTATGCCCAACAATTGTAAAGACTTTGCCAACCACTGTAAATCACTTATCCGACCTCTAAAAATGTCTTTGCCCAACAATTGTAATGACTTTGTCAACCACTTTTAATCACTTATCCGGACTCTAAAAATGACTTTGCCCTACAATTGTAATGACTTTGCCAACCACTGTTAATCACTTATCCGAACTCTAAAAATGACTTTGCCCAACAATTGTAAAGACTTTGCCAACCACTGTCAATTACTAATCCGACATCTAAAAATGACTTTGCCAACCACTGTTAATCACTTATCCGGACTCTAAAGAAGACTTTTCTTAAAAATTGTAATCACTTTGCCCCACACTATAAATCCCATATCCGACCTCTAAAAATGACTTTGCCCAACAATTGTAATGACTTTGCCAACCAATGTTAATCACTTATCCGATCTCTAGAAATGACTTTGCCCAACAATTGTAATGACTTTGCCAACCACTGTCAATTACTAATCCGACATCTAAAAATGACTTTGCCCAACAATTGTAATGACTTTGCCAACCACTGATAATCACTTATCCGACCTCTAAAAATGACTTTGCCCGGCAATTGTAATAACTTTGTCAACCACTTTTAATCACTTATCCGGACTCTAAAAATGACTTTGCCCTACAATTGTAATGATTTTGCCAACCACTGTTAATCACTTATCCGAACTCTAAAAATGACTTTGCCCAACAATTGTAAAGACTTTGCCAACCACTGTTAATCACTTATCCGAACTCTAAAAATGACTTTGTCCAACAATTATAATGACTTTGCCAACCACTGTCAATCACTTATCCGACCTCTAAAAATGACTTTCCCCAACAGTTTAAATGACTTTGCCAACCACAGTTAATCACTTATCCGACCTCTAAAAATGACTTTGCCCAACAATTGTTATGACTTTGCCAACCACTGTAAATCACTTATCCGACCTCTAAAAATGACTTTGCCCAACAATTGTAATGACTTTGTCAACCACTTATAATCACTTATCCGGACTCTAAAAATGACTTTGCCCTACAATTGTAATGACTTTGCCAACCACTGTTAATCACTTATCCGAACTCTAAAAATGACTTTGCCCAACAATTGTAAAGACTTTGCCAAACACTGTCAATTACTAATCCGACATCTAAAAATGACTTTGCCCAACAATTGTAATGACTTTGCCAACCACTGATAATCACTTATCCGACCTCTAAAAATGACTTTGCCCGGCAATTGTAATAACTTTGCCAACCACTGTTAATCACTTATCCGACCTCTAAAAATGACTTTGCCCAACAATTATAATGACTTTGTCAACCACTTTTAATCACTTATCCGGACTCTAAAAATGACTTTGCCCCACAATTGTAATGACTTTGCCAACCACTGTTAATCACTTATCCGAACTCTAAAAATGATTATGCCCAACAATTGTAAAGACTTTGCCAACCACAGTCAATTACTAATCCTACATCTAAAAATGACTTTGCCAACCACTGTTAATCACTTATCCGAACTCAAAAAATGACTTTGGCCAACAATTATAATGACTTTGCCAACCACTGTCAATCACTTATCCGATCTCTAAAAATGACTTTGCCCAACAGTTTAAATGTCTTTGCCAACCACTGTTAATCACTTATCCGACCTCTAAAAATGACTTTGCCCAACAATTGTAAAGACTTTGCCAACCACTGTCAATTACTAATCCGACATCTAAAATTGACTTTGCCAGCCACTGTTAATCACTTATCCGGACTCTAAAAATGAATTTTCTTAAAAATTGTAATCACTTTGCCCCACACTGTAAATCCCATATCCGACCTCTAAAAATGACTTTGCCCAACAATTGTAATGACTTTGCCAACCACTGTTAATCACTTATCCGATCTCTAGAAATGACTTTGCCCAACAATTGTAATGACTTTGTCAACCACTTTTAATCACTTATCCGACCTCTAAAAATGACTTTGCCCAACAATTGTTATGACTTTGCCAACCACTTTTAATCACTTATCCGGACTCTAAAAATGACTTTGCCCTACAATTGTAATGACTTTGCCAACCACTGTTAATCACTTATCCGAACTCTAAAAATGATTATGCCCAACAATTGTAAAGACTTTGCCAACCACTGTTAATCACTTATCCGAACTCTAAAAATGACTTTGCCCAACAATTATAATGACTTTGCCAACCACTGTCAATCACTTATCCGACCTCTAAAAATGACTTTGCCCAACAGTTTAAATGACTATGCCAACCACTGTTAATCACTTATCCGACCTCTAAAAATGACTTTGCCGAACAATTGTAATGACTTTGCCAACCACTGTTAATCACTTATCCGAACTCTAAAAATGACTTTGCCCAACAATTGTAATGACTTTGCCAACCACTGTTAATAACTTATCCGGACTCTAAAAATGACTTTTCTTAAAAATTGTAATCACTTTGCCCCACACTGTAAATCTCATATCCGACCTCTAAAAATGACTTTGCCAAACAATTGTAATGACTTTGCCAACCACTGTAAATCACTTATCCGACCTCTAAAAATGACTTTGCCCAACAATTGTAATGACTTTGTCAACCACTTTTAATCACTTATCCGGACTCTAAAAATGACTTTGCCCTACAATTGTAATGACTTTGCCAACCACTGTTAATCACTTATCCGAACTCTAAAAATGACTTTGCCCAACAATTGTAAAGACTTTGCCAACCACTGTTAATCACTTATCCGAACTCTAAAAATGACTTTGCCAACCACTGTCAATCACTTATCCGACCTCTAAAAATGACTTTGCCCAACAGTTTAAATGACTTTGCCAACCACTGTTAATCACTTATCCGACCTCTAAAAATGACTTTGCCCAACAATTGTTATGACTTTGCCACCCACTGTAAATCACTTATCCGACCTCTAAAAATGACTTTGCCCAACAATTGTAATGACTTTGTCAACCACTTATAATCACTTATCCGGACTCTAAAAATGACTTTGCCCTACAATTGTAATGACTTTGCCAACCACTGTTAATCACTTATCCGAACTCTAAAAATGACTTTGCCCAACAATTGTAAAGACTTTGCCAAACACTGTCAATTACTAATCCGACATCTAAAAATGACTTTGCCCAACAATTGTAATGACTTTGCCAACCACTGATAATCACTTATCCGACCTCTAAAAATGACTTTGCCCGGCAATTGTAATAACTTTGCCAACCACTGTTAATCACTTATCCGACCTCTAAAAATGACTTTGCCCAACAATTATAATGACTTTGTCAACCACTTTTAATCACTTATCCGGACTCTAAAAATGACTTTGCCCTACAATTGTAATGACTTTGCCAACCACTGTTAATCACTTATCCGAACTCTAAAAATGATTATGCCCAACAATTGTAAAGACTTTGCCAACCACAGTCAATTACTAATCCTACATCTAAAAATGACTTTGCCAACCACTGTTAATCACTTATCCGAACTCAAAAAATGACTTTGGCCAACAATTATAATGACTTTGCCAACCACTGTCAATCACTTATCCGATCTCTAAAAATGACTTTGCCCAACAGTTTAAATGTCTTTGCCAACCACTGTTAATCACTTATCCGACCTCTAAAAATGACTTTGCCCAACAATTGTAAAGACTTTGCCAACCACTGTCAATTACTAATCCGACATCTAAAATTGACTTTGCCAGCCACTGTTAATCACTTATCCGGACTCTAAAAATGAATTTTCTTAAAAATTGTAATCACTTTGCCCCACACTGTAAATCCCATATCCGACCTCTAAAAATGACTTTGCCCAACAATTGTAATGACTTTGCCAACCACTGTTAATCACTTATCCGATCTCTAGAAATGACTTTGCCCAACAATTGTAATGACTTTGTCAACCACTTTTAATCACTTATCCGACCTCTAAAAATGACTTTGCCCAACAATTGTTATGACTTTGCCAACCACTTTTAATCACTTATCCGGACTCTAAAAATGACTTTGCCCTACAATTGTAATGACTTTGCCAACCACTGTTAATCACTTATCCGAACTCTAAAAATGATTATGCCCAACAATTGTAAAGACTTTGCCAACCACTGTTAATCACTTATCCGAACTCTAAAAATGACTTTGCCCAACAATTATAATGACTTTGCCAACCACTGTCAATCACTTATCCGACCTCTAAAAATGACTTTGCCCAACAGTTTAAATGACTTTGCCAACCACTGTTAATCACTTATCCGACCTCTAAAAATGACTTTGCCGAACAATTGTAATGACTTTGCCAACCACTGTTAATCACTTATCCGAACTCTAAAAATGACTTTGCCCAACAATTGTAATGACTTTGCCAACCACTGTTAATAACTTATCCGGACTCTAAAAATGACTTTTCTTAAAAATTGTAATCACTTTGCCCCACACTGTAAATCTCATATCCGACCTCTAAAAATGACTTTGCCAAACAATTGTAATGACTTTGCCAACCACTGTAAATCACTTATCCGACCTCTAAAAATGACTTTGCCCAACAATTGTAATGACTTTGTCAACCACTTTTAATCACTTATCCGGACTCTAAAAATGACTTTGCCCTACAATTGTAATGACTTTGCCAACCACTGTTAATCACTTATCCGAACTCTAAAAATGACTTTGCCCAACAATTGTAAAGACTTTGCCAACCACTGTTAATCACTTATCCGAACTCTAAAAATGACTTTGCCAACCACTGTCAATCACTTATCCGACCTCTAAAAATGACTTTGCCCAACAGTTTAAATGACTTTGCCAACCACTGTTAATCACTTATCCGACCTCTAAAAATGACTTTGCCCAACAATTGTTATGACTTTGCCACCCACTGTAAATCACTTATCCGACCTCTAAAAATGACTTTGCCCAACAATTGTAATGACTTTGTCAACCACTTTTAATCACTTATCCGGACTCTAAAAATGACTTTGCCCTACAATTGTAATGACTTTGCCAACCACTGTTAATCACTTATCCGAACACTAAAAATGACTTTGCCCAACAATTGTAAAGACTTTGCCAACCACTGTCAATTACTAATCCGACATCTAAAAATGACTTTGCCAACCACTGTTAATCACTTATCCGGACTCTAAAGAAGACTTTTCTTAAAAATTGTAATCACTTTGCCCCACACTATAAATCCCATATCCGACCTCTAAAAATGACTTTGCCCAACAATTGTAATGACTTTGCCAACCAATGTTAATCACTTATCCGATCTCTAGAAATGACTTTGCCCAACAATTGTAATGACTTTGCCAACCACTGTCAATTACTAATCCGACATCTAAAAATGACTTTGCCCAACAATTGTAATAACTTTGCCAACCACTGATAATCACTTATCCGACCTCTAAAAATGACTTTGCCCGGCAATTGTAATAACTTTGCCAACCACTGTTAATCACTTATCCGACCTCTAAAAATGACTTTGCCCAACAATTGTAATGACTTTGCCAACCACTGTTAATCACTTATCCGATCTCTAGAAATGACTTTGCCCAACAATTGTAATGACTTTGTCAACCACTTTTAATCACTTATCCGACCTCTAAAAATGACTCTGCCCAACAATTGTAATGACTTTGCCAACCACTGTTAATCACTTATCCGATCTCTAGAAATGACTTTGCCCAACATTTGTAAAGACTTTGCCAACCACTGTTAATCACTTATCCGAACTCTAAAAATGACTTTGCCAAACAATTATAATGACTTTGCCAACCACTGTCAATCACTTATCCGACCTCTAAAAATGACTTTGCCCAACAGTTTAAATGACTTTGCCAACCACTGTTAATCACTTATCCGACCTCTAAAAATGACTTTGCCGAACAATTGTAATGACTTTGCCAACCACTGTTAATCACTTATCCGAACTCTAAAAATGACTTTGCCCAACAATTGTAATGACTTTGCCAACCACTGTTAATAACTTATCCGGACTCTAAAAATGACTTTTCTTAAAAATTGTAATCACTTTGCCCCACACTGTAAATCCCATATTCGACCTCTAAAATGACTTTGCCAAACAATTGTAATGACTTTGCCAACCACTGTAAATCACTTATCCGACCTCTAAAAATGACTTTGCCCAACAATTGTAATGACTTTGTCAACCACTTTTAATCACTTATCCGGACTCTAAAAATGACTTTGGCCAACAATTATAATGACTTTGCCAACCACTGTCAATCACTTATCCGACCTCTAAAAATGACTTTGCCCAACAGTTTAAATGACTTTGCCAACCACTGTTAATCACTTATCCGACCTCTAAAAATGACTTTGCCTAACAATTATAATGACTTTGTCAACCACTTTTAATCACTTATCCGGACTCTAAAAATGACTTTGCCCTACAATTGTAATGACTTTGCCAACCACTGTTAATCACTTATTCGAACTCTAAAAATGACTTTGCCCAACAATTGTAATGATTTTGCCAACCAATGTTAATCACTTATCCGATCTCTAGAAATGACTTTGCCCAACAATTGTAATGACTTTGCCAACCACTGTCAATTACTAATCCGACATCTAAAAATGACTTTGCCCAACAATTGTAATGACTTTGCCAACCACTGATAATCACTTATCCGACCTCTAAAAATGACTTTGCCCGGCAATTGTAATAACTTTGCCAACCACTGTTAATCACTTATCCGACCTCTAAAAATGACTTTGCCCAACAATTGTTATGACTTTGCCAACAACTGTTAATCACATATCCGACCTCTAAAAATGACTTTGCCCAACAATTGTAATGACTTTGCCAACCACTGTTAATCACTTATCCGATCTCTAGAAATGACTTTGCCCAACAATTGTAATGACTTTGTCAACCACTTTTAATCACTTATCCGACCTCTAAAAATGACTTTGCCCAACAATTGTTATGACTTTGCCAACCACTGTAAATCACTTATCCGACCTCTAAAAATGACTTTGCCCTACAATTGTAACGACTTTGCCAACCACTGTTAATCACTTATCCGAACTCTAAAAATGATTATGCCCAACAATTGTAAAGACTTTGCCAACCACTGTTAATCACTTATCCGAACTCTAAAAATGACTTTGCCCAACAATTATAATGACTTTGCCAACCACTGTCAATCACTTATCCGACCTCTAAAAATGACTTTGCCCAACAGTTTAAATTACTTTGCCAACCACTGTTAATCACTTATCCGACCTCTAAAATGACTTTGCCGAACAATTGTAATGACTTTGCCAACCACTGTTAATCACTTATCCGAACTCTAAAAATGACTTTGCCCAACAATTGAAATGACTTTGCCAACCACTGTTAATAACTTATCCGGACTCTAAAAATGACTTTTCTTAAAAATTGTAATCACTTTGCCCCACACTGTAAATCCCATATCCGACCTCTAAAAATGACTTTGCCAAACAATTGTAATGACTTTGCCAACCACTGTAAATCACTTATCCGACCTCTAAAAATGACTTTGCCCAACAATTGTAATGACTTTGTCAACCACTTTTAATCACTTATCCGGACTCTAAAAATGACTTTGCCCTACAATTGTAATGACTTTGCCAACCACTGTTAATCACTTATCCGAACTCTAAAAATGACTTTGGCCAACAATTATAATGACTTTGCCAACCACTGTCAATCACTTATCCGACCTCTAAAAATGACTTTGCCCAACAATTGTAATGACTTTGTCAACCACTTTTAATCACTTATCCGGACTCTAAAAATGATTATGCCCAACAATTGTAAAGACTTTGCCAACCACTGTTAATCACTTATCCGAACTCTAAAAATGACTTTGCCCAACAATTATAATGACTTTGCCAACCACTGTCAATCACTTATCCGACCTCTAAAAATGACTTTGCCCAACAGTTTAAATGACTTTGCCAACCACTGTTAATCACTTATCCGACCTCTAAAAATGACTTAGCCGAACAATTGTAATGACTTTGCCAACCACAGTTAATCACTTATCCGAACTCTAAAAATGACTTTGCCCAACAATTGTAATGACTTTGCCAACCACTGTTAATAACTTATCCGGACTCTAAAAATGACTTTTCTTAAAAATTGTAATCACTTTGCCCCACACTGTAAATCCCATATCCGACCTCTAAAAATGACTTTGCCAAACAATTGTAATGACTTTGCCAACCACTGTAAATCACTTATCCGACCTCTAAAAATGACTTTGCCCAACAATTGTAATGACTTTGTCAACCACTTTTAATCACTTATCCGGACTCTAAAAATGACTTTGCCCTACAATTGTAATGACTTTGCCAACCACTGTTAATCACTTATCCGAACTCTAAAAATGACTTTGCCCAACAATTATAATGACTTTGCCAACCACTGTCAATCACTTATCCGACCTCTAAAAATGACTTTGCCCAACAATTGTAATGACTTTGTCAACCACTTTTAATCACTTATCCGGACTCTAAAAATGACTTTGCCCTACAATTGTAATGACTTTGCCAACCACTGTTAATCACTTATCCGAAATCTAAAAATGACTTTGCCCAAAAATTGTAAAGACTTTGCCAACCACTGTTAATCACTTATCCGAACTCTAAAAATGACTTTGCCCAACAATTATAATGACTTTGCCAACCACTGTCAATCACTTATCCGACCTCTAAAAATGACTTTGCCCAACAGTTTAAATGACTTTGCCAACCACTGTTAATCACTTATCCGACCTCTAAAAATGACTTTGCCCAACAATTGTTATGACTTTGCCAACCACTGTAAATCACTTATCCGACCTCTAAAAATGACTTTGCCCAACAATTGTAATGACTTTGTCAACCACTTTTAATCACTTATCCGGACTCTAAAAATGACTTTGCCCTACAATTGTAATGACTTTGCCAACCACTGTTAATCACTTATCCGAACTCTAAAAATGACTTTGCCCAACAATTGTAAAGACTTTGCCAACCACTGTTAATCACTTATCCGAACTCTAAAAATGACTTTGGCCAACAATTATAATGACTTTGCCAACCACTGTCAACCACTTTTAATCACTTATCCGGACTCTAAAAATGACTTTGCCCTACAATTGTAATGACTTTGCCAACCACTGTTAATCACTTATCCGAACTCTAAAAATGACTTTGCCCAACAATTGTAAAGACTTTGCCAACCACTGTTAATCACTTATCCGAACTCTAAAAATGACTTTGGCCAACAATTATAATGACTTTGCCAACCACTGTCAATCACTTATCCGACCTCTAAAAATGACTTTGCCCAACAGTTTAAATGACTTTGCCAACCACTGTTAATCACTTATCCGACCTCTAAAAATGACTTTGCCCAACAATTGTTATGACTTTGCCAACCACTGTAAATCAGTTATCCGACCTCTAAAAATGACTTTGCCCAACAATTGTAATGACTTTGTCAACCACTTTTAATCACTTATCCGGACTCTAAAAATGACTTTGCCCTACAATTGTAATGACTTTGCCAACCACTGTTAATCACTTATCCGGACTCTAAAGATGACTTTTCTTAAAAATTGTAATCACTTTGCCCCACACTATAAATCCCATATCCGACCTCTAAAAATGACTTTGCCCAACAATTGTAATGACTTTGCCAACCACTGTTAATCACTTATCCGATCTCTAGAAATGACTTTGCCCAACAATTGTAATGACTTTGCCAACCACTGTCAATTACTAATCCGACATCTAAAAATGACTTTGCCCAACAATTGTAATGACTTTGCCAACCACTGATAATCACTTATCCGACCTCTAAAAATGACTTTGCCCGGCAATTGTAATAACTTTGCCAACCACTGTTAATCACTTATCCGACCTCTAAAAATGACTTTGCCCATTAATTGTTATGACTTTGCCAACAACTGTTAATCACATATCCGACCTCTAAAAATGACTTTGCCCAACAATTGTAATGACTTTGCCAACCACTGTTAATCACTTATCCGATCTCTAGAAATGACTTTGCCCAACAATTGTAATGACTTTGCCAACCACTGTAAATCACTTATCCGACCTCTAAAAATGACTTTGCCCATCAATTATAATGACTTTGTCAACCACTTTTAATCACTTATCCGGACTCTAAAAATGACTTTGCCCTACAATTGTAATGACTTTGCCAACCACTGTTAATCACTTATCCGAACTCTAAAAATGACTTTGCCCAACAATTGTAAAGACTTTGCCAACCACTGTCAATTACTAATCCTACATCTAAAAATGACTTTGCCAACCACTGTTAATCACTTATCCGAACTCTAAAAATGACTTTGGCCAACAATTATAATGACTTTGCCAACCACTGTCAATCGCTTATCCGACCTCAAAAAATGACTTTGCCCAACAGTTTAAATGACTTTGCCAACCACTGTTAATCACTTATCCGACCTCTAAAAATGACTTTGCCCAACAATTGTAATGACTTTGCTAACCACTGTCAATTACTAATCCGACATCTAAAAATGACTTTGCCCAACAATTGTAATGACTTTGCCAACCACTGATAGTCACTTATCCGACCTCTAAAAATGACTTTGCCCGGCAATTGTAATAACTTTGCCAACCACTGTTAATCACTTATCCGACCTCTAAAAATGACTTTGCCCAACAATTGTTATGACTTTGCCAACAACTGTTAATCACATATCCGACCTCTAAAAATGACTTTGCCCAACAATTGTAATGACTTTGCCAACCACTGTTAATCACTTATCCGATCTCTAGAAATGACTTTGCCCAACAATTGTAATGACTTTGCCAACCACTGTAAATCTCTTATCCGACCTCTAAAAATGACTTTGCCCAACAATTATAATGACTTTGTCAACCACTTTTAATCACTTATCCGGACTCTAAAAATGACTTTGCCCTACAATTGTAATGACTTTGCCAACCACTGTTAATCACTTATCCGAACTCTAAAAATGACTTTGCCCAACAATTGTAAAGACTTTGCCAACCACTGTCAATTACTAATCCTACATCTAAAAATGACTTTGCCAACCACTGTTAATCACTTATCCGAACTCTAAAAATGACTTTGGCCAACAATTATAATGACTTTGCCAACCACTGTCAATCGCTTATCCGACCTCAAAAAATGACTTTGCCCAACAGTTTAAATGACTTTGCCAACCACTGTTAATCACTTATCCGACCTCTAAAAATGACTTAGCCCAACAATTGTAATTACTTTGCCAACCACTGTTAATCACTTATCCGATCTCTAGAAATGACTTTGCCCAACAATTGTAATGACTTTGCCAACCACTGTCAATTACTTATCCGACATCTAAAAATGACTTTGCCCAACAATTGTAATGACTTTGCCAACCATTGATAATCACTTATCCGACATCTAAAAATAACTTTGCCCGGCAATTGTAATGACTTTGCCAACCACTGTTAATCACTTATCCGATCTCTAGAAATGACTTTGCCCAACAATTGTAATGACTTTGCCAACCACTGTAAATCACTTATCCGACCTCTAAAAATGACTTTGCCCAACAATTATAATGACTTTGTCAACCACTTTTAATCACTTATCCGGACTCTAAAAATGACTTTGCCCTACAATTGTAATGACTTTGCCAACCACTGTTAATCACTTATCCGAACTCTAAAAATGACTTTGCCCAACAGTTTAAATGACTTTGCCAACCACTGTTAATCACTTATCCGAACTCTAAAAATGACTTGGCCCAACAATTGTAAAGACTTTGCCAACCACTGTCAATTACTAATCCTACATCTAAAAATGACTTTGCCAACCACTGTTAATCACTTATCCGAACTCTAAAAATGACTTTGGCCAACAATTATAATGACTTTGCCAACCACTGTCAATCGCTTATCCGACCTCAAAAAATGACCTTGCCCAACAGTTTAAATGACTTTGCCAACCACTGTTAATCACTTATCCGACCTCTAAAAATGACTTGGCCCAACAATTGTAATTACTTTGCCAACCACTGTTAATCACTTATCCGATCTCTAGAAATGACTTTGCCCAACAATTGTAATGACTTTGCCAACCACTGTAAATCACTTATCCGACCTCTAAAAATGACTTTGCCCAACAATTATAATGACTTTGTCAACCACTTTTAATCACTTATCCGGACTCTAAAAATGACTTTGCCCTACAATTGTAATGACTTTGCCAACCACTGTTAATCACTTATCCGAACTCTAAAAATGACTTTGCCCAACAGTTTAAATGACTTTGCCAACCACTGTTAATCACTTATCTGAACTCTAAAAATGACTTGGCCCAACAATTGAAATGACTTTGCCAACCACTGTTAATCACTTATCCGATCTCTAGAAATGACTTTGCCCAACAATTGTAATGACTTTGCCAACAACTGTCAATTACTAATCCGACATCTAAAAATGACTTTGCCCAACAATTGTAATGACTTTGCCAACCACTGATAATCACTTATCCGACATCTAAAAATGACTTTGCCCGGCAATTGTAATGACTTTGCCAACCACTGTTAATCACTTATCCGATCTCTAGAAATGACTTTGCCCAACAATTGTAATGACTTTGCCAACCACTGTAAATCACTTATCCGAACTCTAAAAATGACTTTGCCCAACAATTATAATGACTTTGTCAACCACTTTTAATAACTTATCCGGACTCTAAAAATGACTTTGCCCTACAATTGTAATGACTTTGCCAACCACTGTTAATCACTTATCCGAACTCTAAAAATGACTTTGCCCAACAGTTTAAATGACTTTGCCAACCAATGTTAATCACTTATCCGACCTCTAAAAATGACTTTGCCCAACAATTGTTATGACTTTGCCAACCACTGTAAATCACTTATCCGACATCTAAAAATGACTTTGCCCGGCAATTGTAATGACTTTGCCAACCACTGTTAATCACTTATCCGATCTCCAGAAATGACTTTGCCCAACAATTGTAATGACTTTGCCAACCACTGTAAATCACCTATCCGAACTCTAAAAATGACTTTGCCCAACAATTATAATGACTTTGTCAACCACTTTTAATAACTTATCCGGACTCTAAAAATGACTTTGCCCTACAATTGTAATGACTTTGCCAACCACTGTTAATCACTTATCCGAACTCTAAAAATGACTTTGCCCAACAGTTTAAATGACTTTGCCAACCAATGTTAATCACTTATCCGACCTCTAAAAATGACTTTGCCCAACAATTGTTATGACTTTGCCAACCACTGTAAATCACTTATCCGACCTCTAAAAATGACTTTGCCCAACAATTGTAAAGACTTTGCCAACCACTGCCAATTACTAATCCGACATCTAAAAATGACTTGTCCAACAACTGTTAATCACTTATCCGAACTCTAAAAATGACTTTGCCCAACAATTGTAATGACTTTGCCAACCACTGTAAATCACTTATCCGACCTCTAAAAATGACTTTGCCCAACAATTATAATGACTTTGTCAACCACTTTTAATAACTTATCCGGACTCTAAAAATGACTTTGCCCAACAATTATAATGACTTTGCCAACCAATGTTAATCACTTATCCGACCTCTAAAAATGACTTTGCCCAACAATTGTAATGACTTTGCCAACCACTGTAAATCACTTATCCGACCTCTAAAAATGACTTTGCCCAACAATTATAATGACTTTGTCAACCACTTTTAATAACTTATCCGGACTCTAAAAATGACTTTGCCCAACAATTATAATGACTTTGCCAACCAATGTTAATCACTTATCCGACCTCTAAAAATGACTTTGCCCAACAATTGTTATGACTTTGCCAACCACTGTAAATCACTTATCCGACCTCTAAAAATGACTTTGCCCAACAATTGTAAAGACTTTGCCAACCACTGTTAATCACTAATCCGAACTCTAAAAATGACTTTGGCCAACAATTATAATGACTTTGCCAACCACTGTCAATCACTTATCCGACCTCTAAAAATGACTTTGCCCAACAGTTTAAATGACTTTGCCAACCACTGTTAATCACTTATCCGAACTCTAAAAATGACTTTGGCCAACAATTATAATGACTTTGCCAACCACTGTCAATCACTTATCCGACCTCTAAAAATGACTTTGCCCAACAGTTTAAATGACTTTGCCAACCAATGTTAATCACTTATCCGACCTCTAAAAATGACTTTGCCCAACAATTGTTATGACTTTGCCAACCACTGTAAATCACTTATCCGACCTCTAAAAATGACTTTGCCCAACAATTATAATGACTTTGTCAACCACTTTTAATCACTTATCCGGACTCTAAAAATGATTTTGCCCTACAATTGTAATGACTTTGCAAACCACTATTAATCACTTATCCGAACTCCAAAAATGACTTTGCCCAACAATTGTAAAGACTTTGCCAACCACTGTTAATCACTTATCCGACCTCTAAAAATGACTTTGCCCAACAATTGTTATGACTTTGCCAACCACTGTTAATAACTTATCCGGACTCTAAAAATGACTTTTCTTAAAAATTGTAATCACTTTGCCCCACACTGTATATCCCATATCCGACCTCTAAAAATGACTTTGCCCAACAATTGTAATGACTTTGCCAACCACTGTAAATCACTTATCCGGACTCTAAAAATGACTTTGCCCCACAATTGAAATGACTTTGCCAACCACTGTTAATCACTTATCCGAACTCTAAAAATGACTTTGGCCAACAATTATAATTACTTTGCCAACCACTGTCAATCACTTATCCGACCTCTAAAAATGACTTTGCCCAACAGTTTAAATGACTTTGCCAGCCAATGTTAATCACTTATCCGACCTCTAAAAATGACTTTGCCCAACAATTGTTATGACTTTGCCAACCACTGTAAATCACTTATCCGACCTCTAAAAATGACTTTGCCCAACAATTATAATGACTTTGTCAACCACTGTTAATCACTTATCCGAACTCTAAAAATGACTTTGGCCAACCACTGTTAATCACTTATCCGAACTCTAAAAATGACTTTGGCCAACAATTATAATGACTTTGCCAACCACTGTCAATCACTTATCCGACCTCTAAAAATGACTTTGCCCAACAGTTTAAATGACTTTGCCAACCACTGTTAATCACTTATCCGACCTCTAAAAATGACTTTGCCCAACAATTGTTATGACTTTGCCAACCACTGTAAATCACTTATCCGACCTCTAAAAATGACTTTGCCCAACAATTGTAATGACTTTGTCAACCACTTTTAATCACTTTTCCGGACTCTAAAAATGACTTTGCCCTACAATTGTAATGACTTTGCCAACCACTGTTAATCACTTATCCGAACTCTAAAAATGACTTTGCCCAACAATTATAATTACTTTGCCAACCACTGTCAATCACTTATCCGACCTCTAAAAATGACTTTGCCCAACAGTTTAAATGACTTTGCCAACCAATGTTAATCACTTATCCGACCTCTAAAAATGACTTTGCCCCACAATTGTAATGACTTTGCCAACCACTGTAAATCACTTATCCGGACTCTAAAAATGACTTTGCCCCACAATTGGAATGACTTTGCCAACCACTGTTAATCACTTATCCGAACTCTAAAAATGACTTTGCCCAACAATTGTAATGACTTTGCCAACCACTGTCAATCACTTATCCGACCTCTAAAAATGACTTTGCCCAACAGTTTAAATGACTTTGCCAACCACTGTTAATCACTTATCCGACCTCTAAAAATGACTTTGCCAAACAATTGTTATGACTTTGCCAACCACTGTAAATCACTTATCCGACCTCTAAAAATGACTTTGCCCAACAATTGTAATGACTTTGTCAACCACTTTTAATCACTTATCCGGACTCTAAAAATGACTTTGCCCTAAAAATGTAATGACTTTGCCAACCACTGTTAATCACTTATCCGAACTCTAAAAATGACTTTGCCAAACAATTATAATTACTTTGCCAACCACTGTCAATCACTTATCCGACCTCTAAAAATGACTTTGCCCAACAGTTTAAATGACTTTGCCCCACACTGTATATCCCATATCCGACCTCTAAAAATGACTTTGCCCAACAATTGTAATGACTTTGCCAACCACTGTAAATCACTTATCCGGACTCTAAAAATGACTTTGCCCCACAATTGTAATGACTTTGCCAACCACTGTTAATCACTTATCCGAACTCTAAAAATGACTTTGGCCAACAATTATAATGACTTTGCCAACCACTGTCAATCACTTATCCGACCTCTAAAAATGACTTTGCCCAACAGTTTAAATGACTTTGCCAACCAATGTTAATCACTTATCCGACCTCTAAAAATGACTTTGCCCAACAATTGTTATGACTTTGCCAACCACTGTAAATCACTTATCCGACCTCTAAAAATGACTTTGCCCAACAATTATAATGACTTTGTCAACCACTTTTAATCACTTATCCGGACTCTAAAAATGATTTTGCCCTACAATTGTAATGACTTTGCAAACCACTATTAATCACTTATCCGAACTCTAAAAATGACTTTGCCCAACAATTGTAAAGACTTTGCCAACCACTGTTAATCACTTATCCGACCTCTAAAAATGACTTTGCCCAACAATTGTTATGACTTTGCCAACCACTGTTAATAACTTATCCGGACTCTAAAAATGACTTTTCTTAAAAATTGTAATCACTTTGCCCCACACTGTATATCCCATATCCGACCTCTAAAAATGACTTTGCCCAACAATTGTAATGACTTTGCCAACCACTGTAAATCACTTATCCGGACTCTAAAAATGACTTTGCCCCACAATTGAAATGACTTTGCCAACCACTGTTAATCACTTATCCGAACTCTAAAAATGACTTTGGCCAACAATTATAATTACTTTGCCAACCACTGTCAATCACTTATCCGACCTCTAAAAATGACTTTGCCCAACAGTTTAAATGACTTTGCCAGCCAATGTTAATCACTTATCCGACCTCTAAAAATGACTTTGCCCAACAATTGTTATGACTTTGCCAACCACTGTAAATCACTTATCCGACCTCTAAAAATGACTTTGCCCAACAATTATAATGACTTTGTCAACCACTTTTAATCACTTATCCGGACTCTAAAAATGACTTTGCCCTACAATTGTAATGACTTTGCCAACCACTGTTAATCACTTATCCGAACTCTAAAAATGACTTTGCCCAACAATTGTAAAGACTTTGCCAACCACTGTCAATTACTAATCCTACATCTAAAAATGACTTTGCCAACCACTGTTAATCACTTATCCGAACTCTAAAAATGACTTTGGCCAACAATTATAATGACTTTGCCAACCACTGTCAATCACTTATCCGACCTCTAAAAATGACTTTGCCCAACAGTTTAAATGACTTTGCCAACCACTGTTAATCACTTATCCGACCTCTAAAAATGACTTTGCCCAACAATTGTTATGACTTTGCCAACCACTGTAAATCACTTATCCGACCTCTAAAAATGACTTTGCCCAACAATTGTAATGACTTTGTCAACCACTTTTAATCACTTTTCCGGACTCTAAAAATGACTTTGCCCTACAATTGTAATGACTTTGCCAACCACTGTTAATCACTTATCCGAACTCTAAAAATGACTTTGCCCAACAATTATAATTACTTTGCCAACCACTGTCAATCACTTATCCGACCTCTAAAAATGACTTTGCCCAACAGTTTAAATGACTTTGCCAACCAATGTTAATCACTTATCCGACCTCTAAAAATGACTTTGCCCCACAATTGTAATGACTTTGCCAACCACTGTAAATCACTTATCCGGACTCTAAAAATGACTTTGCCCCACAATTGTAATGACTTTGCCAACCACTGTTAATCACTTATCCGAACTCTAAAAATGACTTTGGCCAACAATTATAATGACTTTGCCAACCACTGTCAATCACTTATCCGACCTCTAAAAATGACTTTGCCCAACAGTTTAAATGACTTTGCCAACCACTGTTAATCACTTATCCGACCTCTAAAAATGACTTTGCCCAACAATTGTTATGACTTTGCCAACCACTGTAAATCACTTATTCGACCTCTAAAAATGACTTTGCCCAACAATTGTAATGACTTTGTCAACCACTTTTAATCACTTATCCGGACTCTAAAAATGACTTTGCCAACCACTGTTAATCACTTATCCGAACTCTAAAAATGACTTTGCCAAACAATTATAATTACTTTGCCAACCACTGTCAATCACTTATCCGACCTCTAAAAATGACTTTGCCCAACAGTTTAAATGACTTTGCCCCACACTGTATATCCCATATCCGACCTCTAAAAATGACTTTGCCCAACAATTGTAATGACTTTGCCAACCACTGTAAATCACTTATCCGGACTCTGAAAATGACTTTGCCCCACAATTGTAATGACTTTGCCAACCACTGTTAATCACTTATCCGAACTCTAAAAATGACTTTGGCCAACAATTATAATTACTTTGCCAACCACTGTCAATCACTTATCCGACCTCTAAAAATGACTTTGCCCAAAAGTTTAAATGACTTTGCCAACCAATGTTAATCACTTATCCGACCTCTAAAAATGACTTTGCCCAACAATTGTTATGACTTTGCCAACCACTGTAAATCACTTATCCGACCTCTAAAATTGACTTTGCCCAACAATTATAATGACTTTGTCAACCACTTTTAATCACTTATCCGGACTCTAAAAATGACTTTGCCCTACAATTGTAATGACTTTGCCAACCACTGTTAATCACTTATCCGAACTCTAAAAATGACTTTGCCCAACAATTGTAAAGACTTTGCCAACCACTGTCAATTACTAATCCTACATCTAAAAATGACTTTGCCAACCACTGTTAATCACTTATCCGAACTCTAAAAATGACTTTGGCCAACAATTATAATGACTTTGCCAACCACTGTCAATCACTTATCCGACCTCTAAAAATGACTTTGCCCAACAATTGTTATGACTTTGCCAACCACTGTAAATCACTTATCCGACCTCTAAAAATGACTTTGCCCAACAATTGTAATGACTTTGCCAACCACTGTTAATCACTTATCCGAACTCTAAAAATGACTTTGCCAACCACTGTCAATTACTAATCCGACCTCTAAAAAAGACTTTGCCCAAAAGTTTAAATGACTTTGCCAACCACTGTTAATCACTTATCCGATCTCTAAAAATGACTTTGCCCAACAATTGTTATGACTTTGCCAACCACTGTAAATCACTTATCCGACCTCTAAAAATGACTTTGCCCAACAATTGTAATGACTTTGCCAACCACTGTTAATCACTTATCCGAACTCTAAAAATGACTTTGCCAACCACTGTCAATTACTAATCCGACCTCTAAAAATGACTTTGCCCAAAAGTTTAAATGACTTTGCCAACCAATGTTAATCACTTATCCGACCTCTAAAAATGACTTTGCCCAACAATTGTTATGACTTTGCCAACCACTGTAAATCACTTATCCGACCTCTAAAAATGACTTTGCCCAACAATTATAATGACTTTGCCAACCACTGTCAATCACTTATCCGACCTCTAAAAATGACTTTGCCCAACAGTTTAAATGACTTTGCCAACCACTGTTAATCACTAATCCGATCTCTAAAAATGACTTTGCCCAACAATTGTTATGACTTTGCCAAACACTGTAAATCACTTATCCGACCTCTAAAAATGACTTTGCCCAACAATTGTAATGACTTTGCCAACCACTGTTAATCACTTATCCGAACTCTAAAAATGACTTTGCCAACCACTGTCAATTACTAATCCGACCTATAAAAATGACTTTGCCCAAAAGTTTAAATGACTTTGCCAACCACTGTTAATCACTTATCCGATCTCTAAAAATGACTTTGCCCAACAATTGTTATGACTTTGCCAACCACTGTAAATCACTTATCCGATCTTTAGAAATGACTTTGCCCAACAATTGTAATGACTTTGCCAACCACTGTCAATTACTAATCCGACCTCTAAAAATGACTTTGCCCAAAAGTTTAAATGACTTTGCCAACCAATGTTAATCACTTATCCGACCTCTAAAAATGACTTTGCCCAACAATTGTAATGACTTTGCCAACCACTGTTAATCACTTATCCGACCTCTAAAAATGACTTTGCCCAACAATTGTAATGACTTTGCCAACCACTGTTAATCACTTATCCGAACTCTAAAAATGACTTTGCCAACCACTGTCAATTACTAATCCGACATCTAAAAATGACTTTGCCCAAAAGTTTAAATGACTTTGCCAACCAATGTTAATCACTTATCCGACCTCTAAAAATGACTTTGCCCCACAATTGTAATGACTTTGCCAACCACTGTAAATCACTTATCCGGACTCTAAAAATGACTTTGCCCCACAATTGTAATGACTTTGCCAACCACTGTTAATCACTTATCCGAACTCTAAAAATGACTTTGGCCAACAATTATAATGACTTTGCCAACCACTGTCAATCACTTATCCGACCTCTAAAAATGACTTTGCCCAACAGTTTAAATGACTTTGCCAACCACTGTTAATCACTTATCCGACCTCTAAAAATGACTTTGCCCAACAATTGTTATGACTTTGCCAACCACTGTAAATCACTTATTCGACCTCTAAAAATGACTTTGCCCAACAATTGTAATGACTTTGTCAACCACTTTTAATCACTTATCCGGACTCTAAAAATGACTTTGCCAACCACTGTTAATCACTTATCCGAACTCTAAAAATGACTTTGCCAAACAATTATAATTACTTTGCCAACCACTGTCAATCACTTATCCGACCTCTAAAAATGACTTTGCCCAACAGTTTAAATGACTTTGCCCCACACTGTATATCCCATATCCGACCTCTAAAAATGACTTTGCCCAACAATTGTAATGACTTTGCCAACCACTGTAAATCACTTATCCGGACTCTGAAAATGACTTTGCCCCACAATTGTAATGACTTTGCCAACCACTGTTAATCACTTATCCGAACTCTAAAAATGACTTTGGCCAACAATTATAATTACTTTGCCAACCACTGTCAATCACTTATCCGACCTCTAAAAATGACTTTGCCCAAAAGTTTAAATGACTTTGCCAACCAATGTTAATCACTTATCCGACCTCTAAAAATGACTTTGCCCAACAATTGTTATGACTTTGCCAACCACTGTAAATCACTTATCCGACCTCTAAAAATGACTTTGCCCAACAATTATAATGACTTTGTCAACCACTTTTAATCACTTATCCGGACTCTAAAAATGACTTTGCCCTACAATTGTAATGACTTTGTCAACCACTTTTAATCACTTATCCGGACTCTAAAAATGACTTTGCCCAACAATTGTTATGACTTTGCCAACCACTGTAAATCACTTATCCGACCTCTAAAAATGACTTTGCCCAACAATTGTAATGACTTTGCCAACCACTGTTAATCACTTATCCGAACTCTAAAAATGACTTTGCCAACCACTGTCAATTACTAATCCGACCTCTAAAAAAGACTTTGCCCAAAAGTTTAAATGACTTTGCCAACCACTGTTAATCACTTATCCGATCTCTAAAAATGACTTTGCCCAACAATTGTTATGACTTTGCCAACCACTGTAAATCACTTATCCGACCTCTAAAAATGACTTTGCCCAACAATTGTAATGACTTAGCCAACCACTGTTAATCACTTATCCGAACTCTAAAAATGACTTTGCCAACCACTGTCAATTACTAATCCGACCTCTAAAAATGACTTTGCCCAAAAGTTTAAATGACTTTGCCAACCAATGTTAATCACTTATCCGACCTCTAAAAATGACTTTGCCCAACAATTGTTATGACTTTGCCAACCACTGTAAATCACTTATCCGACCTCTAAAAATGACTTTGCCCAACAATTATAATGACTTTGCCAACCACTGTCAATCACTTATCCGACCTCTAAAAATGACTTTGCCCAACAGTTTAAATGACTTTGCCAACCACTGTTAATCACTAATCCGATCTCTAAAAATGACTTTGCCCAACAATTGTTATGACTTTGCCAAACACTGTAAATCACTTATCCGACCTCTAAAAATGACTTTGCCCAACAATTGTAATGACTTTGCCAACCACTGTTAATCACTTATCCGAACTCTAAAAATGACTTTGCCAACCACTGTCAATTACTAATCCGACCTATAAAAATGACTTTGCCCAAAAGTTTAAATGACTTTGCCAACCACTGTTAATCACTTATCCGATCTCTAAAAATGACTTTGCCCAACAATTGTTATGACTTTGCCAACCACTGTAAATCACTTATCCGATCTTTAGAAATGACTTTGCCCAACAATTGTAATGACTTTGCCAACCACTGTCAATTACTAATCCGACCTCTAAAAATGACTTTGCCCAAAAGTTTAAATGACTTTGCCAACCAATGTTAATCACTTATCCGACCTCTAAAAATGACTTTGCCCAACAATTGTAATGACTTTGCCAACCACTGTTAATCACTTATCCGACCTCTAAAAATGACTTTGCCCAACAATTGTAATGACTTTGCCAACCACTGTTAATCACTTATCCGAACTCTAAAAATGACTTTGCCAACCACTGTCAATTACTAATCCGACATCTAAAAATGACTTTGCCCAAAAGTTTAAATGACTTTGCCAACCAATGTTAATCACTTATCCGACCTCTAAAAATGACTTTGCCCAACAATTGTTATGACTTTGCCAACCACTGTAAATCACTTATCCGACCTCTAAAAATGACTTTGCCCAACAATTATAATGACTTTGTCAACCACTTTTAATCACTTATCCGGACTCTAAAAATGACTTTGCCCTACAATTGTAATGACTTTGCCAACCACTGTTAATCACTTATCCGAACTCTAAAAATGACTTTGCCCAACAATTGTAAAGACTTTGCCAACCACTGTCAACTACTAATCCTACATCTAAAAATGACTTTGCCAACCACTGTTAATCACTCATCCGAACTCTAAAAATGACTTTGGCCAACAATTATAATGACTTTGCCAACCACTGTCAATCACTTATCCGACCTTTAAAAATGACTTTGCCCAACAGTTTAAATGACTTTGCCAACCACTGTTAATCACTTATCCGATCTCTAAAAATGACTTTGCCCAACAATTGTTATGACTTTGCCAACCACTGTAAATCACTTATCCGACCTCTAAAAATGACTTTGCCCAACAATTGTAATGACTTTGCCAACCACTGTTAATCACTTATCCGAACTCTAAAAATGACTTTGCCAACCACTGTCAATTACTAATCCGAACTCTAAAAATGACTTTGCCAACGACTGATAATCACTTATCCGACCTCTAAAAATGATTTTGCCCGGAAATTGTAATGACTTAGCCAACCACTGTTAATCACTAATCCGACCTCTAAAAATGACTTTGCCCAACAATTGTAATGACTTTGCCAACAACTGTTAATTACTAATCCGACATCTAAAAATGACTTTGCCCAACAATTGTAATGACTTTGCCAACCACTGATAATCACTTATCCGACCTCTAAAAATGACTTTGCCCGGCAATTGGAATGACTTTGCCAACCACTGTTAATCACTTATCCGACCTCTAAAAATGACTTTGCCCAACAATTGTAATGACTTTGCCAACCACTGTAAATCACTTATCCGACCTCTAAAAATGACTTTTCCCAACAATTATAATGACTTTGTCAACCACTTTTAATCACTTATCCGGACTCTAAAAATGACTTTGCCCTACAATTGTAATGACTTTGCCAACCACTGTTAATCACTTATTCGAACTCTAAAAATGACTTTGCCCAACAATTATAATGACTTTGCCAACCACTGTCAATTACTAATCCTACATCTAAAAATGACTTTGCCAACCACTGTTAATCACTTATCCGAACTCTAAAAATGACTTTGGCCAACAATTATAATGACTTTGCCAACCACTGTTAATCACTTATCCGACCTCTAAAAATGACTTTGCCCAACAATTGTAATGACTTTGCCAACCACTGTTAATCACTTATCCGACCTCTAAAAATGACTTTGCCCAACAATTGTTATGACTTTGCCAACCACTGTAAATCACTTATCCGACCTCTAAAAATGACTTTGCCCAACAATTGTAATGACTTTGTCAACCACTTTTAATCACTTATCCGGACTCTAAAAATGACTTTGCCCTACAATTGTAATGACTTTACCAACCACTGTTAATCACTTATCCGAGCTCTAAAAATGACTTTGCCCAACAATTGTAAAGACTTTGCCAACCACTGTCAATTACTAATCCGACATCTAAAAATGACTTTGCCAACCACTGTTAATCACTTATCCGGACTATAAAAATGACTTTTCTTAAAAATTGTAATCACTTTGCCTCACACCGTAAATCCCATATCCGACCTCTAAAAATGACTTTGCCCAACAATTGTAATGACTTTGCCAACCACTGTTAATCACTTATCCGATCTCTAGAAATGACTTTGCCCAACAATTGTAATGACTTTGCCAACCACTGTCAATTACTAATCCGACATCTAAAAATGACTTTGCCCAACAATTGTAATGACTTTGCCAACCACTGATAATCACTTATCCGACCTCTAAAAATGACTTTGCCCAACAATTGTAATGACTTTGCCAACCACTGTTAATCACTTATCCGACCTCTAAAAATGACTTTGCCCAACAATTGTAATGACTTTGCCAACAACTGTTAATTACTAATCCGACATCTAAAAATGACTTTGCCCAACAATTGTAATGACTTTGCCAACCACTGATAATCACTTATCCGACCTCTAAAAATGACTTTGCCCTACAATTGTAATGACTTTGCCAACCACTGTTAATCACTTATCCGACCTCTAAAAATGACTTTGCCCAACAATTGTAATGACTTTGCCCAACAATTGTAATGACTTTGCCCAACAATTGTAATGACTTTGCCAACAACTGTTAATCACATATCCGATCTCTAGAAATGACATTGCCCAACAATTGTAATGACTTTGCCAACCACTGTAAATCACTTATCCGACCTCTAAAAATGACTTTGCCCAACAATTGTAATGACTTTGCCAACCACTGTTGATTTCATATCCGATCTCTAGAAATGACATTGCCCAACAATTGTAATGACTTTGCCAACCACTGTAAATCACTTATCTGACCTCTAAAAATGACTTTGCCCAACAATTATAATGACTTTGTCAACCACTTTTAATCACTTATCCGGACTCTAAAAATGACTTTGCCCTACAATTGTAATTACTTTGCCAACCACTGTTAATCACTTAGCCGAACTCTAAAAATGACATTGCCCAACAATTGTAAAGACTTTGCCAACAACTGTCAATTACTAATCCTACATCTAAAAATGACTTTGCCCAACAATTGTAATGACTTTGCCAACCACTGTAAATCACTTATCCGACCTCTAAAAATGACTTTGCCCAACAATTGTAATGACTTTGTCAACCACTTTTAATCACTTATACGGACTCTAAAAATGACTTTGCCCTACAATTGTAATGACTTTGCCAACCACTGTTAATCACTTATCCGACCTCTAAAAATGACTTTGCCCTACAATTGTAATTACTTTGCCAACCACTGTTAATCACTTAGCCGAACTCTAAAAATGACTTTGCCCAACAATTGTAAAGACTTTGCCAACAACTGTCAATTACTAATCCTACATCTAAAAATGACTTTGCCCAACAATTGTAATTACTTTGCCCAACAATTGTAATGACTTTGCCAACAACTGTTAATCACATATCCGATCTCTAGAAATGACATTGCCCAACAATTGTAATGACTTTGCCAACCACTGTAAATCACTTATCCGACCTCTAAAAATGACTTTGCCCAACAATTGTAATGACTTTGCCAACCACTGTTAATCACATATCCGATCTCTAGAAATGACATTGCCCAACAATTGTAATGACTTTGCCAACCACTGTAAATCACTTATCCGACCTCTAAAAATGACTTTGCCCAACAATTGTAATGACTTTGCCAACCACTGTTAATCACTTATCCGGACTCTAAAAATGACTTTGCCCTACAATTGTAATTACTTTGCCAACCACTGTTAATCACTTAGCCGAACTCTAAAAATGACTTTGCCCAACAATTGTAAAGACTTTGCCAACAACTGTCAATTACTAATCCTACATCTAAAAATGACTTTGCCCAACGATTGTAATGACTTTGCCAACAACTGTTAATCACATATCCGATCTCTAGAAATGACATTGCCCAACAATTGTAATGACTTTGCCAACCACTGTTAATCACATATCCGACCTCTAAAAATGACTTTGCCCAACAATTGTAATGACTTTGCCAACCACTGTTAATCACTTATCCGGACTCTAAAAATGACTTTTCTTAAAAATTGTAATCACTTTGCCCCACACTGTAAATCCCATATCCGACCTCTAAAAATGACTTTGCCCAACAATTGTAATGACTTTGCAAACCACTGTTAATCACTTATCCGATCTCTAGAAATGACTTTGCCCAACAATTGTAATGACTTTGCCAACCACTGTCAATTACTAATCCGACATCTAAAAATGACTTTGCCCAACAATTGTAATGACTTTGCCAACCACTGATAATCACTTATCCGACCTCTAAAAATGACTTTGCCCAACAATTGTAATGACTTTGCCAACCACTGTTAATCACTTATCCGATCTCTAGAAATGACTTTGCCCAACAATTGTAATGACTTTGCCAACCACTGTCAACTACTAATCCGACATCTAAAAATGACTTTGCCCAACAATTGTAATGACTTTGCCAACCACTGATAATCACTTATCCGACCTCTAAAAATGACCTTTCCCTACAATTGTAATGACTTTGCCAACCACTGTTAATCACTTATCCGACCTCTAAAAATGACTTTGCCCAACAATTGTAATGACTTTGCCCAACGATTGTAATGACTTTGCCAACAACTGTTAATCACATATCCGATCTCTAGAAATGACATTGCCCAACAATTGTAATGACTTTGCCAACCACTGTAAATCACTTATCCGACCTCTAAAAATGACTTTGCCCAACAATTGTAATGACTTTGCCAACCACTGTTAATCACATATCCGACCTCTAAAAATGACTTTGCCCAACAATTGTAATGACTTTGCCAACCACTGTTAATCACATATCCGACCTCTAAAAATGACTTTGCCCAACAATTGTAATGACTTTGCCAACCACTGTTAATCACTTATCCGACCTCTAAAAATGACTTTGCCCAACAATTGTAATGACTTTGCCAACCACTGTTAATCACATATCCGACCTCTAAAAATGACTTTGCCCAACAATTGTAATGACTTTGCCAACCACTGTTAATCACTTATCCGATCTCTAGAAATGACTTTGCCCTACAATTGTAATGACTTTGCCAACAACTGTTAATCACATATCCGATCTCTAGAAATGACATTGCCCAACAATTGTAATGACTTTGCCAACCACTGTAAATCACTTATCCGACCTCTAAAAATGACTTTGCCCAACAATTGTAATGACTTTGCCAACCACTGTTAATCACATATCCGACCTCTAAAAATGACTTTGCCCAACAATTGTAATGACTTTGCCAACCACTGTTAATCACTTATCCGATCTCTAAAAATGACTTTGCCCAACAATTGTAATGACTTTGCCAACCACTGATAATCACTTATCCGACCTCTAAAAATGACTTTGCCCTACAATTGTAATGACTTTGCCAACCACTGTCAATCACTTATCCGACCTTTAAAAATGACTTTGCCCAACAATTGTAATGACTTTGCCCAACAATTGTAATGACTTTGCCAACAACTGTTAATCACATATCCGATCTCTAGAAATGACATTGCCCAACAATTGTAATGACTTTGCCAACCACTGTAAATCACTTATCCGACCTCTAAAAATGACTTTGCCCAACAATTGTAATGACTTTGCCAACCACTGTTAATCACATATCCGATCTCTAGAAATGACATTGCCCAACAATTGTAATGACTTTGCCAACCACTGTAAATCACTTATCCGACCTCTAAAAATGACTTTGCCCAACAATTATAATGACTTTGTCAACCACTTTTAATCACTTATCCGGACTCTAAAAATGACTTTGCCCTACAATTGTAATTACTTTGCCAACCACTGTTAATCACTTAGCCGAACTCTAAAAATGACTTTGCCCAACAATTGTAAAGACTTTGCCAACAACTGTCAATTACTAATCCTACATCTAAAAATGACTTTGCCCAACAATTGTAATGACTTTGCCAACCACTGTAAATCACTTATCCGACCTCTAAAAATGACTTTGCCCTACAATTGTAATGACTTTGCCAACCACTGTTAATCACTTATCCGACCTCTAAAAATGACTTTGCCCAACAATTGTAATGACTTTGCCAACCACTGTCAACTACTAATCCGACATTTAAAAATTACTTTGCCCAACAATTGTAATGACTTTGCCAACCACTGATAATCACTTATCCGACCTCTAAAAATGACTTTGCCCTACAATTGTAATGACTTTGCCAACCACTGTCAATCACTTATCCGACCTTTAAAAATGACTTTGCCCAACAATTGTAATGACTTTGCCCAACAATTGTAATGACTTTGCCAACAACTGTTAATCACATATCCGATCTCTAGAAATGACATTGCCCAACAATTGTAATGACTTTGCCAACCACTGTAAATCACTTATCCGACCTCTAAAAATGACTTTGCCCAACAATTGTAATGACTTTGCCAACCACTGTTAATCACATATCCGATCTCTAGAAATGACATTGCCCAACAATTGTAATGACTTTGCCAACCACTGTAAATCACTTATCCGACCTCTAAAAATGACTTTGCCCAACAATTATAATGACTTTGTCAACCACTTTTAATCACTTATCCGGACTCTAAAAATGACTTTGCCCTACAATTGTAATTACTTTGCCAACCACTGTTAATCACTTAGCCGAACTCTAAAAATGACTTTGCCCAACAATTGTAAAGACTTTGCCAACAACTGTCAATTACTAATCCTACATCTAAAAATGACTTTGCCCAACAATTGTAATGACTTTGCCAACCACTGTAAATCACTTATCCGACCTCTAAAAATGACTTTGCCCAACAATTGTAATGACTTTGTCAACCACTTTTAATCACTTATCCGGACTCTAAAAATGACTTTGCCCTACAATTGTAATGACTTTGCCAACCACTGTTAATCACTTATCCGAACTCTAAAAATGACTTTGCCCAACAATTGTAAAGACTTTGCCAACCACTGTCAATTACTAATCCGACATCTAAAAATGACTTTGCCAACCACTGTTAATCACTTATCCGATCTCTAGAAATGACTTTGCCCAACAATTGTAATGACTTTGCCAACCACTGTCAATTACTAATCCGACATCTAAAAATGACTTTGCCCAACAATTGTAATGACTTTGCCAACCATTGATAATCACTTATCCGACATCTAAAAATGACTTTGCCCGGCAATTGTAATGACTTTGCCAACCACTGTTAATCACTTATCCGATCTCTAGAAATGACTTTGCCCAACAATTGTAATGACTTTGCCAACCACTGTAAATCACTTATCCGACCTCTAAAAATGACTTTGCCCAACAATTATAATGACTTTGTCAACCACTTTTAATCACTTATCCGGACTCTAAAAATGACTTTGCCCTACAATTGTAATGACTTTGCCAACCACTGTTAATCACATATCCGATCTCTAGAAATGACATTGCCCAACAATTGTAATGACTTTGCCAACCACTGTAAATCACTTATCCGACCTCTAAAAATGACTTTGCCCAACAATTATAATGACTTTGTCAACCACTTTTAATCACTTATCCGGACTCTAAAAATGACTTTGCCCTACAATTGTAATTACTTTGCCAACCACTGTTAATCACTTAGCCGAACTCTAAAAATGACTTTGCCCAACAATTGTAAAGACTTTGCCAACAACTGTCAATTACTAATCCTACATCTAAAAATGACTTTGCCCAACAATTGAAATGACTTTGCCAACCACTGTAAATCACTTATCCGACCTCTAAAAATGACTTTGCCCAACAATTGTAATGACTTTGTCAACCACTTTTAATCACTTATCCGGACTCTAAAAATGACTTTGCCCTACAATTGTAATGACTTTGCCAACCACTGTTAATCACTTATCCGAACTCTAAAAATGACTTTGCCCAACAATTGTAAAGACTTTGCCAACCACTGTCAATTACTAATCCGACATCTAAAAATGACTTTGCCAACCACTGTTAATCACTTATCCGGACTCTAAAAATGACTTTTCTTAAAAATTGTAATAACTTTGCCCCACACTGTAAATCCCATATCCGACCTCTAAAAATGACCATGCCCAACAATTGTAATGACTTTGCCAACCACTGTTAATCACTTATCCGATCTTGGAAATGACTTTGCCCAACAATTGTAATGATTTTGCCAACCACTGTCAATTACTAATCCGACATCTAAAAATGACTTTGCCCAACAATTGTAATGACTTTGCCAACCACTGATAATCACTTATCCGACCTCTAAAAATGACTTTGCCCAACAATTGTAATGACTTTGCCAACCACTGTTAATCACTTATCCGATCTCTAGAAATGACTTTGCCCAACAATTGTAATGACTTTGCCAACCACTGTAAATCACTTATCCGACCTCTAAAAATGACTTTGCCCAACAATTGTAATGACTTTGCCAACCACTGATAATCACTTATCCGACCTCTAAAAATGACTTTGCCCGGCAATTGTAATGACTTTGCCAACCACTGTTAATCACTTATCCGACCTCTAAAAATGACTTTGCCCAACAATTGTAATGACTTTGCCAACAACTGTTAATCACATATCCGATCTCTAGAAATGACATTGCCCAACAATTGTAATGACTTTGCCAACCACTGTAAATCACTTATCCGACCTCTAAAAATGACTTTGCCCAACAATTGTAATGACTTTGCCAACCACTGTTAATCACATATCCGATCTCTAGAAATGATATTGCCAAACAATTGTAATGACTTTGCCAACCACTGTAAATCACTTATCCGACCTCTAAAAATGACTTTGCCCAACAATTATAATGACTTTGTCAACCACTTTTAATCACTAATCCGGACTCTAAAAATGACTTTGCCCTACAATTGTAATTACTTTGCCAACCACTGTTAATCACTTAGCCGAACTCTAAAAATGACTTTGCCCAACAATTGTAAAGACTTTGCCAACAACTGTCAATTACTAATCCTACATCTAAAAATGACTTTGCCAACCACTGTCAATCACTTATCCGACCTCTAATAATGACTTTGCCCAACAGTTTAAATGACTTTGCCAACCACTGTAAATCACTTATCCGACCTCTAAAAATGACTATGCCCAACAATTGTAATGACTTTGTCAACCACTTTTAATCACTTATCCGGACTCTAAAAATGACTTTGCCCTACAATTGTAATGACTTTGCCAACCACTGTTAATCACTTATCCGAACTCTAAAAATGACTTTGCCCAACAATTGTAAAGACTTTGCCAACCACTGTCAATTACTAATCCGACATCTAAAAATGACTTTGCCAACCACTGTTAATCACTTATCCGGACTCTAAAAATGACTTTTCTTAAAAATTGTAATCACTTTGCCCCACACTGTAAATCCCATATCCGACCTCTCAAAATGACTTTGCCCAACAATTGTAATGACTTTGCCAACCACTGTTAATCACTTATCCGATCTCTAGAAATGACTTTGCCCAACAATTCTAATGACTTTGCCAACCACTGTCAATTACTAATCCGACATCTAAAAATGACCTTGCCCAACAATTGTAATGACTTTGCCAACCACTGATAATCACTTATCCGACCTCTAAAAATGACTTTGCCCGGCAATTGTAATGACTTTGCCAACCACTGTTAATCACTTATCCGACCTCTAAAAATGACTATGCCCAACAATTGTAATGACTTTGCCAACCACTGTTAATCACTTATCCGATCTCTAGAAATGACTTTGCCCAACAATTGTAAAGACTTTGCCAACAACTGTCAATTACTAATCCTACATCTAAAAATGACTTTGCCAACCACTGTTAATCACTTATACGAACTCTAAAAATGACTTTGGCCAACAATTATAATGACTTTGCCAACCACTGTCAATCACTTATCCGACCTCTAAAAATGACTTTGCCCAACAGTTTAAATGACTTTGCCAACCACTGTTAATCACTTATCCGACCTCTAAAAATGACTTTGCCCAACAATAGTTATGACTTTGCCAACCACTGTAAATCACTTATCCGACCTCTAAAAATGACTTTGCCCAACAATTGTAATGACTTTGTCAACCACTTTTAATCACTTATCCGGACTCTAAAAATGACTTTGCCCTACAATTGTAATGACTTTGCCAACCACTGTTAATCACTTATCCGAACTCTAAAAATGACTTTGCCCAACAATTGTAAAGACTTTGCCAACCACTGTCAATTACTAATCCGACATCTAAAAATGACTTTTCTTAAAAATTGTAATCACTTTGCCCCACACTGTAAATCCCATATCCGACCTCTAAAAATGACTTTGCCAACCACTGTTAATCACTTATCCGATCTCTAGAAATGACTTTGCCCAACAATTGTAATGACTTTGCCAACCACTGTCAATTACTAATCCGACATCTAAAAATGACTTTGCCCAACAATTGTAATGACTTTGCCAACCACTGATAATCACTTATCCGACCTCTAAAAATGACTTTGCCCGGCAATTGAAATGACTTTGCCAACCACTGTTAATCACTTATCCGACCTCTAAAAATGACTTTGCCCAACAATTGTAATGACTTTGCCAACCACTGTTAATCACTTATCCGATCTCTAGAAATGACTTTGCCCAACAATTGTAATGACTTTGCCAACCACTGTCAATTTCTAATCCGACATCTGAAAATGACTTTGCCCAACAATTGTAATGACTTTGCCAACCACTGTTAATCACTTATCCGACCTCTAAAAATGACTTTGCCCAACAGTTTAAATGACTTTGCCAACCACTGTTAATCACTTATCCGACCTCTAAAAATGACTTTGCCGAACAATTGTAATGACTTTGCCAACCACTGTTAATCACTTATCCGACCTCTAAAAATGACTTTGCCCAACAATTGTTATGACTTTGCCAACCACTGTAAATCACTTATCCGACCTCTAAAAATGACTTTGCCCAACAATTGTAATGACTTTGCCAACCACTTTTAATCACTTATCCGGACTCTAAAAATGACTTTGCCCAACAATTGTAATGACTTTGCCAACCACTGTTAATAACTTATCCGGACTCTAAAAATGACTTTTCTTAAAAATTGTAATCACTTTGCCCCACACTGTAAATCCCATATCCGACCTCTAAAAATGACTTTGCCCAACAATTGTAACGACTATGCCAACCACTGATAATCACTTATCCGACCTCTAAAAATGACTTTGCCGAACAATTGTAATGACTTTGCCAACCACTGTTAATCACTTATCCGACCTCTAAAAATGACTTTGCCAAACAATTGTTATGACTTTGCCAACCACTGTAAATCACTTATCCGACCTCTAAAAATGACTTTGCCCAACAGTTTAAATGACTTTGCCAACCACTGTTAATCACTTATCCGACCTCTAAAAATGACTTTGCCCAACAATTGTTATGACTTTGCCAACCACTGTTAATAACTTATCCGGACTCTAAAAATGACTTTTCTTAAAAATTGTAATCACTTTGCCCCACACTGTAAATCCCATATCCGACCTCTAAAAATGACTTTGCCCAACAATTGTAACGACTATGCCAACCACTGATAATCACTTATCCGACCTCTAAAAATGACTTTGCCGAACAATTGTAATGACTTTGCCAACCACTGTTAATCACTTATCCGACCTCTAAAAATGACTTTGCCCAACAATTGTAATGACTTTGCCAACAACTTTTATCACTTATCCGGACTCTAAAAATGACTTTGCCCAACAATTGTAATGACTTTGCCAACCACTGTTAATCACTTATCCGAACTCTAAAAATGACTTTGCCCAACAATTGTAATGACTTTGCCAACCACTGTAAATCACTTATCCGACCTCTAAAAATGACTTTGCCCAACAATTGTAATGACTTTGTCAACCACTTTTAATCACTTATCCGGACTCTAAAAATGACTTTGCCCTACAATTGTAATGACTTTGCCAACCACTGTTAATCACTTATCCGACCTCTAAAAATGACTTTGCCCAACAATTGTAATGACTTTGCCAACCACTGTCAATTACTAATCCGACATCTAAAAATGACTTTGCCCAACAATTGTAATGACTTTGCCAACCACTGTTTATCACTTATCCGAACTCTAAAGATGACTTTGCCCAACAATTATAATGACTTTGCCAACCACTGTCAATCACTTATCCGACCTCTAAAAATGACTTTGCCCAACAATTGTAATGACTTTGCCAACCAATGATAATCACTTATCCGACCTCTAAAAATGACTTTGCCCAGCAATTGTAATGACTTTGCCAACCACTGTTAATCACTTATCCGAACTCTAAAAATGACTTTGCCCAACAATTATAATGACTTTGCCAACCACTGTCAATCACTTATCCGACCTCTAAAAATGACTTTGCCCAACAGTTTAAATGACTTTGCCAACCACTGTTAATCACTTATCCGACTTCTAAAAATGACTTTGACCAACAATTGTTATGACTTTCCAAACCACTGTAAATCACTTATCCGACCTCTAAAAATGACTTTGCCCAACAATTGTAATGACTTTGCCAACCACTTTTAATCACTTATCCGACCTCTAAAAATGACTTTGCCCAACAATTGTAATGACTTTGCCAACAACTGTTAATCACATATCCGATCTCTAAAAATGACTTTGCCCAACAATTGTAATGACTTTGCCAACCACTGTTAATCACTTATCCGATCACTAGAATTGACTTTGCCCTACAATTGTAATGACTTTGCCAACCACTGTCAACTACTTATCTGACATCTAAAAATGACTTTGCCCAACAATTGTAATGACTTTGCCAACCACTGTTAATAACTTATCCGGACTCTAAAAATGACTTTTTTTAAAAATTGTAATCACTTTGCCCCACACTGTAAATCCCATATCCGACCTCTAAAAATGACTTTGCCGAACAATTGTAATGACTTTGCCAACCACTGTTAATCACTTATCCGACCTCTAAAAATGACTTTGCCCAACAATTGTTATGACTTTGCCAACCACTGTAAATCACTTATCCGACCTCTAAAAATGACTTTGCCCAACAATTGTAATGACTTTGCCAACCACTTTTATCACTTATCCGTACTCTAAAAATGACTTTGCCCAACAATTGTAATGACTTTGCCAACCACTGTTAATCACTTATCCGAACTCTAAAAATGACTTTGCCCAACAATTGTAATGACTTTGCCAACCACTGTTAATAACTTATCTGGACTCTAAAAATGACTTTTCTTAAAAATTGTAATCACTTTTCCCCACACTGTAAATCCCATATCCGACCTCTAAAAATGACTTTGCCCAACAATTGTAAATCACTTATCCGACCTCTAAAAATGACTTTGCCTAGCAATTGTAATGACTTTGCCAACCACTGTTAATCACTTATGCGACCTCTAAAAATGACTTTGCCCAACAATTGTAATGACTTT
The DNA here is from genome assembly GCA_025491095.1 of Brachionus asplanchnoidis. Taxonomy (NCBI): domain Eukaryota; kingdom Metazoa; phylum Rotifera; class Eurotatoria; order Ploima; family Brachionidae; genus Brachionus; species Brachionus asplanchnoidis. The sequence continues at coordinate 58,611 of JAILYF010000110.1, read as the reverse complement.
GCTAACCACTGTTAATCACTTATGCGACCTCTAAAAATGACTTTGCCCAACAATTGTAATGACTTTGCCAACCATTGTTAATCACTTATCCGACCACTAAAAATGACTTTGCTCAACAATTGTAATGACTTTGCCTACAACTGTTAATCACATATCCGTCCTCTAAAAATGACTTTGCCCAACAATTGTAATGACTTTGCCAACCAATGATAATCACTTATCCGACCTCTAAAAATGACTTTGCCCAACAATTGTAATGACTTTGCAAACCACTGTCAATTACTAATCCGACATCTAAAAAAGACTTTGCCCAACAATTATAATGACTTTGCCAACCACTGTTAATCACTTATTCGAACTCTAAAAATGACTTTGCCCAACAGTTTAAATGACTTTGCCAACCACTGTCAATCACTTATCCGACCTCTAAAAATGACTTTGCCCAACAGTTTAAATGACTTTGCCACCACTGTTAATCACTTATCCGACTTCTAAAAATGACTTTGCCCAACAATTGTTATGACTTTCCAAACCACTGTAAATCACTTATCCGACCTCTAAAAATGACTTTGCCCAACAATTTTTAATGACTTTGCCAACCACTGTCAATCACTCATCCGACCTCTAAAAATGACTTTGCCCAACAATTGTAATGACTTTGCCAACCACTGTCAACTACTTATTCGACATCTAAAAATGACTTTGCCCAACAATTAAAATGACTTTGCCAACCACTGTCAATCACTTATCCGACCTCTAAAAATGACTTTGCCCAACAGTTTAAATGACTTTGCCAACCACTGTTAATCACTTATCCGACTTCTAAAAATGACTTTGCCCAACAATTGTTATGACTTTCCAAACCACTGTAAATCACTTATCCGACCTCTAAAAATGACTTTGCCCAACAATTTTAATGACTTTGCCAACCACTGTCAATCACTAATCCGACCTCTAAAAATGACTTTGCCCAACAATTGTAATGACTTTGCCAACAACTGTTAATCACATATCCGATCTCTAAAAATGACTTTGCCCTACAATTGTAATGACTTTGCCAACCACTTTTAACTTCTTATCCGACATCTAAAAATGACTTTGCCCAACCATTGTAATGACTTTGCCAACCACTGTTAAAAACTTATCCGGACTCTAAAAATGACTTTGCCCAACAATTGTAATGACTTTGCCAACCACTGTTAATCACTTATCCGATCTCTAGAAATAACTTTGCCCTACAATTGTAATGACTTTGCCAACCACTGTCAACTACTTATCCGACATCTAAAAATGACTTTGCCCAACAATTGTAATGACTTTGCCAACCACTGTTAATAACTTATCCGGACTCTAAAAATGACTTTTCTTAAAAATTGTAATCACTTTTCCCCACACTGTAAATCCCATATCCGACCTCTAAAAATGACTTTGCCCAACAATTGTAATGACTTTGCCAACCACTGTAAATCACTTATCCGACCTCTAAAAATGACTTTGCCTAGCAATTGTAATGACTTTGCCAACCATTGTAAATCATTTATCCGACCTCAAAAAATGACTTTGCCCAACAATTGTAATGACTTTGCCAACCACTGTCAATTACTAATCCGACATCTAAAAATGACTTTGCCCAACAATTGTAATGACTTTGCCAACCACTGTTTATCACTTATCCGAACTCTAAAGATGACTTTGCCCAACAATTTTAATGACTTTGCCAACCACTGTCAATCACTTATCCGACCTCTAAAAATGACTTTGCCCAACAATTGTAATGACTTTGCCAACCAATGATAATCACTTATCCGACCTCTAAAAATGACTTTGCCCAGCAATTGTAATGACTTTGCCAACCACTGTTAATCACTTATCCGACCTCTAAAAATGACTTTGCCCAACAATTGTAATGACTTTGCAAACCACTGTCAATTACTAAACCGACATCTAAAAATGACTTTGCCCAACAATTATAATGACTTTGCCAACCACTGTCAATCACTTATCCGACCTCTAAAAATGACTTTGCCCAACAGTTTAAATGACTTTGCCAACCACTGTTAATCACTTATCCGACTTCTAAAAATGACTTTGCCCAAAAATTATAATGACTTTGCCAACCACTGTCAATCACTTATCCGACCTCTAAAAATGACTTTGCCCAACAATTGTAATGACTTTGCCAACCACTTTTAATCACTTATCCGACCTGTAAAAATGACTTTGCCCAACAATTGTAATGACTTTGCCAACAACTGTTAATCACATATCCGATCTCTAAAAATGACTTTGCCCAACTATTGTAATGACTTTGCCAACCACTGTCAACTACTTATCCGACATCTAAAAATGACTTTGCCAACCACTGTCAATCACTTATCCGACCTCTAAAAATGACTTTGCCCAACAGTTTAAATGACTTTGCCAACCACTGTTAATCACTTATCCGACTTCTAAAAATGACTTTGCCCAACAATTGTTATGACTTTCCAAACCACTGTTAATCACTTATCCGACGTCTAAAAATGACTTTGCCCAACAATTGTAATGACTTTTCCAACCACTGTTAATCACTTATCCGACCTCTAAAAATGACTTTGCCCAACAATTGTAATGACTTTGCCAACAACTGTTAATCACATATCCGATCTCTAAAAATGACTTTGCCCTACAATTGTAATGACTTTGCCAACCACTTTTAACTACTTATCCGACATCTAAAAATGACTTTGCCCTACAATTGTAATGACTTTGCCAACCACTGTCAACTACTTATCCGACATCTAAAAATGACTTTGCCCAACAATTGTAATGACTTTGCCAACCACTGTTAATAACTTATCCGGACTCTAAAAATGACTTTTCTTAAAAATTGTAATCACTTTTCCCCACACTGTAAATCCCATATCCGACCTCTAAAAATGACTTTGCCCAACAATTGTAATGACTTTGCCAACCACTGTAAATCACTTATCCGACCTCTAAAAATGACTTTGTCTAGCAATTGTAATGACTTTGCCAACCATTGTAAATCATTTATCCGACCTCAAAAAATGACTTTGCCCAACAATTGTAATGACTTTGCCAACCACTGTCAATTACTAATCAGACATCTAAAAATGACTTTGCCCAACAATTGTAATGACTTTGCCAACCACTGTTTATCACTTATCCGAACTCTAAAGATGACTTTGCCCAACAATTATAATGACTTTGCCAACCACTGTCAATCACTTATCCGACCTCTAAAAATGACTTTGCCCAACAATTGTAATGACTTTGCCAACCAATGATAATCACTTATCCGACCTCTAAAAATGACTTTGCCCAGCAATTGTAATGACTTTGCCAACCACTGTTAATCACTTATCCGACCTCTAAAAATGACTTTGCCCAACAATTGTAATGACTTTGCAAACCACTGTCAACTACTTATCCGACATCTAAAAATGACTTTTTTTAAAAATTGTAATCACTTTGCACCAAACTGTAAATCCCATATCCGACCTCTAAAAATGACTTTGCCGAACAATTGTAATGACTTTGCCAACCACTGTTAATCACTTATCCGACCTCTAAAAATGACTTTGCCCAACAATTGTTATGACTTTGCCAACCACTGTAAATCACTCATCCGACCTCTAAAAATGACTTTGCCCAACAATTGTAATGACTTTGCCAACCACTTTTAATCACTTATCCGACCTCTAAAAATGACTTTGCCCAACAATTGTAATGACTTTGCCAACAACTGTTAATCACATATCCGATCTCTAAAAATGACTTTGCCCAACAATTGTAATGACTTTGCCAACCACTTTTAATCACTTATCCGAACTCTAAAAATGACTTTGCCCAACAATTGTAATGACTTTGCCAACCACTGTTATAACTTATCCGGACTCTAAAAATGACTTTTCTTAAAAATTGTAATCACTTTTCCCCACACTGTAAATCCCATATCCGACCTCTAAAAATGACTTTGCCCAACAATTGTAATGACTTTGCCAACCACTGTTAATCACTTATCCGACCTCTAAAAATGACTTTGCCTAGCAATTGTAATGACTTTGCCAACCACTGTTAATCACTTATCCGATCTCTAGAAATGACTTTGCCCAACAATTGTAATGACTTTGCCAACCATTGTTAATCACTTATCCTACCTCTAAAAATGACTTTGCCCAGCAATTGTAATGACTTTGCCAACCACTGTTAATCACTTATCCGACCACTAAAAATGACTTTGCTCAACAATTGTAATGACTTTGCCTACAACTGTTAATCACATATCCGTCCTATAAAAATGACTTTGCCCAACAATTGTAATGACTTTGCCAACCAATGATAATCACTTATCCGACCTCTAAAAATGACTTTGCCCAGCAATTGTAATGACTTTGCCAACCACTGTTAATCACTTATCCGACCTCTAAAAATGACTTTGCCCAACAATTGTAATGACTTTGCAAACCACTGTCAATTACTAATCCGACATCTAAAAATGACTTTCCCCAACAATTGTAATGACTTTGCCAACCACTGTTAATCACTTATCCGAACTCTAAAAATGACTTTGCCCAACAATTGTAATGACTTTGCCTACAACTGTTAATCACATATCCGTCCTCTAAAAATGACTTTGCCCAACAATTGTAATGACTTTGCCAACCAATGATAATCACTTATCCGACCTCTAAAAATGACTTTGCCCAGCAATTGTAATGACTTTGCCAACCACTGTAAATCACTTATCCGACCTCTAAAAATGACTTTGCCCAACAGTTTAAATGACTTTGCCAACCACTGTTAATCACTTATCCGATTTCTAAAAATGACTTTGCCCAACAATTGTAATTACTTTCCAAACCACTGTAAATCACTTATCCGACCTCTAAAAATGACTTTGCCCAACAATTGTAATGACTTTGCCAACCACTGTTAATCACTCATCCGATCTCTAGAAATGACTTTGCCCAACAATTGTAATGACTTTGCCAACAACTGTTAATCACATATCCGATCTCTAAAAATGACTTTGCCCAACAATTGTAATGACTTTGCCAACCACTGTTAATCACTTATCCGATCTCTAGAAATGACTTTGCCCTACAATTGTAATGACTTTGCCAACCACTGTCAACTACTTATCCGACATCTAAAAATGACTTTGCCCAACAATTGTAATGACTTTGCCAACCACTGTTAATAACTTATCCGGACTCTAAAAATGACTTTGCCCAACAATTGTAATGACTTTGCCAACCACTGTTAATCACTTATCCGATCTCTAGAAATGACTTTGCCCTACAATTGTAATGACTTTGCCAACCACTGTCAACTACTTATCCGACATCTAAAAATGACTTTGCCCAACAATTGTAATGACTTTGCCAACCACTGTTAATAACTTATCCGGACTCTAAAAATGACTTTTCTTAAAAATTGTAATCACTTTTCCCCACACTGTAAATCCCATATCCGACCTCTAAAAATGACTTTGCCCAACAATTGTAATGACTTTGCCAACCACTGTAAATCACTTATCCGACCTCTAAAAATGACTTTGCCAACCATTGTTAATCACTTATCCGACCTCTAAAAATGACTTTGCCCAACAATTGTAATGACTTTGCCAACCACTTTTAATCACTTATCCGACCTCTAAAAATGACTTTGCCCAACAATTGTAATGACTTTGCCAACAACTGTTAATCACATATCCGATCTCTAAAAATGACTTTGCCCAACAATTGTAATGACTTTGCCAACCACTGTCAATCACTTATCCGACCTCTAAAAATGACTTTGCCCAACAATTGTAATGACTTTGCCAACCAATGATAATCACTAATCCGACCTCTAAAAATGACTTTGCCCAGCAATTGTAATGACTTTGCCAACCACTGTTAATCACTTATTCGACCTCTAAAAATGACTTTGCCCAACAATTGTAATGACTTTGCAAACCACTGTCAATTACTAATCCGACATCTAAAAATGACTTTCCCCAACAATTGTAATGACTTTGCCAACCACTGTTAATCACTTATCCGAACTCTAAAAATGACTTTGCCCAACAATTTTAATGACTTTGCCAACCACTGTCAATCACTTATCCGACCTCTAAAAATGACTTTGCCCAACAGTTTAAATGACTTTGCCAACCACTGTTAATCACTTATCCGATTTCTAAAAATGACTCTGCCCAACAATTGTAATGACTTTGCCAACCACTGTTAATCACTCATCCGATCTCTCGAAATGACTTTGCCCAACAATTGTAATGACTTTGCCAACAACTGTTAATCACATATCCGATCTCTAAAAATGACTTTGCCCAACAATTGTAATGACTTTGCCAACCACTGTTAATCACTTATCCGATCTCTAGAAATGACTTTGCCCTACAATTGTAATGACTTTGCCAACCACTGTCAACTACTTATCCGACATCTAAAAATGACTTTGCCCAACAATTGTAATGACTTTGCCAACCACTGTTAATAACTTATCCGGACTCTAAAAATGACTTTGCCCAACAATTGTAATGACTTTGCCAACCACTGTTAATCACTTATCCGATCTCTAGAAATGACTTTGCCCTACAATTGTAATGACTTTGCCAACCACTGTCAACTACTTATCCGACATCTAAAAATGACTTTGCCCAACAATTGTAATGACTTTGCCAACCACTGTTAATAACTTATCCGGACTCTAAAAATGACTTTTCTTAAAAATTGTAATCACTTTTCCCCACACTGTAAATCCCATATCCGACCTCTAAAAATGACTTTGCCCAACAATTGTAATGACTTTGCCAACCACTGTAAATCACTTATCCGACCTCTAAAAATGACTTTGCCAACCATTGTTAATCACTTATCCGACCTCTAAAAATGACTTTGCCCAACAATTGTAATTACTTTGCCAACCACTGTCAATTACTAATCCGACATCTAAAAATGACTTTGCCCAACAATTGTAATGACTTTGCCAACCACTGTTTATCACTTATCCGAACTCTAAAGATGACTTTGCCCAACAATTATAATGACTTTGCCAACCACTGTCAATCACTTATCCGACCTCTAAAAATGACTTTGCCCAACAGTTTAAATGACTTTGCCAACCACTGTTAATCACTTATCCGATTTCTAAAAATGACTCTGCCCAACAATTGTAATGACTTTGCCAACCACTGTTAATCACTCATCCGATCTCTCGAAATGACTTTGCCCAACAATTGTAATGACTTTGCCAACAACTGTTAATCACATATCCGATCTCTAAAAATGACTTTGCCCAACAATTGTAATGACTTTGCCAACCACTGTTAATCACTTATCCGATCTCTAGAAATGACTTTGCCCTACAATTGTAATGACTTTGCCAACCACTGTCAACTACTTATCCGACATCTAAAAATGACTTTGCCCAACAATTGTAATGACTTTGCCAACCACTGTTAATAACTTATCCGGACTCTAAAAATGACTTTGCCCAACAATTGTAATGACTTTGCCAACCACTGTTAATCACTTATCCGATCTCTAGAAATGACTTTGCCCTACAATTGTAATGACTTTGCCAACCACTGTCAACTACTTATCCGACATCTAAAAATGACTTTGCCCAACAATTGTAATGACTTTGCCGACCACTGTTAATAACTTATCCGGACTCTAAAAATGACTTTTCTTAAAAATTGTAATCACTTTTCCCCACACTGTAAATCCCATATCCGACCTCTAAAAATGACTTTGCCCAACAATTGTAATGACTTTGCCAACCACTGTAAATCACTTATCCGACCTCTAAAAATGACTTTGCCAACCATTGTTAATCACTTATCCGACCTCTAAAAATGACTTTGCCCAACAATTGTAATTACTTTGCCAACCACTGTCAATTACTAATCCGACATCTAAAAATGACTTTGCCCAACAATTGTAATGACTTTGCCAACCACTGTTTATCACTTATCCGAACTCTAAAGATGACTTTGCCCAACAATTATAATGACTTTGCCAACCACTGTCAATCACTTATCCGACCTCTAAAAATGACTTTGCCCAACAATTGTAATGACTTTGCCAACCAATGATAATCACTAATCCGACCTCTAAAAATGACTTTGCCCAGCAATTGTAATGACTTTGCCAACCACTGTTAATCACTTATCCGACCTCTAAAAATGACTTTGCCCAACAATTGTAATGACTTTGCAAACCACTGTCAATTACTAATCCGACATCTAAAAATGACTTTCCCCAACAATTGTAATGACTTTGCCAACCACTGTTAATCACTTATCCGAACTCTAAAAATGACTTTGCCCAACAATTATAATGACTTTGCCAACCACTGTCAATCACTTATCCGACCTCTAAAAATGACTTTGCCCAACAGTTTAAATGACTTTGCCAACCACTGTTAATCACTTATCCGACTTCTAAAAATGACTTTGCCCAACAATTGTTATGACTTTGCCAACCATTGTTAATCACTTATCCGACCTCTAAAAATGACTTTGCCCAACAATTGTAATGACTTTGCCAACCACTTTTAATCACTTATCCGACCTCTAAAAATGACTTTGCCCAACAATTGTAATGACTTTGCCAACAACTGTTAATCACATATCCGATCTCTAAAAATGACTTTGCCCAACAATTGTAATGACTTTGCCAACCACTGTTAATCACTTATCCGATCTCTAGAAATGACTTTGCCCTACAATTGTAATGACTTTGCCAACCACTGTCAACTACTTATCCGACATCTAAAAATGACTTTTTTTAAAAATTGTAATCACTTTGCACCACACTGTAAATCCCATATCCGACCTCTAAAAATGACTTTGCCGAACAATTGTAATGACTTTGCCAACCACTGTTAATCACTTATCAACCTCTAAAAATGACTTTGCCCAACAATTGTTATGACTTTGCCAACCATTGTAAATCACTCATCCGACCTCTAAAAATGACTTTGCCCAACAATTGTAATGACTCTGCCAACCACTTTTAATCACTTATCCGGACTCTAAAAATGACTTTGCCCAACAATTGAAATGACTTTGCCAACCACTGTTAATCACTTATCCGACCTCTAAAAATGACTTTGCCCAACAATTGTAATGACTTTGCTAACCACGGTTAATCACTCATCCGATCTCTAGAAATGACTTTGCCCAACAATTGTAATGACTTTGCCAACCATTGTTAATCACTTTTCCGACCACTAAAAATGACTTTGCTCAACAATTGTAATGACTTTGCCTACAACTGTTAATCACATATCCGTCCTCTAAAAATGACTTTGCCCAACAATTGTAATTACTTTGCCAACCACTGTCAATTACTAATCCGACATCTAAAAATGACTTTGCCCAACAATTGTAATGACTTTGCCAACCACTGTTTATCACTTATCCGAACTCTAAAGATGACTTTGCCCAACAATTATAATGACTTTGCCAACCACTGTCAATCACTTATCCGACCTCTAAAAATGACTTTGCCCAACAATTGTAATGACTTTGCCAACCAATGATAATCACTAATCCGACCTCTAAAAATGACTTTGCCCAGCAATTGTAATGACTTTGCCAACCACTGTTAATCACTTATCCGACCTCTAAAAATGACTTTGCCCAACAATTGTAATGACTTTGCAAACCACTGTCAATTACTAATCCGACATCTAAAAATGACTTTCCCCAACAATTGTGATGACTTTGCCAACCACTGTTAATCACTTATCCGAACTCTAAAAATGACTTTGCCCAACAATTATAATGACTTTGCCAACCACTGTCAATCACTTATCCGACCTCTAAAAATGACTTTGCCCAACAGTTTAAATGACTTTGCCAACCACTGTTAATCACTTATCCGACTTCTAAAAATGACTTTGCCCAACAATTGTTATGACTTTGCCAACCATTGTTAATCACTTATCCGACCTCTAAAAATGACTTTGCCCAACAATTGTAATGACTTTGCCAACCACTTTTAATCACTTATCCGACCTCTAAAAATGACTTTGCCCAACAATTGTAATGACTTTGCCAACAACTGTTAATCACATATCCGATCTCTAAAAATGACTTTGCCCAACAATTGTAATGACTTTGCCAACCACTGTTAATCACTTATCCGATCTCTAGAAATGACTTTGCCCTACAATTGTAATGACTTTGCCAACCACTGTCAACTACTTATCCGACATCTAAAAATGACTTTTTTTAAAAATTGTAATCACTTTGCACCACACTGTAAATCCCATATCCGACCTCTAAAAATGACTTTGCCGAACAATTGTAATGACTTTGCCAACCACTGTTAATCACTTATCAACCTCTAAAAATGACTTTGCCCAACAATTGTTATGACTTTGCCAACCATTATAAATCACTCATCCGACCTCTAAAAATGACTTTGCCCAACAATTGTAATGACTCTGCCAACCACTTTTAATCACTTATCCGGACTCTAAAAATGACTTTGCCCAACAATTGAAATGACTTTGCCAACCACTGTTAATCACTTATCCGACCTCTAAAAATGACTTTGCCCAACAATTGTAATGACTTTGCTAACCACGGTTAATCACTCATCCGATCTCTAGAAATGACTTTGCCCAACAATTGTAATGACTTTGCCAACCATTGTTAATCACTTTTCCGACCACTAAAAATGACTTTGCTCAACAATTGTAATGACTTTGCCTACAACTGTTAATCACATATCCGTCCTCTAAAAATGACTTTGCCCAACAATTGTAATTACTTTGCCAACCACTGTCAATTACTAATCCGACATCTAAAAATGACTTTGCCCAACAATTGTAATGACTTTGCCAACCACTGTTTATCACTTATCCGAACTCTAAAGATGACTTTGCCCAACAATTATAATGACTTTGCCAACCACTGTCAATCACTTATCCGACCTCTAAAAATGACTTTGCCCAACAATTGTAATGACTTTGCCAACCAATGATAATCACTAATCCGACCTCTAAAAATGACTTTGCCCAGCAATTGTAATGACTTTGCCAACCACTGTTAATCACTTATCCGACCTCTAAAAATGACTTTGCCCAACAATTGTAATGACTTTGCAAACCACTGTCAATTACTAATCCGACATCTAAAAATGACTTTCCCCAACAATTGTGATGACTTTGCCAACCACTGTTAATCACTTATCCGAACTCTAAAAATGACTTTGCCCAACAATTATAATGACTTTGCCAACCACTGTCAATCACTTATCCGACCTCTAAAAATGACTTTGCCCAACAGTTTAAATGACTTTGCCAACCACTGTTAATCACTTATCCGACTTCTAAAAATGACTTTGCCCAACAATTGTTATGACTTTGCCAACCATTGTTAATCACTTATCCGACCTCTAAAAATGACTTTGCCCAACAATTGTAATGACTTTGCCAACCACTTTTAATCACTTATCCGACCTCTAAAAATGACTTTGCCCAACAATTGTAATGACTTTGCCAACAACTGTTAATCACATATCCGATCTCTAAAAATGACTTTGCCCAACAATTGTAATGACTTTGCCAACCACTGTTAATCACTTATCCGATCTCTAGAAATGACTTTGCCCTACAATTGTAATGACTTTGCCAACCACTGTCAACTACTTATCCGACATCTAAAAATGACTTTTTTTAAAAATTGTAATCACTTTGCACCACACTGTAAATCCCATATCCGACCTCTAAAAATGACTTTGCCGAACAATTGTAATGACTTTGCCAACCACTGTTAATCACTTATCCGACCTCTAAAAATGACTTTGCCCAACAATTGTTATGACTTTGCCAACCACTGTAAATCACTCATCCGACCTCTAAAAATGACTTTGCCCAACAATTGTAATGACTTTGCCAACCACTTTTAATCACTTATCCGGACTCTAAAAATGACTTTGCCCAACAATTGAAATGACTTTGCCAACCACTGTTAATCACTTATCCGACCTCTAAAAATGACTTTGCCCAACAATTGTAATGACTTTGCTAACCACGGTTAATCACTCATCCGATCTCTAGAAATGACTTTGCCCAACAATTGTAATGACTTTGCCAACCATTGTTAATCACTTATCCGACCACTAAAAATGACTTTGCTCAACAATTGTAATGACTTTGCCTACAACTGTTAATCACATATCCGTCCTCTAAAAATGACTTTGCCCAACAATTGTAATGACTTTGCCAACCACTGTTAATCACTTATCCGAACTCTAAAAATGACTTTGCCCAACAATTGTAATGACTTTGCCAACCATTGTTAATCACTTATCCGACCACTAAAAATGACTTTGCTCAACAATTGTAATGACTTTGCCTACAACTGTTAATCACATATCCGTCCTCTAAAAATGACTTTGCCCAACAATTGTAATGACTTTGCCAACCACTGTTAATCACTTATCCGACCTCTAAAAATGACTTTGCCCAACAATTGTAATGACTTTGCCAACCACTGTCAATCACTTATCCGACCTCTAGAAATGACTTTGACCAACAATTGTAATGACTTTGCCAACCACTGTTAATCACTTATCCGACCTCTAAAAATGACTTTGCCCAACAATTGTAATGACTTTGCAAACCACTGTCAATTACTAATCCGACATCTAAAAATGACTTTCCCCAACAATTGTGATGACTTTGCCAACCACTGTTAATCACTTATCCGAACTCTAAAAATGACTTTGCCCAACAATTATAATGACTTTGCCAACCACTGTCAATCACTTATCCGACCTCTAGAAATGACTTTGACCAACAATTGTAATGACTTTGCCAACCACTGTTAATCACTTATCCGACCTCTAAAAATGACTTTGCCCAACAATTGTAATGACTTTGCAAACCACTGTCAATTACTAATCCGACATCTAAAAATGACTTTCCCCAACAATTGTGATGACTTTGCCAACCATTGTTAATCACTTATCCGACCACTAAAAATGACTTTGCTCAACAATTGTAATGACTTTGCCTACAACTGTTAATCACATATCCGTCCTCTAAAAATGACTTTGCCCAACAATTGTAATGACTTTGCCAACCACTGTTAATCACTTATCCGAACTCTAAAAATGACTTTGCCCAACAATTGTAATGACTTTGCCAACCATTGTTAATCACTTATCCGACCACTAAAAATGACTTTGCTCAACAACTGTAATGACTTTGCCTACAACTGTTAATCACATATCCGTCCTCTAAAAATGACTTTGCCCAACAATTGTAATGACTTTGCCAACCACTGTTAATCACTTATCCGACCTCTAAAAATGACTTTGCCCAACAATTGTAATGACTCTGCCAACCACTGTCAATCACTTATCCGACCTCTAGAAATGACTTTGACCAACAATTGTAATGACTTTGCCAACCACTGTTAATCACTTATCCGACCTCTAAAAATGACTTTGCCCAACAATTGTAATGACTTTGCAAACCACTGTCAATTACTAATCCGACATCTAAAAATGACTTTCCCCAACAATTGTGATGACTTTGCCAACCACTGTTAATCACTTATCCGAACTCTAAAAATGACTTTGCCCAACAATTATAATGACTTTGCCAACCACTGTCAATCACTTATCCGACCTCTAAAAATGACTTTGCCCAACAGTTTAAATGACTTTGCCAACCACTGTTAATCACTTATCCGACTTCTAAAAATGACTTTGCCCAACAATTGTTATGACTTTGCCAACCATTGTTAATCACTTATCCGACCTCTAAAAATGACTTTGCCCAACAATTGTAATGACTTTGCCAACCACTTTTAATCACTTATCCGACCTCTAAAAATGACTTTGCCCAACAATTGTAATGACTTTGCCAACAACTGTTAATCACATATCCGATCTCTAAAAATGACTTTGCCCAACAATTGTAATGACTTTGCCAACCACTGTTAATCACTTATCCGATCTCTAGAAATGACTTTGCCCTACAATTGTAATGACTTTGCCAACCACTGTCAACTACTTATCCGACATCTAAAAATGACTTTTTTTAAAAATTGTAATCACTTTGCACCACACTGTAAATCCCATATCCGACCTCTAAAAATGACTTTGCCGAACAATTGTAATGACTTTGCCAACCACTGTTTATCACTTATCCGACCTCTAAAAATGACTTTGCCCAACAATTGTTATGACTTTGCCAACCACTGTAAATCACTCATCCGACCTCTAAAAATGACTTTGCCCAACAATTGTAATGACTTTGCCAACCACTTTTAATCACTTATCCGGACTCTAAAATGACTTTGCCCAACAATTGAAATGACTTTGCCAACCACTGTTAATCACTTATCCGACCTCTAAAAATGACTTTGCCCAACAATTGTAATGACTTTGCTAACCACGGTTAATCACTCATCCGATCTCTAGAAATGACTTTGCCCAACAATTGTAATGACTTTGCCAACCATTGTTAATCACTTATCCGACCACTAAAAATGACTTTGCTCAACAATTGCAATGACTTTGCCTACAACTGTTAATCACATATCCGTCCTCTAAAAATGACTTTGCCCAACAATTGTAATGACTTTGCTAACCACGGTTAATCACTCATCCGATCTCTAGAAATGACTTTGCCCAACAATTGTAATGACTTTGCCAACCATTGTTAATCACTTTTCCGACCACTAAAAATGACTTTGCTCAACAATTGTAATGACTTTGCCTACAACTGTTAATCACATATCCGTCCTCTAAAAATGACTTTGCCCAACAATTGTTATGACTTTGCCAACCATTGTTAATCACTTATCCGACCCCTAAAAATGACTTTGCCCAACAATTGTAATGACTTTGCCAACCACTTTTAATCACTTATCCGACCTCTAAAAATGACTTTGCCCAACAATTGTAATGACTTTGCCAACAACTGTTAATCACATATCCGATCTCTAAAAATGACTTTGCCCAACAATTGTAATGACTTTGCCAACCACTGTTAATCACTTATCCGACCTCTAAAAATGACTTTGCCCAACAATTGTTATGACTTTGCCAACCACTGTAAATCACTCATCCGACCTCTAAAAATGACTTTGCCCAACAATTGTAATGACTTTGCCAACCACTTTTAATCACTTATCCGGACTCTAAAAATGACTTTGCCCAACAATTGAAATGACTTTGCCAACCACTGTTAATCACTTATCCGACCTCTAAAAATGACTTTGCCCAACAATTGTAATGACTTTGCTAACCACGGTTAATCACTCATCCGATCTCTAGAAATGACTTTGCCCAACAATTGTAATGACTTTGCCAACCATTGTTAATCACTTATCCGACCACTAAAAATGACTTTGCTCAACAATTGTAATGACTTTGCCTACAACTGTTAATCACATATCCGTCCTCTAAAAATGACTTTGCCCAACAATTGTAATGACTTTGCCAACCATTGTTAATCACTTATCCGACCACTAAAAATGACTTTGCTCAACAATTGTAATGACTTTGCCTACAACTGTTAATCACATATCCGTCCTCTAAAAATGACTTTGCCCAACAATTGTAATGACTTTGCTAACCACTGTTAATCACTTTTCCGACCTCTAAAAATGACTTTGCCCAACAATTGTAATGACTCTGCCAACCACGGTTAATCACTCATCCGATCTCTAGAAATGACTTTGCCCAACAATTGTAATGACTTTGCCAACCATTGTTAATCACTTATCCGACCACTAAAAATGACTTTGCTCAACAATTGTAATGACTTTGCCTACAACTGTTAATCACATATCCGTCCTCTAAAAATGACTTTGCCCAACAATTGTAATGACTTTGCCAACCACTGTTAATCACTTATCCGAACTCTAAAAATGACTTTGCCCAACAATTGTAATGACTTTGCCAACCATTGTTAATCACTTATCCGACCACTAAAAATGACTTTGCTCAACAATTGTAATGACTTTGCCTACAACTGTTAATCACATATCCGTCCTCTAAAAATGACTTTGCCCAACAATTGTAATGACTTTGCCAACCACTGTTAATCACTTATCCGACCTCTAAAAATGACTTTGCCCAACAATTGTAATGACTCTGCCAACCACTGTCAATCACTTATCCGACCTCTAGAAATGACTTTGCCCAACAATTGTAATGTCTTTGCCAACCACTGTCAATCACTTATCCGATCTCTAGAAATGACTTTGCCCAACAATTGTAATGACTTTGCCAACCACTGTTAATCACTTTTCCGACCTCTAAAAATGACTTTGCCGAACAATTGTAATGACTTTGCCAACCACTGTTAATCACTTATCCGGACTCTAAAAATGACTTTTCTTAAAAATTGTAATCACTTTGCCCCACACTGTTAATCACCAATCCGACCTCTAATAATGCCTTTGCCAAACAATTGTAATGACTTTGCCAACCACTGTTAATCACTTATGCGACCTATAAAAATGACTTTGCCCAACAATTGTAATGTTTTTGCCAACCACTGTTAATCACTCATCCGAACTCTAAAAATGACTTTGCCAACCACTGTTAATCACTTATCCGATCTCTAGAAATGACTTTGCCCAACAATTGAAATGACTTTGCCAACCACTGTCAATTACTAATCCGACATCTAAAAATGACTTTATCCAACAATTGTATTGACTTTGCCAACCACTGTTAATAACTTATCCGGACTCTAAAAATGACTTTGCCTAACAATTGTAATGACTTTGCCAACCACTGTTAATTACTTTTCCGGACTCTAAAAATGACTTTTCTTAAAAATTGTAATCACTTTGCCCCACACTGTAAATCCCATATCCGACCTCTAAAAATGACTTTGCCGAACAATTGTAATGACTTTGCCAACCACTGTTAATCACTTATCCGATCTCTAGAAATGACTTTGCCCAACAATTGTAATGACTTTGCCAACCACTGTCAATTACTAATCCGACATCTAAAAATGACTTTGCCCAACAATTGTAATGACTTTGCCAACCACTGTTAATAACTTATCCGGACTCTAAAAATGACTTTGCCCATCAATTGTAATGACTTTGCCAACCACTGTTAATCACTTATCCGAACTCTAAAAATGACTTTGCCCAACAATTATAATGACTTTGCCAACCACTGTCAATTACTAATCCGACATCTAAAAATGTTTTTGCCCAACAATTGTAATGACTTTGCCAACCAATGATAATCACTTATCCGACCTCTAAAAATGACTTTGCCCAACAATTGTAATGACTCTGCCAACCACTGTCAATCACTTATCCGACCTCTAGAAATGACTTTGCCCAACAATTGTAATGTCTTTGCCAACCACTGTCAATCACTTATCCGAACTCTAAAAATGACTTTGCCCAACAATTGTAATGACTTTGCCAACAACTGTTAATCACTTATCCGACCTCTAAAAATGACTTTGCCCAACAATTGTAATGACTTTGCCAACCACTGTTAATCACTTATCCGATCTCTAGAAATGACTTTGCCCAACAATAGTAATGACTTTGCCAACCACTGTCAATTACTAATCCGACATCTAAAAATGACTTTGCCCAACAATTGTAATGACTTTGCCAACCACTGTTAATAACTTATCCGGACTCTAAAAATGACTTTTCTTAAAAATTGTAATCACTTTGCCCCACACTGTAAATCCCATATCCGACCTCTAAAAATGACTTTGCCGAACAATTGTAATGACTTTGCCAACCACTGTTAATCACTTATCCGAACTCTAATAATGACTTTTCTTAAAAATTGTAATCTTTTTGCCCCACACTGTTAATCACTAATCCGATCTCTATAAATGACTCTGCCCAACAATTGTAATGACTTTGCCAACCACTGTTAATCACTCATCCGACCTCTAAATATGACTTTGCCCAACAATTGTAATGACTTTGCCAACCACTGTCAATCACTTATCCGACCACTAAAAATGACTTTGCCCAACAATTGTAATGACTTTGCCATCCACTGTTAATCACTAATCCGACCTCTAAAAATGACTTTGCCCAACAATTGTAATGACTTTGCCGACCACTGTTAATCACTTATCCGACCTCTAAAAATGACTTTGCCCAACAATTGTAATGACTTTGCAAACCACTGTTAATCACTTATCAGACCGCTAAAAATGACTTTGCCCAAAAATTGTAATGACTTTGCCAACCAATGTTAATCACTCATCCGATCTCTAGAAATGACTTTGCCCAACAATTGTAATGACTTTGCCAACCACTGTCAATCACTTATCCGAACTCTAAAAATGACTTTGCCGAACAATTGTAATGACTTTGCCAACCACTGTTAATCACTTATCCGAACTCTAATAATGACTTTTCTTAAAAATTGTAATCTTTTTGCCCCACACTGTTAATCACTAATCCGATCTCTATAAATGACTTTGCCCAACAATTGTAATGACTTTGCCAACCACTGTTAATCACTTATCCGACCTCTAAAAATGACTTTGCCCAACAATTGTAATGACTTTGCCAACCACTGTCAATCACTTATCCGACCACTAAAAATGACTTTTCTTAAAAATTGTAATCACTTTGCCCCACACTGTAAATCCCATATCCGACCTCTAAAAATGACTTTGCCGAACAATTGTAATGACTTTGCCAACCACTGTTAATCACTTATCCGAACTCTAATAATGACTTTTCTTAAAAATTGTAATCTTTTTGCCCCACACTGTTAATCACTAATCCGATCTCTATAAATGACTTTGCCCAACAATTGTAATGACTTTGCCAACCACTGTTAATCACTCATCCGACCTCTAAATATGACTTTGCCCAACAATTGTAATGACTTTGCCGACCACTGTTAATCACTTATCCGAACTCTAATAATGACTTTTCTTAAAAATTGTAATCTTTTTGCCCCACACTGTTAATCACTAATCCGATCTCTATAAATGACTTTGCCCAACAATTGTAATGACTTTGCCAACCACTGTTAATCACTCATCCGACCTCTAAATATGACTTTGCCCAACAATTGTAATGACTTTGCCAACCACTGTCAATCACTTATCCGACCACTAAAAATGACTTTGCCCAACAATTGTAATGACTTTGCCATCCACTGTTAATCACTTATCCGAACTCTAAAAATGACTCTGCCCAACAATTGTAATGACTTTGCCAACCACTGTTAATCACTTATCCGGACTCTAAAAATGACTTTTCTTAAAAATTGTAATCACTTTGCCCCACACTGTTAATCACTAATCCGACCTCTAAAAATGACTTTGCCCAACAATTGTAATGACTTTGCCGACCACTGTTAATCACTTATCCGACCTCTAAAAATGACTTTGCCCAACAATTGTAATGACTTTGCCAACCACTGTTAATCACTTATCAGACCGCTAAAAATGACTTTGCCCAAAAATTGTAATGACTTTGCCAACCACTGTTAATCACTCATCCGATCTCTAGAAATGACTTTGCCCAACAATTGTAATGACTTTGCCGACCACTGTTAATCACTTATCCGAACTCTAATAATGACTTTTCTTAAAAATTGTAATCTTTTTGCCCCACACTGTTAATCACTAATCCGACCACTAAAAATGACTTTGCCCAACAATTGTAATGACTTTGCCATCCACTGTTAATCACTTATCCGAACTCTAAAAATGACTCTGCCCAACAATTGTAATGACTTTGCCAACCACTGTTAATCACTTATCCGGACTCTAAAAATGACTTTTCTTAAAAATTGTAATCACTTTGCCCCACACTGTTAATCACTAATCCGACCTCTAAAAATGACTTTGCCCAACAATTGTAATGACTTTGCCGACCACTGTTAATCACTTATCCGACCTCTAAAAATGACTTTGCCCAACAATTGTAAAGACTTTGCCAACCACTGTTAATCACTTATCAGACCGCTAAAAATGACTTTGCCCAAAAATTGTAATGACTTTGCCAACCACTGTTAATCACTCATCCGATCTCTAGAAATGACTTTGCCCAACAATTGTAATGACTTTGCCAACCACTGTCAATCACTTATCCGAACTCTAAAAATGACTTTGCCGAACAATTGTAATGACTTTGCCAACCACTGTTAATCACTTATCCGAACTCTAATAATGACTTTTCTTAAAAATTGTAATCTTTTTGCCCCACACTGTTAATCACTAATCCGATCTCTATAAATGACTTTGCCCAACAATTGTAATGACTTTGCCAACCACTGTTAATCACTTATCCGACCTCTAAAAATGACTTTGCCCAACAATTGTAATGACTTTGCCAACCACTGTCAATCACTTATCCGACCACTAAAAATGACTTTTCTTAAAAATTGTAATCACTTTGCCCCACACTGTTAATCACTAATCCGACCTCTAAAAATGACTTTGCCCAACAATTGTAATGACTTTGCCAACCACTGTTAATCACTTATTCGACCTCTAAAAATGACTTTGCCCAACAATTGTAATGACTTTGCCAACCACTGTTAATCACTTATCAGACCGCTAAAAATGACTTTGCCCAAAAATTGTAATGACTTTGCCAACCACTGTTAATCACTCATCCGATCTCTAGAAATGACTTTGCCCAACAATTGTAATGACTTTGCCAACCACTGTCAATCACTTATCCGAACTCTAAAAATGACTTTGCCCAACAATTGTAATGACTTTGCCAACCATTGTTAATCACTTATTCGACCTCTAAAAATGACTTTGCCCAGTAATTGGAATGATTTTGCCAACAAATGTTAATCACATATCCGACCTCTAATAATGACTTTGCCTAACAATTGTAATGACTTTGCCAACCACTGTTAATCACTTATCCGACCTCTAAAAATGACTTTGCCCAACAATTGTAATGTTTTTGCCAACCACTGTTAATCACTCATCTGAACTCTAAAAATGACTTTGCCGAACAATTGTAATGACTTTGCCAACCACTGTTAATCACTTATCCGACCTCTAAAAATGACTTTGCCCAACAATTGTTATGACTTTGCCAACCACTGTAACTCACTTATCCGACCTCTAAAAATGACTTTGCCTAACAATTATAATGACTTTGCCAACCACTGTCAATCACTTATCCGACCTCAAAAAATGACTTTGCCCAGCAATTGTAATGACTTTGCCAACCACTGTTAATCACTTATCCGACCTCTAAAAATGACTTTGCCCAACAATTGTAATTATTTTGCCAACCACTGTCAATTACTAATCCGACATCTAAAAATGACTTTCCACAACAATTGTAATGACTTTGCCGACCACTGTTAATCACTTATCCGACCTCTAAAAATGACTTTGCCCAACAATTGTAATGACTTTGCCAACCACTGTTAATCACTTATCCGATCTCTAGAAATGACTTTGCCCAACAATTGTAATGACTTTGCCAACCACTGTCAATTACTAATCCGACATCTAAAAATGACTTTGCCCAACAATTGTAATGACTTTGCCAACCACTGTTAATAACTTATCCGGACTCTAAAAATGACTTTTCTTAAAAATTGTAATCACTTTGCCCCACACTGTAAATCCCATATCCGACCTCTAAAAATGACTTTGCCGAACAATTGTAATGACTTTGCCAACCACTGTTAATCACTTATCCGACCTCTAAAAATGACTTTGCCCAACAATTGTTATGACTCTGCCAACCACTGTAAATCACTTATCCGACCTCTAAAAATGACTTTGCCCAACAATTGTAATGACTTTGCCAACCACTGTTAATCACTTATCCGACCTCTAAAAATGACTTTGCCCAACAATTGTAATGACTTTGCCAACCACTGTAAATCCCATATCCGACCTCTAAAAATGACTTTGCCCAACAATTGTAATGACTTTGCCAACCACTGTCAATTACTAATCCGACATCTAAAATGACTATGCCCGACAATTGTAATGACTTTGCCAACCACTGTTAATAACTTATCCGGACTCTAAAAATGACTTTTCTTAAAAATTGTAATCACTTTGCCCCACACTGTAAATCCCATATCCGACCTCTAAAAATGACTTTGCCCAACAATTGTAATGACTTTGCCAACCATTGTTAATCACTAATCCGAACTCTAAAAATGACTTTGCCCAACAATTGTAATGACTTTGCCAACCACTGTTAATAACTTTTCCGGACTCTAAAAATGACTTTTCTTAAAAATTGTAATCACTTTGCCCCACACTGTAAATCCCATATCCGACCTCTAAAAATGACTCTGCCGAACAATTGTAATGACTTTGCCAACCACTGTTAATCACTTATCCGACCTCTAGAAATGACTTTGCCCAACAATTGTTATGACTTTGCCAACCACTGTAAATCACTTATCCGACCTCTAAAAATGACTTTGCCCAACAATTGTAATGACTTTGCCAACTACTGTTAATCACTTATCCGACCTCTAAAAATGACTTTGCCCAACAATTGTAATGACTTTGCCAACCACTTTTAATCACTTATCCGGACTCTAAAAATGACTTTGCCCAACAATTGTAATGACTTTGCCAACCACTGTTAATCACTAATCCGAACTCTAAAAATGACTTTGCCAACCACTGTTAATAACTTTTCCGGACTCTAAAAATGACTTTTCTTAAAAATTGTAATCACTTTGCCCCACACTGTAAATCCCATATCCGACCTCTAAAAATGACTTTGCCCAACAATTGTAATGACTTTGCCAACCACTGTAAATCCCATATCCGACCTCTAAAAATGACTTTTCTTAAAAATTGTAATCACTTTGCCCCACACTGTTAATCACCAATCCGACCTCTAAAAATGACTTTGCCCAACAATTGTAATGACTTTGCCAACCACTGTTAATCACTTATCCGACCTCTAAAAATGACTTTGCCCAACAATTGTAATTATTTTGCCAACCACTGTCAATTACTAATCCGACATCTAAAAATGACTTTCCAAAACAATTGTAATGACTTTGCCGACCACTGTTAATCACTTATCCGACCTCTAAAAATGACTTTGCCCAACAATTGTAATGACTTTGCCAACCACTGTAAATCCCATATCCGACCTCTAAAAATGACTTTTCTTAAAAATTGTAATCACTTTGCCCCACACTGTTAATCACCAATCCGACCTCAAAAAATGACTTTGCCCAGCAATTGTAATGACTTTGCCAACCACTGTTAATCACTTATCCGACCTCTAAAAATGACTTTGCCCAACAATTGTAATTATTTTGCCAACCACTGTCAATTACTAATCCGACATCTAAAAATGACTTTCCACAACAATTGTAATGACTTTGCCGACCACTGTTAATCACTTATCCGACCTCTAAAAATGACTTTGCCCAACAATTGTAATGACTTTGCCAACCACTGTTAATCACTTATCCGATCTCTAGAAATGACTTTGCCCAACAATTGTAATGACTTTGCCAACCACTGTCAATTACTAATCCGACATCTAAAATGACTTTGCCCAACAATTGTAATGACTTTGCCAACCACTGTTAATAACTTATCCGGACTCTAAAAATGACTTTTCTTAAAAATTGTAATCACTTTGCCCCACACTGTAAATCCCATATCCGACCTCTAAAAATGACTTTGCCGAACAATTGTAATGACTTTGCCAACCACTGTTAATCACTTATCCGACCTCTAAAAATGACTTTGCCCAACAATTGTTATGACTCTGCCAACCACTGTAAATCACTTATCCGACCTCTAAAAATGACTTTGCCCAACAATTGTAATGACTTTGCCAACCACTGTTAATCACTTATCCGACCTCTAAAATGACTTTGCCCAACAATTGTAATGACTTTGCCAACCACTGTAAATCCCATATCCGACCTCTAAAAATGACTTTGCCCAACAATTGTAATGACTTTGCCAACCACTGTCAATTACTAATCCGACATCTAAAATGACTTTGCCCAACAATTGTAATGACTTTGCCAACCACTGTTAATAACTTATCCGGACTCTAAAAATGACTTTTCTTAAAAATTGTAATCACTTTGCCCCACACTGTAAATCCCATATCCGACCTCTAAAAATGACTTTGCCCAACAATTGTAATGACTTTGCCAACCACTTTTAATCACTTATCCGGACTCTAAAAATGACTTTGCCCAACAATTGAAATGACTTTGCCAACCACTGTTAATCACTAATCCGAACTCTAAAAATGACTTTGCCCAACAATTGTAATGACTTTGCCAACCACTGTTAATAACTTTTCCGGACTCTAAAAATGACTTTTCTTAAAAATTGTAATCACTTTGCCCCACACTGTAAATCCCATATCCGACCTCTAAAAATGACTCTGCCGAACAATTGTAATGACTTTGCCAACCACTGTTAATCACTTATCCGACCTCTAGAAATGACTTTGCCCAACAATTGTTATGACTTTGCCAACCACTGTAAATCACTTATCCGACCTCTAAAAATGACTTTGCCCAACAATTGTAATGACTTTGCCAACTACTGTTAATCACTTATCCGACCTCTAAAAATGACTTTGCCCAACAATTGTAATGACTTTGCCAACCACTTTTAATCACTTATCCGGACTCTAAAAATGACTTTGCCCAACAATTGTAATGACTTTGCCAACCACTGTTAATCACTAATCCGAACTCTAAAAATGACTTTGCCAACCACTGTTAATAACTTTTCCGGACTCTAAAAATGACTTTTCTTAAAAATTGTAATCACTTTGCCCCACACTGTAAATCCCATATCCGACCTCTAAAAATGACTTTGCCCAACAATTGTAATGACTTTGCCAACCACTGTAAATCCCATATCCGACCTCTAAAAATGACTTTGCCCAACAATTGTAATGACTTTGCCAACCACTGTCAATTACTAATCCGACATCTAAAAATGACTTTGCCCAACTTTTGTAATGACTTTGCCAACCACTGTTAATAACTTATCCGGACTCTAAAAATGACTTTTCTTAAAAATTGTAATCACTTTGCCCCACACTGTAAATCCCATATCCGACCTCTAAAAATGACTTTGCCGAACAATTGTAATGACTTTGCCAACCACTGTTAATCACTTATCCGACCTCTAAAAATGACTTTGCCCAACAATTGTTATGACTTTGCCAACCACTGTAAATCACTTATCCGACCTCTAAAAATGACTTTGCCCAACAATTGTAATGACTTTGCCAACCACTTTTAATCACTTATCCGGACTCTAAAAATGACTTTGCCCAACAATTGTAATGACTTTGCCAACCACTGTTAATCACTAATCCGAACTCTAAAAATGACTTTGCCTAACAATTGTAATGACTTTGCCAACCACTGTTAATAACTTTTCCGGACTCTAAAAATGACTTTTCTTAAAAATTGTAATCACTTTGCCCCACACTGTAAATCCCATATCCGACCTCTAAAAATGACTCTGCCGAACAATTGTAATGACTTTGCCAACCACTGTTAATCACTTATCCGACCTCTAGAAATGACTTTGCCCAACAATTGTTATGACTTTGCCAACCACTGTAAATCACTTATCCGACTTCTAAAAATGACTTTTCCCAACAATTGTAATGACATTGCCAACTACTGTTAATCACTTATCCGACCTCTAAAAATGACTTTGCCCAACAATTGTAATGACTTTGCCAACCACTTTTAATCACTTATCCGGACTCTAAAAATGACTTTGCCCAACAATTGTAATGACTTTGCCAACCACTGTTAATCACTAATCCGAACTCTAAAAATGACTTTGCCAACCACTGTTAATAACTTTTCCGGACTCTAAAAATGACTTTTCTTAAAAATTGTAATCACTTTGCCCCACACTGTAAATCCCATATCCGACCTCTAAAAATGACTTTGCCCAACAATTGTAATGACTTTGCCAACCACTGTAAATCCCATATCCGACCTCTAAAAATGACTTTGCCCAACAATTGTAATGACTTTGCCAACCACTGTCAATTACTAATCCGACATCTAAAAATGACTTTGCCCAACTTTTGTAATGACTTTGCCAACCACTGTTAATAACTTATCCGGACTCTAAAAATGACTTTTCTTAAAAATTGTAATCACTTTGCCCCACACTGTAAATCCCATATCCGACCTCTAAAAATGACTTTGCCGAACAATTGTAATGACTTTGCCAACCACTGTTAATCACTTATCCGACCTCTAAAAATGACTTTGCCCAACAATTGTTATGACTTTGCCAACCACTGTAAATCACTTATCCGACCTCTAAAAATGACTTTGCCCAACAATTGTAATGACTTTGCCAACCACTTTTAATCACTTATCCGGACTCTAAAAATGACTTTGCCCAACAATTGTAATGACTTTGCCAACCACTGTTAATCACTAATCCGAACTCTAAAAATGACTTTGCCCAACAATTGTAATGACTTTGCCAACCACTGTTAATAACTTTTCCGGACTCTAAAAATGACTTTTCTTAAAAATTGTAATCACTTTGCCCCACACTGTAAATCCCATATCCGACCTCTAAAAATGACTTTGCCCAACAATTGTAATGACTTTGCAAACCACTGTAAATCACTTATCCGACCTCTAAAAATGACTTTGCCTAAGAATTGTAATGACTTTGCCAACAACTGTTAATCACTTATCCGACCTCTAAAAATGACTTTGCCCAACAATTGTAATGTTTTTGCCAACCACTGTTAATCACTCATCCGAACTCTAAAAATGACTTTGCCCAACAATTATAATGACTTTGCCAACCACTGTCAATCACTTATCCGACCTCTAAAAATGACTTTGCCCAACAATTGTAATGACTTTGCCAACCAATGATAATCACTTATCCGACCTCAAAAAATGACTTTGCCCAGCAATTGTAATGACTTTGCCAACCACTGTTAATCACTTATCCGACCTCTAAAAATGACTTTGCCCAACAATTGTTATGACTTTGCCAACCACTGTAAATCACTTATCCGACCTCTAAAAATGACTTTGCCCAACAATTGTAATGACTTTGCCAACCACTGTTAATAACTTATCCGACCTCTAATAATGACTTTGCCCAACAATTGTAATGACTTTGCCAACCACTGTTAATCACTTATCCGATCTCTAGAAATGACTTTGCCCAACAATTGTAATGACTTTGCCAACCACTGTCAATTACCAATCCGACATCTAAAAATGACTTTGCCCAACAATTGTAATGACTTTGCCAACCACTGTTAATAACTTTTCCGGACTCTAAAAATGACTTTTCTAAAAAATTGTAATCACTTTGCCCCACACTGTAAATCCCATATCCGACCTCTAAAAATGACTTTGCCGAACAATTGTAATGACTTTGCCAACCACTGTTAATCACTTATCCGACCTCTAAAAATGACTTTGCCCAACCATTGTTATGACTTTGCCAACAACTGTAAATCACTTATCCGACCTCTAAAAATGACTTTGCCCAACAATTGAAATGACTTTGCCAACCACTTTTAATCACTTATCCGGACTC
Organism: Brachionus asplanchnoidis; assembly: GCA_025491095.1. Lineage (NCBI taxonomy): Eukaryota > Metazoa > Rotifera > Eurotatoria > Ploima > Brachionidae > Brachionus > Brachionus asplanchnoidis. The sequence continues at coordinate 31,044 of JAILYF010000110.1, read as the reverse complement.
TAAAAATGACTTTGCCCAACAATTGTAATGACTTTGTCAACCAATGTAAATCACTTATCCGACCTCTAAAAATGACTTTGCCTAACAATTGTAATGACTTTGCCAACCACTGTTAATAACTTTTCCGGACTCTAAAAATGACTTTTCTTAAAAATTGTAATGTTTTTGCCAACCACTGTTAATCACTCATCCGAACTCTAAAAATGACTTTGCCCAACAATTAAAATGACTTTGCCAACCACTGTCAATCACTTATCCGACCTCTAAAAATGACTTTGCCCAACAATTGGAATGACTTTGCCAACCAATGATAATCACTTATCCGACCTCAAAAAATGACTTTGCCCAGCAATTGTAATGACTTTGCCAACCACTGTTAATCACTTATCCGACCTCTAAAAATGACTTTGCCCAACAATTGTAATGACTTTGCCAACCACTGTCAATTACTAATCCGACATCTAAAAATGACATTCCCCAACAATTGTAATGACTTTGCCAACCACTGCTAATCACTTATCCGACCTCTAAAAATGACTTTGCCCAACAATTGTAATGACTTTGCCAACCACTGTTAATCACTTATCCGATCTCTAGAAATGACTTTGCCCAACAATTGTAATGCCTTTGCCAACCACTGTCAATTACTAATCCGACATCTAAAAATGACTTTGCCCAACAATTGTAATGACTTTGCCAACCACTGTTAATCACTAATCCGAACTCTAAAAATGACTTTGCCCAACAATTGTAATGACTTTGCCAAACACTGTTAATAACTTTTCCGGACTCTAAAAATGACTTTTCTTAAAAATTGTAATCAATTTGCCCCACACTGTAAATCCCATATCCGACCTCTAGAAATGACTTTGCCCAACAATTGTTATGACTTTGCCAACCACTGTAAATCACTTATCCGACCTCTAAAAATGACTTTGCCCAACAATTGTAATGACTTTGCCAACTACTGTTAATCACTTATCCGACCTCTAAAAATGACTTTGCCCAACAATTGTAATGACTTTGCCAACCACTTTTAATCACTTATCCGGACTCTAAAAATGACTTTGCCCAACAATTGTAATGACTTTGCCAACCACTGTTAATCACTAATCCGAACTCTAAAAATGACTTTGCCAACCACTGTTAATAACTTTTCCGGACTCTAAAAATGACTTTTCTTAAAAATTGTAATCACTTTGCCCCACACTGTAAATCCCATATCCGACCTCTAAAAATGACTTTGCCCAACAATTGTAATGACTTTGCCAACCACTGTAAATCCCATATCCGACCTCTAAAAATGACTTTGCCCAACAATTGTAATGACTTTGCCAACCACTGTCAATTACTAATCCGACATCTAAAAATGACTTTGCCCAACTTTTGTAATGACTTTGCCAACCACTGTTAATAACTTATCCGGACTCTAAAAATGACTTTTCTTAAAAATTGTAATCACTTTGCCCCACACTGTAAATCCCATATCCGACCTCTAAAAATGACTTTGCCGAACAATTGTAATGACTTTGCCAACCACTGTTAATCACTTATCCGACCTCTAAAAATGACTTTGTCCAACAATTGTTATGACTTTGCCAACCACTGTAAATCACTTATCCGACCTCTAAAATGACTTTGCCCAACAATTGTAATGACTTTGCCAACCACTTTTAATCACTTATCCGGACTCTAAAAATGACTTTGCCCAACAATTGTAATGACTTTGCCAACCACTGTTAATCACTAATCCGAACTCTAAAAATGACTTTGCCCAACAATTGTAATGACTTTGCCAACCACTGTTAATAACTTTTCCGGACTCTAAAAATGACTTTTCTTAAAAATTGTAATCACTTTGCCCCACACTGTAAATCCCATATCCGACCTCTAAAAATGACTTTGCCCAACAATTGTAATGACTTTGCAAACCACTGTAAATCACTTATCCGACCTCTAAAAATGACTTTGCCTAAGAATTGTAATGACTTTGCCAACAACTGTTAATCACTTATCCGACCTCTAAAAATGACTTTGCCCAACAATTGTAATGTTTTTGCCAACCACTGTTAATCACTCATCCGAACTCTAAAAATGACTTTGCCCAACAATTATAATGACTTTGCCAACCACTGTCAATCACTTATCCGACCTCTAAAAATGACTTTGCCCAACAATTGTAATGACTTTGCCAACCAATGATAATCACTTATCCGACCTCAAAAAATGACTTTGCCCAGCAATTGTAATGACTTTGCCAACCACTGTTAATCACTTATCCGACCTCTAAAAATGACTTTGCCCAACAATTGTTATGACTTTGCCAACCACTGTAAATCACTTATCCGACCTCTAAAAATGACTTTGCCCAACAATTGTAATGACTTTGCCAACCACTGTTAATAAATTATCCGACCTCTAATAATGACTTTGCCCAACAATTGTAATGACTTTGCCAACCACTGTTAATCACTTATCCGATCTCTAGAAATGACTTTGCCTAACAATTGTAATGACTTTGCCAACCACTGTCAATTACCAATCCGACATCTAAAAATGACTTTGCCCAACAATTGTAATGACTTTGCCAACCACTGTTAATAACTTTTCCGGACTCTAAAAATGACTTTTCTAAAAAATTGTAATCACTTTGCCCCACACTGTAAATCCCATATCCGACCTCTAAAAATGACTTTGCCGAACAATTGTAATGACTTTGCCAACCACTGTTAATCACTTATCCGACCTCTAAAAATGACTTTGCCCAACCATTGTTATGACTTTGCCAACAACTGTAAATCACTTATCCGACCTCTAAAAATGACTTTGCCCAACAATTGTAATGACTTTGTCAACCACTGTAAATCACTTATCCGACCTCTAAAAATGACTTTGCCTAACAATTGTAATGACTTTGCCAACCACTGTTAATAACTTTTCCGGACTCTAAAAATGACTTTTCTTAAAAATTGTAATGTTTTTGCCAACCACTGTTAATCACTCATCCGAACTCTAAAAATGACTTTGCCCAACAATTAAAATGACTTTGCCAACCACTGTCAATCACTTATCCGACCTCTAAAAATGACTTTGCCCAACAATTGGAATGACTTTGCCAACCAATGATAATCACTTATCCGACCTCAAAAAATGACTTTGCCCAGCAATTGTAATGACTTTGCCAACCACTGTTAATCACTTATCCGACCTCTAAAAATGACTTTGCCCAACAATTGTAATGACTTTGCCAACCACTGTCAATTACTAATCCGACATCTAAAAATGACATTCCCCAACAATTGTAATGACTTTGCCAACCACTGCTAATCACTTATCCGACCTCTAAAAATGACTTTGCCCAACAATTGTAATGACTTTGCCAACCACTGTTAATCACTTATCCGATCTCTAGAAATGACTTTGCCCAACAATTGTAATGCCTTTGCCAACCACTGTCAATTACTAATCCGACATCTAAAAATGACTTTGCCCAACAATTGTAATGACTTTGCCAACCACTGTTAATCACTAATCCGAACTCTAAAAATGACTTTGCCCAACAATTGTAATGACTTTGCCAAACACTGTTAATAGCTTTTCCGGACTCTAAAAATGACTTTTCTTAAAAATTGTAATCACTTTGCCCCACACTGTAAATCCCATATCCGACCTCTAAAAATGACTTTGCCGAACAATTGTAATGACTTTGCCAACCACTGTTAATCACTTATCCGACCTCTAAAAATGACTTTGCCCAACAATTGTTATGACTTTGCCAACCACTGTAAATCACTTATCCGACTTCTAAAAATGAATTTGCCCAACAATTGTAATGACTTTGCCAACCACTTTTAATCACTTATCCGGACTCTAAAAATGACTTTGCCCAACAATTGTAATGACTTTGCCAACCACTGTTAATCACTTATCCGACCTCAAAAATGACTTTGCCCAGCAATTGTAATGACTTTGCCAACCACTGTTAATCACTTATCCGACCTCTAAAAATGACTTTGCCCAACAATTGTAATGACTTTGCCAACCACTGTCAATTACTAATCCGACATCTAAAAATGACATTCCCCAACAATTGTAATGACTTTGCCAACCACTGCTAATCACTTATCCGACCTCTAAAAATGACTTTGCCCAACAATTGTAATGACTTTGCCAACCACTGTTAATCACTTATCCGATCTCTAGAAATGACTTTGCCCAACAATTGTAATGCCTTTGCCAACCACTGTCAATTACTAATCCGACATCTAAAAATGACTTTGCCCAACAATTGTAATGACTTTGCCAACCACTGTTAATCACTAATCCGAACTCTAAAAATGACTTTGCCCAACAATTGAAATGACTTTGCCAAACACTGTTAATAACTTTTCCGGACTCTAAAAATGACTTTTCTTAAAAATTGTAATCACTTTGCCCCACACTGTAAATCCCATATCCGACCTCTAAAAATGACTTTGCCGAACAATTGTAATGACTTTGCCAACCACTGTTAATCACTTATCCGACCTCTAAAAATGACTTTGCCCAACAATTGTTATGACTTTGCCAACCACTGTAAATCACTTATCCGACTTCTAAAAATGATTTTGCCCAACAATTGTAATGACTTTGCCAACCACTTTTAATCACTTATCCGGACTCTAAAAATGACTTTGCCCAACAATTGTAATGACTTTGCCAACCACTGTTAATCACTTATCCGAACTCTAAAAATGACTTCGCCCAACAATTGTAATGACTTTGCCAACCACTGTTAATAACTTATCCGACCTCTAATAATGACTTTGCCCAACAATTGTAATGACTTTGCCAACCACTGTTAATCACTTATCCGATCTCTAGAAATGACTTTGCCCAACAATTGTAATGACTTTGCCAACCACTGTTAATAACTTTTCCGGACTCTAAAAATGACTTTGCCCAACAATTGTAATGTTTTTGCCAACCACTGTTAATCACTCATCCGAACTCTAAAAATGACTTTGCCCAACAATTGTAATGACTTTGCCAACCACTGTTAATAACTTATCCGGACTCTAAAAATGACTTTGCCCAACAATTATAATGACTTTGCCAACCACTGTTAATCATTTATCCGAACTCTAAAAATGACTTTGCCCAACAATTATAATGACTTTGCCAACCACTGTCAATCACTTATCCGACCTCTAAAAATGACTTTGCCCAACAATTGTAATGACTTTGCCAACCAATGATAATCACTTATCCGACCTCAAAAAATGACTTTGCCCAGCAATTGTAATGACTTTGCCAACCACTGTTAATCACTTATCCGACCTCTAAAAATGACTTTGCCCAACAATTGTAATGATTTTGCCAACCACTGTCAATTACTAATCCGACATCTAAAAATGACTTTCCCCAACAATTGTAATGACTTTGCCAACCACTGTTAATCACTTATCCGACCTCTAAAAATGACTTTGCCCAACAATTGTAATGACTTTGCCAACCACTGTCAATTACTAATCCGACATCTAAAAATGACTTTGCCCAACAATTGTAATGACTTTGCCAACCACTGTTAATAACTTATCCGGACTCTAAAAATGACTTTTCTTAAAAATTGTAATCACTTTGCCCCACACTATAAATCCCATATCCGACCTCTAAAAATGACTTTGCCGAACAATTGTAATGACTTTGCCAACCACTGTTAATCACTTATCCGACCTCTAAAAATGACTTTGCCCAACAATTGTTATGACTTTGCCAACCACTGTAAATCACTTATCCGACCTCTAAAAATGACTTTGCCCAACAATTGTAATGACTTTGCCAACCACTGTAAATCACTTATCCGACCTCTAAAAATGACTTTGCCCAACAATTGTTATGACTTTGCCAACCACTGTAAATCACCTATCCGGACGTTAAAAATGACTTTGCCCAGAAATTGTAATCACTTTGCCCCACACTGTAAATCCAATATCCGACCTCGTAAAATGACTTTGCCCGACAATTGTAATGGTTTTGCCAACAATTGTTAATCACTTATCCGACCTCTAAAAATGACTTTGCCCAACAATTGTAATGACTTTGCCAACCACTGTTAATCACTTATCCGACCTCTAAATATGACTTTGCCTTTCAATTGTACTGACTTTGCAAACCACTGTTTATCACTTATCCGACCTCCAAAATTGACTTTGCCCAACAATTGTAAAGGTTTTGCCAATAATTGTTAATCACTTATCCGACCTATAAAAATCACTTTGCACAACAATTGTTATGACTTTGCCAACAACTGGAAATGACTTTGCACACCACTGTTAATCACTTATCCGACCTCTAAAAATGACTTTGCCCAACAATTGTTATGACTTTGCCAACCACTGGAAATGACTTTGCCCACCACTGTTAATCACTTATCCGACCTCTAAAAATGACTTTGCCCAACAATTGTAATGACTTTGCCAGCCACTTTTAATCACTTATCCGACCTCGAAAAATGACTGTGCCCAACAATTGTAATTACTTTGCCAACCAATGTAAATCACTTATCCGACCTCTAAATATGACTTTGCCTTACAAATGTAATGACTTTGCAAACCACTGTTTATCACTTATCCGACCTCCAAAATTGACTTTGCCCAACAATTGTAATGGTTTTGCCAACAATTGTTAATCACTTATCCGACCTCTAAAACTGACTTTGTCAAACAATTGTAATGACTTTGCCAACCAATGTTAATCACTTATCCGACCTCTAAAAATGACTTTGCCCAACAATTGTAATGACTTTGCCAACCACTGTAAATCACTTATCCGACCTCTAAAAATGACTTTGCCCAACAATTGTTATGACTTTGCCAACCACTGTAAATCACTTATCCGGACGTTAAAAATGACTCTGCCCAAAAATTGTTATCACTTTGCCCCACACTGTAAATCCCATATCCGACCTCTAAAAATGACTTTGCCCAACAATTGTAATGGTTTTGCCAACAACTGTTAATCACTTATCCGACCTCTAAAAATGACTTTGCACAACAATTGTTATGACTTTGCCAACCACTGGAAATGACTTTGCACACCACTGTTAATCACTTATCCGACCTCTAAAAATGACTTTGCCCAACAATTGTTATGACTTTGCCAACCACTGGAAATGACTTTGCCCACCACTGTTAATCACTTATCCGACCTCTAAAAATGACTTTGCCCAACAATTGTAATGACTTTGCCAGCCACTTTTAATCACTTATCCGACCTCGAAAAATGACTGTGCCCAACAATTGTAATTACTTTGCCAACCACTGTGAATCACTAATCCGACCTCTAAAAATGACTTTACCCAACAATTGTAATGACTTTGCCAACCACTGTAAATCACTTATCCGACCTCTAAAAATGACTTTGCCCAACAATTGTTATGACTTTGCCAACCACTGTAAATCACTTATCCGGACGTTAAAAATGACTTTGCCCAAAAATTTTAATCACTTTGCCCCACACTGTAAATCCCATATCCGACCTCTAAAAATGACTTTGCCCAACAATTGTAATGGTTTTGCCAACAATTGTTAATCACTTATCCGACCTCTAAAAATGACTTTGCCCAACAATTGTAATGACTTTGCCAACCACTGTTAATCACTTATCCGACCTCTAAATATGACTTTGCCTTTCAATTGTACTGACTTTGCAAACCACTGTTTATCACTTATCCGACCTCCAAAATTGACTTTGCCCAACAATTGTAAAGGTTTTGCCAATAATTGTTAATCACTTATCCGACCTATAAAAATGACTTTGCCCAACAATTGTTATGACTTTGCCAACCACTGGAAATGACTTTGCCCACCACTGTTAATCACTTATCCGACCTCTAAAAATGACTTTGCCCAACAATTGTAATGACTTTGCCAGCCACTTTTAATCACTTATCCGACCTCGAAAAATGACTGTGCCCAACAATTGTAATTACTTTGCCAACCAATGTAAATCACTTATCCGACCTCTAAATATGACTTTGCCTTACAAATGTAATGACTTTGCAAACCACTGTTTATCACTTATCCGACCTCCAAAATTGACTTTGCCCAACAATTGTAATGGTTTTGCCAACAATTGTTAATCACTTATCCGACCTCTAAAAATGACTTTGTCCAACAATTGTAATGACTTTGCCAACCAATGTTAATCACTTATCCGACCTCTAAAAATGACTTTGCCCAACAATAAAAATGACTTTGCCAACCACTGTTAATCACTTATCCGAACTCTAAAAATGACTTTGCCGAACAATTGTAATGACTTTGCCAACCACTGTTAATCACTTATCCGACCTCTAAAAATGACTTTGCCCAACAATTGTAATGACTTTGCCAACCACTGTTAATCACTTATCCGACCTCTAAATATGACTTTGCCTTTCAATTGTACTGACTTTGCAAACCACTGTTTATCACTTATCCGACCTCCAAAATTGACTCTGCCCAACAATTGTAAAGGTTTTGCCAATAATTGTTAATCACTTATCCGACCTATAAAAATCACTTTGCCCAACAATTGTTATGTTTTTGCCAACCACTGGAAATGACTTTGCACACCACTGTTAATCACTTATCCGACCTCTAAAAATGACTTTGCCCAACAATTGTTATGACTTTGCCAACCACTGGAAATGACTTTGCCCACCACTGTTAATCACTTATCCGACCTCTAAAAATGACTTTGCCCAAAAATTGTAATGACTTTGCCAACCACTGTTAATCACTTATCCGACCTCTAATAATGACTTTGCCCAACAATTGTACTGACTTTGCAAACCACTGTTTATCACTTATCCGACCTCCAAAATTGACTTTGCCCAACAATTGTAATGACTTTGCCAACCACTGTTAATCACTTATCCGACCTCTAATAATGACTTTGCCCAATAATTGTACTGACTTTGCAAACCACTGTTTATCACTTATCCGACCTCCAAAATTGACTTTGCCCAACAATTGTAAAGGTTTTGCCAATAATTGTTAATCACTTATCCGACCTATAAAAATCACTTTGCCCAACAATTGTTATGACTTTGCCAACCACTGGAAATGACTTTGCACACCACTGTTAATCACTTATCCGACCTCTAAAAATGATTTTGCCCAACAATTGTTATGACTTTGCCAACCAATGGAAATGACTTTGCCCACCACTGTTAATCACTTATCCGACCTCTAAAAATGACTTTGCCCATCAATTGTAATGACTTTGCCAGCCAATGTAAATCACTTATCCGACCTCTAAATATGACTTTGCCTTACAAATGTAATGACTTTGCAAACCACTGTTTATCACTTATCCGACCTCCAAAATTGACTTTGCCCAACAATTGTAATGGTTTTGCCAACAATTGTTAATCACTTATCCGACCTCTAAAAATGACTTTGTCCAACAATTGTAATGACTTTGCCAACCAATGTTAATCACTTATCCGACCTCTAAAAATGACTTTGCCCAACAATAAAAATGACTTTGCCAACCACTGTTAATCACTTATCCGAACTCTAAAAATGACTTTGCCGAACAATTGTAATGACTTTGCCAACCACTGTTAATCACTTATCCGACCTCTAAAAATGACTTTGCCCAACAATTGTAATGACTTTGCCAACCACTGTTAATCACTTATCCGACCTCTAAATATGACTTTGCCTTTCAATTGTACTGACTTTGCAAACCACTGTTTATCACTTATCCGACCTCCAAAATTGACTTTGCCCAACAATTGTAAAGGTTTTGCCAATAATTGTTAATCACTTATCCGACCTATAAAAATCACTTTGCCCAACAATTGTTATGACTTTGCCAACCACTGGAAATGACTTTGCCCACCACTGTTAATCACTTATCCGACCTCTAAAAATGACTTTGCCCAACAATTGTAATGACTTTGCCAGCCACTTTTAATCACTTATCCGACCTCGAAAAATGACTGTGCCCAACAATTGTAATTCCTTTGCCAACCAATGTAAATCACTTATCCGACCTCTAAATATGACTTTGCCTTACAAATGTAATGACTTTGCAAACCACTGTTTATCACTTATCCGACCTCCAAAATTGACTTTGCCCAACAATTGTAATGGTTTTGCCAACAATTGTTAATCACTTATCCGACCTCTAAAAATGACTTTGTCCAACAATTGTAATGACTTTGCCAACCAATGTTAATCACTTATCCGACCTCTAAAAATGACTTTGCCCAACAATAAAAATGACTTTGCCAACCACTGTTAATCACTCATCCGAACTCTAAAAATGACTTTGCCGAACAATTGTAATGACTTTGCCAACCACTGTTAATCACTTATCCGACCTCTAAAAATGACTTTGCCCAACAATTGTTATGACTTTGCCAACCACTGTAAATCACTTATCCGGACGTTAAAAATGACTTTGCCCAAAAATTGTAATGACTTTGCCAACCACTGTTAATAACTTTTCCGGACTCTAAAAATGACTTTTCTTAAAAATTGTAATCACTTTGCCCCACACTGTAAATCCCATATCCGACCTCTAAAAATGACTTTGCCCAACAATTGTAATGACTTTGCCAACCACTGTAAATCACTTATCCGACCTCTAAAAATGACTTTGCCTAACAATTGTAATGACTTTGCCAACCACTGTTAATCACTTATCCGACCTCTAAAAATGACTTTGCCCAACAATTGTAATGTTTTTCCCAACCACTGTTAATCACTCATCCGAACTCTAAAAATGACTTTGCCCAACAATTGTAATGACTTTGCCAACCACTGTTAATAACTTATCCGGACTCTAAAAATGACTTTGCCCAACAATTATAATGACTTTGCCAACCACTGTCAATCACTTATCCGACCTCTAAAAATGACTTTGCCCAACAATTGTAATGACTTTGCCAACCAATGATAATCACTTATCCGACCTCTAAAAATGACTTTGCCCAACAATTGTAATGACTTTGCCAGCCACTTTTAATCACTTATCCGACCTCGAAAAATGACTGTGCCCAACAATTGTAATTCCTTTGCCAACCAATGTAAATCACTTATCCGACCTCTAAATATGACTTTGCCTTAAAAATGTAATGACTTTGCAAACCACTGTTTATCACTTATCCGACCTCCAAAAATGACTTTGCCCAACAATTGTAATGACTTTGCCAACCACTGTAAATCACTTATCCGACCTCTAAAAATGACTTTGCCTAACAATTGTAATGACTTTGCCAACCACTGTTAATCACTTATCCGACCTCTAAAAATGACTTTGCCCAACAATTGTAATGTTTTTCCCAACCACTGTTAATCACTCATCCGAACTCTAAAAATGACTTTGCCCAACAATTGTAATGACTTTGCCAACCACTGTTAATAACTTATCCGGACTCTAAAAATGACTTTGCCCAACAATTATAATGACTTTGCCAACCACTGTCAATCACTTATCCGACCTCTAAAAATGACTTTGCCCAACAATTGTAATGACTTTGCCAACCAATGATAATCACTTATCCGACCTCAAAAAATGACTTTGCCCAGCAATTGTAATGACTTTGCCAACCACTGTTAATCACTTATCCGACCTCTAAAAATGACTTTGCCCAACAATTGTAATGATTTTGCCAACCACTGTCAATTACTAATCCGACATCTAAAATGACTTTCCCCAACAATTGTAATGACTTTGCCAACCACTGTTAATCACTTATCCGACCTCTAAAAATGACTTTGCCCAACAATTGTAATGACTTTGCCAACCACTGTTAATCACTTTTCCGATCTCTAGAAATGACTTTGCCCAACAATTGTAATGACTTTGCCAACCACTGTCAATTACTAATCCGACATCTAAAAATGACTTTGCCCAACAATTGTAATGACTTTGCCAACCACTGTTAATAACTTATCCGGACTCTAAAAATGACTTTTCTTAAAAATTGTAATCACTTTGCCCCACACTGTAAATCCCATATCCGACCTCTAAAAATGACTTTGCCGAACAATTGTAATGACTTTGCCAACCACTGTCAATCACTTATCCGAACTCTAAAAATGACTTTGCCCAACAATTGGAATGACTTTGCCAACAACTGTTAATCACATATCCGACCTCTAGAAATGACTTTGCCCAACAATTGTAATGACTTTGCCAACCACTGTCAATTACTAATCCGACATCTAAAAATGACTTTGCCCAACAATTAGAATGACTCTGCCAACCACTGTCTATCACTTTTCCGAACTCTAAAAATGACTTTGCCCAACAATTGGAATGACTTTGCCAACCACTGTTAATCACTTATCCGGACTCTAAAAATGACTTTGCCCAAAAATTGTAATGACGTTGCCAACCACTGTTAATCACTTATCCGAACTCTAAAAATGACTTTCCCCAACAATTGTAATGACTTTGCCAACCACTGTTAATCACTTATCCGACCTCTTAAAATGACTTTGACCAACAATTGTAATGACTTTGCCAACCACTGTTAATCACTTATCCGATCTCTTGAAATGACTTTTCTTAAAAATTGTAATCACTTTGCCAACCACTGTCAATTACTAATCCGACCTCTAAAAATGACTTTGCCCAACAATTGTAATGACTTTGCCAACCAATGATAATCACTTTTCCGAACTCTAAAAATGACTTTGCCCAACAATTGGAATGACTTTGCCAACCACTGTTAATCACTTATCCGGACTCTAAAAATGACTTTGCCCAAAAATTGTAATGACTTTGCCAACCACTGTTAATCACTTATCCGTACTCTAAAAATGACTTTCCCCAACAATTGTAATGACTTTGCCAACCACTGTTAATCACTTATCCGACCTCTTAAAATGACTTTGACCAACAATTGTAATGACTTTGCCAACCACTGTTAATCACTTATCCGATCTCTTGAAATGACTTTTCTTAAAAATTGTAATCACTTTGCCAACCACTGTCAATTACTAATCCGACCTCAAAAAATGACTTTGCCCAACAATTGTAATGACTTTGCCAACCAATGATAATCACTTTTCCGAACTCTAAAAATGACTTTGCCCAACAATTGGAATGACTTTGCCAACCACTGTTAATCACTTATCCGGACTCTAAAATGACTTTGCCCAAAAATTGTAATGACTTTGCCAACCACTGTTAATCACTTATCCGAACTCTAAAAATGACTTTCCCCAACAATTGTAATGACTTTGCCAACCACTGTTAATCACTTATCCGACCTCTTAAAATGACTTTGCCCAACAATTGTAATGACTTTGCCAACCACTGTTAATCACTTATCCGATCTCTAGAAATGACTTTTCTTAAAAATTGTAATCACTTTGCCAACCACTGTCAATTACTAATCCGACCACTAAAAATGACTTTGCCCAACAATTGTAATGACTTTGCCAACCAATGATAATCACTTATCCGACCTCAAAAAATGACTTTGCCCAGCAATTGTAATGACTTTGCCAACCACTGTTAATCACTTATCCGACCTCTAAAAATGACTTTGCCCAACAATTGTAATGATTTTGCCAACCACTGTCAATTACTAATCCGACATCTAAAAATGACTTTGCCCAACAATTGTAATGTTTTTCCCAACCACTGTTAATCACTTATCCGAACTCTAAAAATGACTTTCCCCAACAATTGTAATGACTTTGCCAACCACTGTTAATCACTTTTCCGAACTCTAAAAATGACTTTGCCCAACAATTGGAATGACTTTGCCAACCACTGTTAATCACTTATCCGGACTCTAAAAATGACTTTGCCCAAAAATTGTAATGACTTTGCCAACCACTGTTAATCACTTATCCGAACTCTAAAAATGACTTTCCCCAACAATTGTAATGACTTTGCCAACCACTGTTAATCACTTATCCGACCTCTTAAAATGACTTTGCCCAACAATTGTAATGACTTTGCCAACCACTGTTAATCACTTATCCGATCTCTAGAAATGACTTTTCTTAAAAATTGTAATCACTTTGCCAACCACTGTCAATTACTAATCCGACCACTAAAAATGACTTTGCCCAACAATTGTAATGACTTTGCCAACCAATGATAATCACTTATCCGACCTCAAAAAATGACTTTGCCCAGCAATTGTAATGACTTTGCCAACCACTGTTAATCACTTATCCGACCTCTAAAAATGACTTTGCCCAACAATTGTAATGATTTTGCCAACCACTGTCAATTACTAATCCGACATCTAAAAATGACTTTGCCCAACAATTGTAATGACTTTGCCAACCACTGTTAATCACTTATCCGACCTCTAAAAATGACTTTGCCCAACAATTGTAATGTTTTTCCCAACCACTGTTAATCACTCATCCGAACTCTAAAAATGACTTTGCCCAACAATTGTAATGACTTTGCCAACCACTGTTAATAACTTATCCGGACTCTAAAAATGACTTTGCCCAACAATTATAATGACTTTGCCAACCACTGTCAATCACTTATCCGACCTCTAAAAATGACTTTGCCCAACAATTGTAATGACTTTGCCAACCAATGATAATCACTTATCCGACCTCAAAAAATGACTTTGCCCAGCAATTGTAATGACTTTGCCAACCAGTGTTAATGACTTATCCGACCTCTAAAAATGACTTTGCCCAACAATTGTAATGATTTTGCCAACCACTGTCAATTACTAATCCGACATCTAAAAATGACTTTCCCCAACAATTGTAATGACTTTGCCAACCACTGTTAATCACTTATCCGACCTCTAAAAATGACTTTGCCCAACAATTGTAATTACTTTGCCAACCACTGTTAATCACTTTTCCGATCTCTAGAAATGACTTTGCCCAACAATTGTAATGACTTTGCCAACCACTGTCAATTACTAATCCGACATCTAAAAATGACTTTGCCCAACAATTGTAATGACTTTGCCAACCACTGTTAATAACTTATCCGGACTCTAAAAATGACTTTTCTTAAAAATTGTAATCACTTTGCCCCACACTGTAAATCCCATATCCGACCTCTAAAAATGACTTTGCCGAACAATTGTAATGACTTTGCCAACCACTGTCAATCACTTATCCGAACTCTAAAAATGACTTTGCCCAACAATTGGAATGACTTTGCCAACAACTGTTAATCACATATTCGACCTCTAGAAATGACTTTGCCCAACAATTGTAATGACTTTGCCAACCACTGTCAATTACTAATCCGACATCTAAAAATGACTTTGCCCAACAATTAGAATGACTTTGCCAACCACTGTCAATCACTTTTCCGAACTCTAAAAATGACTTTGCCCAACAATTGAAATGACTTTGCCAACCACTGTTAATCACTTATCCAGACTCTAAAAATGACTTTGCCCAAAAATTGTAATGACTTTGCCAACCACTGTTAATCACTTATCCGAACTCTAAAAATGACTTTCCCCAACAATTGTAATGACTTTGCCAACCACTGTTAATCACTTATCCGACCTCTTAAAATGACTTTGCCCAACAATTGTAATGACTTTGCCAACCACTGTTAATCACTTATCCGATCTCTAGAAATGACTTTGCCCAACAATTGTAATGACTTTGCCAACCACTGTCAATTACTAATCCGACATCTAAAAATGACTTTGCCCAACAATTGTAATGACTTTGCCAACCACTGTTAATAACTTATCCGGACTCTAAAAATGACTTTTCTTAAAAATTGTAATCACTTTGCCCCACACTGTAAATCCCATATCCGACCTCTAAAAATGACTTTGCCGAACAATTGTAATGACTTTGCCAACCACTGTCAATCACTTATCCGAACTCTAAAAATGACTTTGCCCAACAATTGGAATGACTTTGCCAACAACTGTTAATCACATATCCGACCTCTAGAAATGACTTTGCCCAACAATTGTAATGACTTTGCCAACCACTGTCAATTACTAATCCGACATCTAAAAATGACTTTGCCCAACAATTAGAATGACTTTGCCAACCACTGTCAATCACTTTTCCGAACTCTAAAAATGACTTTGCCCAACAATTGGAATGACTTTGCCAACCACTGTTAATCACTTATCCGACCTCTAAAAATGACTTTGCCCAACAATTGTTATGACTTTGCCAAACACTGTAAATCACTTATCCGGACTCTAAAAATGACTTTGCCCAACAATTGTAATGACTTTGCAAACCACTGTTAATAACTTTTCCGGACTCTAAAAATGACTTTCCTTAAAAATTGTAATCACTTTGCCCCACACTGTAAATCCCATATCCGACCTCTAAAAATGACTTTGCCCAACAATTGTAATGACTTTGCCAATCACTGTAAATCACTTATCCGACCTCTAAAAATGACTTTGCCCAGCCATTGTAATGACTTTGCCAACAACTGTTAATCACTTATCCGACCTCTAAAAATGACTTTGCCCAACAATTGTAATGATTTTGCCAACCACTGTCAATTACTAATCCGACATCTAAAAATGACTTTCCCCAACAATTGTAATGACTTTGCCAACCACTGTTAATCACTTATCCGACCTCTAAAAATGACTTTGCCCAACAATTGTAATTACTTTGCCAACCACTGTTAATCACTTTTCCGATCTCTAGAAATGACTTTGCCCAACAATTGTAATGACTTTGCCAACCACTGTCAATTACTAATCCGACATCTAAAAATGACTTTGCCCAACAATTGTAATGACTTTGCCAACCACTGTTAATAACTTATCCGGACTCTAAAAATGACTTTTCTTAAAAATTGTAATCACTTTGCCCCACACTGTAAATCCCATATCCGACCTCTAAAAATGACTTTGCCGAACAATTGTAATGACTTTGCCAACCACTGTAAATCCCATATCCGACCTCTAAAAATGACTTTGCCGAACAATTGTAATGACTTTGCCAACCACTGTCAATCACTTATCCGAACTCTAAAAATGACTTTGCCCAACAATTGGAATGACTTTGCCAACAACTGTTAATCACATATCCGACCTCTAGAAATGACTTTGCCCAACAATTGTAATGACTTTGCCAACCACTGTCAATTACTAATCCGACATCTAAAAATGACTTTGCCCAACAATTAGAATGACTTTGCCAACCACTGTCAATCACTTTTCCGAACTCTAAAAATGACTTTGCCCAACAATTGGAATGACTTTGCCAACCACTGTTAATCACTTATCCGACCTCTAAAAATGACTTTGCCCAACAATTGTTATGACTTTGCCAAACACTGTAAATCACTTATCCGGACTCTAAAAATGACTTTGCCCAACAATTGTAATGACTTTGCAAACCACTGTTAATAACTTTTCCGGACTCTAAAAATGACTTTCCTTAAAAATTGTAATCACTTTGCCCCACACTGTAAATCCCATATCCGACCTCTAAAAATGACTTTGCCCAACAATTGTAATGACTTTGCCAATCACTGTAAATCACTTATCCGACCTCTAAAAATGACTTTGCCCAGCCATTGTAATGACTTTGCCAACAACTGTTAATCACTTATCCGACCTCTAAAAATGACTTTGCCCAACAATTGTAATGATTTTGCCAACCACTGTCAATTACTAATCCGACATCTAAAAATGACTTTCCCCAACAATTGTAATGACTTTGCCAACCACTGTTAATCACTTATCCGACCTCTAAAAATGACTTTGCCCAACAATTGTAATTACTTTGCCAACCACTGTTAATCACTTTTCCGATCTCTAGAAATGACTTTGCCCAACAATTGTAATGACTTTGCCAACCACTGTCAATTACTAATCCGACATCTAAAATGACTTTGCCCAACAATTGTAATGACTTTGCCAACCACTGTTAATAACTTATCCGGACTCTAAAAATGACTTTTCTTAAAAATTGTAATCACTTTGCCCCACACTGTAAATCCCATATCCGACCTCTAAAAATGACTTTGCCGAACAATTGTAATGACTTTGCCAACCACTGTCAATCACTTATCCGAACTCTAAAAATGACTTTGCCCAACAATTGGAATGACTTTGCCAACAACTGTTAATCACATATTCGACCTCTAGAAATGACTTTGCCCAACAATTGTAATGACTTTGCCAACCACTGTCAATTACTAATCCGACATCTAAAAATGACTTTGCCCAACAATTAGAATGACTTTGCCAACCACTGTCAATCACTTTTCCGAACTCTAAAAATGACTTTGCCCAACAATTGGAATGACTTTGCCAACCACTGTTAATCACTTATCCAGACTCTAAAAATGACTTTGCCCAAAAATTGTAATGACTTTGCCAACCACTGTTAATCACTTATCCGAACTCTAAAAATGACTTTCCCCAACAATTGTAATGACTTTGCCAACCACTGTTAATCACTTATCCGACCTCTTAAAATGACTTTGCCCAACAATTGTAATGACTTTGCCAACCACTGTTAATCACTTATCCGATCTCTAGAAATGACTTTGCCCAACAATTGTAATGACTTTGCCAACCACTGTCAATTACTAATCCGACATCTAAAAATGACTTTGCCCAACAATTGTAATGACTTTGCCAACCACTGTTAATAACTTATCCGGACTCTAAAAATGACTTTTCTTAAAAATTGTAATCACTTTGCCCCACACTGTAAATCCCATATCCGACCTCTAAAAATGACTTTGCCGAACAATTGTAATGACTTTGCCAACCACTGTCAATCACTTATCCGAACTCTAAAAATGACTTTGCCCAACAATTGGAATGACTTTGCCAACAACTGTTAATCACATATCCGACCTCTAGAAATGACTTTGCCCAACAATTGTAATGACTTTGCCAACCACTGTCAATTACTAATCCGACATCTAAAAATGACTTTGCCCAACAATTAGAATGACTTTGCCAACCACTGTCAATCACTTTTCCGAACTCTAAAAATGACTTTGCCCAACAATTGGAATGACTTTGCCAACCACTGTTAATCACTTATCCGACCTCTAAAAATGACTTTGCCCAACAATTGTTATGACTTTGCCAAACACTGTAAATCACTTATCCGGACTCTAAAAATGACTTTGCCCAACAATTGTAATGACTTTGCAAACCACTGTTAATAACTTTTCCGGACTCTAAAAATGACTTTTCTTAAAAATTGTAATCACTTTGCCCCACACTGTAAATCCCATATCCGACCTCTAAAAATGACTTTGCCCAACAATTGTAATGACTTTGCCAATCACTGTAAATCACTTATCCGACCTCTAAAAATGACTTTGCCCAGCCATTGTAATGACTTTGCCAACAACTGTTAATCACTTATCCGACCTCTAAAAATGACTTTGCCAAACAATTGTAATGACTTTGCTAACCACGGTTAATCACTCATCCGATCTCTAGAAATGACTTTGCCCAACAATTGTAATGACTTTGCCAACCAGTGTTAATCACTTATCCGACAACTAAAAATGACTTTGCTCAACAATTGTAATGACTTTGCCTACAACTGTTAATCACATATCCGACCTCTAAAAATGACTTTGCCCAACAATTGTAATGACATTGCCAACCACTGTTAATCACTTATCCGACCTCTAAAAATGACTTTGACCAGCAATTGTAATGACTTTGCCAACCACTGTCAATCACTTATCCGACCTCTAGAAATGACTTTGCCCAACAATTGTAATGTCTTTGCCAACCACTGTCAATCACTTATCCGAACTCTAAAAATGACTTTGCCCAACAATTGGAATGACTTTGCCAACCACTGTTAATCACTTATCCGACCTCTAAAAATGACTTTGCCCAACAATTGTTATGACTTTGCCAAACACTGTAAATCACTTATCCGGACTCTAAAAATGACTTTGCCCAACAATTGTAATGACTTTGCAAACCACTGTTAATAACTTTTCCGGACTCTAAAAATGACTTTTCTTAAAAATTGTAATCACTTTGCCCCACACTGTAAATCCCATATCCGACCTCTAAAAATGACTTTGCCCAACAATTGTAATGACTTTGCCAATCACTGTAAATCACTTATCCGACCTCTAAAAATGACTTTGCCCAGCCATTGTAATGACTTTGCCAACAACTGTTAATCACTTATCCGACCTCTAAAAATGACTTTGCCAAACAATTGAAATGACTTTGCTAACCACGGTTAATCACTCATCCGATCTCTAGAAATGACTTTGCCCAACAATTGTAATGACTTTGCCAACCAGTGTTAATCACTTATCCGACAACTAAAAATGACTTTGCTCAACAATTGTAATGACTTTGCCTACAACTGTTAATCACATATCCGACCTCTAAAAATGACTTTGCCCAACAATTGTAATGACTTTGCCAACCACTGTTAATCACTTATCCGAACTCTTAAAATGAATTTGCCCAACGATTGTAATGTCTTTGCCAACCACTGTCAATCACTTATCAGACCTCTAGAAATGACTTTGCCCAACAATTGTAATGTCTTTGCCAACCACTGTCAATCACTTATCCGAACTCTAAAAATGACTTTGCCCAACAATTGTAATGACATTGCCAACCACTGTTAATCACTTATCCGACCTCTAAAAATGACTTTGCCCAACAATTGTAATGACTTTGCCAACCACTGTTAATCACTTATCCGAACTCTTAAAATGAATTTGCCCAACGATTGTAATGTCTTTGCCAACCACTGTCAATCACTTATCAGACATCTAAAAATGAATTTGCCCAACAATTGTAATGACTTTGCCAACCACTGTCAATCACTTATCCGAACTCTAAAAATGACTTTGCCCAGCAATTGTAATGACTTTGCCAACCAATGATAATCACTTATCCGACCTCTAAAAATGACTTTGCCCAACAATTGTAATGACTTTGCCAACCAATGATAATCACTTATCCGACCTCAAAAAATGACTTTGCCCAGCAATTGTAATGACTTTGCCAACCACTGTTAATCACTTATCCGACCTCTAAAAATGACTTTGCCCAACAATTGTAATGATTTTGCCAACCACTGTCAATTACTAATCCGACATCTAAAAATGACTTTCCCCAACAATTGTAATGACTTTGCCAACCACTGTTAATCACTTATCCGACCTCTAAAAATGACTTTGCCCAACAATTGTAATGACTTTGCCAACCACTGTCAATTACTAATCCGACATCTAAAAATGACTTTGCCCAACAATTGTAATGACTTTGCCAACCACTGTCAATCACTTATCCGACCTCTAAAAATGACTTTGCCCAACAATTGTAATGACTTTGCCAACCAATGATAATCACTTATCCGACCTCAAAAAATGACTTTGCCCAGCAATTGTAATGACTTTGCCAACCACTGTTAATCACTTATCCGACCTCTAAAAATGACTTTGCCCAACAATTGTAATGATTTTGCCAACCACTGTCAATTACTAATCCGACATCTAAAAATGACTTTGCCGAACAATTGTAATGACTTTGCCAACCACTGTTAATCACTTATCCGACCTCTAAAAATGACTTTGCCCAACAATTGTTATGACTTTGCCAACCACTGTAAATCACTTATCCGAACTCTAAAAATGACTTTGCCGAACAATTGAAATGACTTTGCCAACCACTGTTAATCACTTATCCGACCTCTAAAAATGACTTTGCCCAACAATTGTTATTACTTTGCCAACCACTGTTAATAACTTTTCCGGACTCTAAAAATGACTTTTCTTAAAAATTGAAATCACTTTGCCCCACACTGTAAATCCCATATCCGACCTCTAAAAATGACTTTGCCCAACAATTGTAATGACTTTGCCAACCACTGTAAATCACTTATCCGACCTCTAAAAATGACTTTGCCCAGCCATTGTAATGACTTTGCCAACAACTGTTAATCACTTATCCGACCTCTAAAAATGACTTTGCCAAACAATTGTAATGACTTTGCTAACCACGGTTAATCACTCATCCGATCTCTAGAAATGACTTTGCCCAACAATTGTAATGACTTTGCCAACCAGTGTTAATCACTTATCCGACAACTAAAAATGACTTTGCTCAACAATTGTAATGACTTTGCCTACAACTGTTAATCACATATCCGACCTCTAAAAATGACTTTGCCCAACAATTGTAATAACATTGCCAACCACTGTTAATCACTTATCCGACCTCTAAAAATGACTTTGCCCAACAATTGTAATGACTTTGCCAACCACTGTCAATCACTTATCCGACCTCTAGAAATGACTTTGCCCAACAATTGTAATGTCTTTGCCAACCACTGTCAATCACTTATCCGAACTCTAAAAATGACTTTGCCCAACAATTGTAATGACATTGCCAACCACTGTTAATCACTTATCCGACCTCTAAAAATGACTTTGCCCAACAATTGTAATGACTTTGCCAACCACTGTTAATCACTTATCCGAACTCTTAAAATGACTTTGCCCAACGATTGTAATGTCTTTGCCAACCACTGTCAATCACTTATCCGAACTCTAAAAATGACTTTGCCCAAAAATTGTAATGACTTTGCCAACCACTGTAAATCACTTATCCGACCTCTAAAAATGACTTTCCCCAGCAATTGTAATGACTTTGCCAACCACTGTAAATCAATTATCCGAACTCTAAAAATGACATTGCCAAACAATTGTAATGACTTTGCTAACCACGGTTAATCACTCATCCGATCTCTAGAAATGACTTTGCCCATTAATTGTAATGACTTTGCCAACCATTGTTAATAACTTTGCCTACAACTGTTAATCACATATCCGACCTCTAAAAATGACTTTGCCCAACAATTGTAATGACATTGCCAACCACTGTTAATCACTTATCCGACCTCTAAAAATGACTTTGCCCAACAATTGTAATGACTTTTCCAACCACTGTTAATCACTTAGCCGATCTCTAGAAATGACTTTGCCCAACAATTGTAATGACTTTGCCAACCACTGTTAATAACTTTTCCGGACTCTAAAAATGACTTTTCTGAAAAATTGTAATCACTTTGCCCCACACTGTAAATCCCATATCCGACCTCTAAAAATGACTTTGCCCAACAATTATAATGACTTTGCCAACCACTGTCAATCACTTATCCGACCACTAAAAATGACTTTGCCCAACAATTGTAATGACTTTGCCAACCAATGATAATCACTTATCCGACCTCAAAAAATGACTTTGCCCAGCAATTGTAATGACTTTGCCAACCACTGTTAATCACTTATCCGACCTCTAAAAATGACTTTGCCCAACAATTGTAATGACTTTGCCAACTACTGTTAATCACTTATCCGATCTCTAGAAATGACTTTGCCCAACAATTGTAATGACTTTGCCAACCACTGTCAATTACTAATCCGACATCTAAAAATGACTTTGCCCAACAATTGAAATGACTTTGCCAACCACTGTTAATAACTTATCCGGACTCTAAAAATGACTTTTCTTAAAAATTGTAATCACTTTGCCCCACACTGTAAATCCCATATCCGACCTCTAAAAATGACTTTGCCGAACAATTGTAATGACTTTGCCAACCACTGTCAATCACTTATCCGAACTCTAAAAATGACTTTGCCCAACAATTGGAATGACTTTGCCAACAACTGTTAATCACATATCCGACCTCTAAAAATGACTTTGCCCAACAATTGTAATGACTTTGCCAACCACTGTCAATCACTTTTCCGAACTCTAAAAATGACTTTGCCCAACAATTGGAATGACTTTGCCAACCACTGTTAATCACTTATCCGACCTCTTAAAATGACTTTGCCCAACAATTGTTATGACTTTGCCAACCACTGTAAATCACTTATCCGGACTCTAAAAATGACTTTGCCCAAAAATTGTAATGACTTTGCCAACCACTGTTAATCACTTATCCGAACTCTAAAAATGACTTTGCCCAACAATTGTAATGACTTTGCCAACCACTGTTAATCACTTATCCGACCTCTAAAAATGACTTTGCCCAACAATTGTAATTATTTTGCCAACCACTGTCAATTACTAATCCGACATCTAAAAATGACTTTCCCCAACAATTGTAATGACTTTGCCAACCACTGTTAATCACTTATCCGACCTCTAAAAATGACTTTGCCCAACAATTGTAATGACTTTGCCAACCACTGTTAATCACTTATCCGATCTCTAGAAATGACTTTGCCCAACAATTGTAATGACTTTGCCAACCACTGTCAATTACTAATCCGACATCTAAAAATGACTTTGTTCAACTATTGTAATGACTTTGCCAACCACTGTCAATCACTTATCCGAACTCTAAAAATGACTTTGCCCAGCAATTGTAATGACTTTGCCAACCAATGATAATCACTTATCCGACCTCTAAAAATGACTTTGCCCAACAATTGTAATGACTTTGCCAACCACTTTTAATCACTTATCCGAACTCTAAAAATGACTTTGCCGAACAATTGAAATGACTTTGCCAACCACTGTTAATCACTTATCCGACCTCTAAAAATGACTTTGCCCAACAATTGTTATGACTTTGCCAACCACTGTAAATCACTTATCCGGACTCTAAAAATGACTTTGCCCAACAATTGTTATGACTTTGCCAACCACTGTCAATTACTAATCCGACATCTAAAAATGACTTTGCCCAACTATTGTAATGACTTTGCCAACCAATGATAATCACTTATCCGACCTCAAAAAATGACTTTGCCCAGCAATTGTAATGACTTTGCCAACCAGTGTTAATCACTTATCCGACAACTAAAAATGACTTTGCCCAACAATTGTAATGATTTTGCCAACCACTGTCAATTACTAATCCGACATCTAAAAATGACTTTGCCGAACAATTGTAATGACTTTGCCAACCACTGTTAATCACTTATCCGACCTCAAAAAATGACTTTGCCCAACAATTGTTATGACTTTGCCAACCACTGTAAATCACTTATCCGACCTCTAAAATGACTTTGCCCAACAATTGTAATGACATTGCCAACCACTGTTAATCACTTATCCGACCTCTAAAAATGACTTTGCCCAACAATTGTAATGACTTTGCCAACCACTGTCAATCACTTATCCGACCTCTAGAAATGACTTTGCCCAACAATTGTAATCACTTGGCCAACCACTGTAAATCACTTATCCGGACTCTAAAAATGACTTTGCCCAAAAATTGTAATGACTTTGCCAACCACTGTTAATCACTTATCCGAACTCTAAAAATGACTTTGCCCAACAATTGTAATGACTTTGCCAACCACTGATAACAACTTTTCCGGACTTTAAAAATGACTTTTCTTAAAAATTGTAATCACTTTGCCCCACACTGTAAATCCCATATCCGACCTCTAAAAATGACTTTCCCCAACAATTGTAATGACTTTGCCAACCACTGTAAATCACTTATCCGACCTCTAAAAATGACTTTGCCCAGCCATTGTAATGACTTTGCCAACAACTGTTAATCACTTATCAGACCTCTAAAAATGACTTTGCCAAACAATTGTAATGACTTTGCCCCACACTGTAAATCCCATATCCGACCTCTAGAAATGACTTTGCCCAACAACTGTAATTACTTTGCCAACCAGTGTTAATCACTTATCCGACAACTAAAAATGACTTTGCTCAACAATTGTAATGACTTTGCCTACAACTGTTAATCACATATCCGACCTCTAAAAATGACTTTGCCCAACAATTGTAATGACATTGCCAACCACTGTTAATCACTTATCCGACCTCTAAAAATGACTTTGCCCAACAATTGTAATGACTTTGCAAACCACTGTCAATCACTTATCCGACCTCTAGAAATGACTTTGCCCAACAATTGTAATCACTTTGCCCCACACTGTAAATCCCATATCCGACCTCTAAAAATGACTTTGCCCAACAATTGTAATGACTTTGCCAACCACTGTAAATCACTTATCCGACCTCTAAAAATGACTTTGCCCAGCCATTGTAATGACTTTGCCAACAACTGTTAATCACTTATCCGACCTCTAAAAATGACTTTGCCAAACAATTGTAATGACTTTGCTAACCACGGTTAATCACTCATCCGATCTCTAGAAATGACTTTGCCCAACAATTGTAATGACTTTGCCAACCAGTGTTAATCACTTATCCGACAACTAAAAATGACTTTGCTCAACAATTGTAATGACTTTGCCTACAACTGGTTAATCACATATCCGACCTCTAAAAATGACTTTGCCCAACAATTGTAATGACATTGCCAACCACTGTTAATCACTTATCCGACCTCTAAAAATGACTTTGCCCAACAATTGTAATGACTTTGCCAACCACTGTCAATCACTTATCCGACCTTTAGAAATGACTTTGCCCAACAATTGTAATGTCTTTGCCAACCACTGTCAATCACTTATCCGAACTCTAAAAATGACTTTGCCCAACAATTGGAATGACATTTCCAACCACTGTTAATCACTTATCCGACCTCTAAAAATGACTTTGCCCAACAATTGTAATGACTTTTCCAACCACTGTTAATCACTTAGCCGATCTCTAGAAATGACTTTGCCCAACAATTGTAATGACTTTGCCAACCACTGTTAATCACTTATCCGAACTCTTAAAATGACTTTGCCCAACGATTGTTATGTCTTTGCCAACCACTGTCAATCACTTATCAGACATCTAAAAATGAATTTGCCCAACAATTGTAATGACTTTGCCAATTACTGTTAATCACTCATCCGAACTCTAAAAATGACTTTGCCCAACAATTGTAATGACTTTGCCAACCACTGTTAATAACTTATCCGGACTCTAAAAATGACTTTGCCCAACAATTGTAATGACTTTGCCAACCACTGTTAATCACTTATCCGAACTCTAAAAATGACTTTGCCCAACAATTATAATGACTTTGCCAACCACTGTCAATCACTTATCCGACCTCTAAAAATGACTTTGCCCAACAATTGTAATGACTTTGCCAACCAATGATAATCACTTATCCGACCTCAAAAAATGACTTTGCCCAGCAATTGTAATGACTTTGCCAACCACTGTAAATCACTTATCCGAACTCTAAAAATGACTTTGCCCAACAATTGTAATGTTTTTGCCAACCACTGTCAATTACTAATCCGACATCTAAAAATGACTTTCCCCAACAATTGTAATGACTTTGCCAACCACTGTTAATCACTTATCCGACCTCTAAAAATGACTTTGCCCAACAATTGTAATGACTTTGCCAACCATTGTTAATCACTTATCCGACCTCTAAAAATGACTTTGCCAAACAATTGTAATGACTTTGCTAACCACGGTTAATCACTCATCCGATCTCTAGAAATGACTTTGCCCAACAACTGTAATGACTTTGCCAACCAGTGTTAATCACTTATCCGACAACTAAAAATGACTTTGCTCAACAATTGTAATGACTTTGCCTACAACTGTTAATCACATATCCGACCTCTAAAAATGACTTTGCCCAACAATTGTAATGACATTGCCAACCACTGTTAATCACTTATCCGACCTCTAAAAATGACTTTGCCCAGCAATTGTAATGACTTTGCCAACCACTGTCAATCACTTATCCGACCTCTAGAAATGACTTTGCCCAACAATTGAAATCACTTTGCCCCACACTGTAAATCCCATATCCGACCTCTAAAAATGACTTTGCCCAACAATTGTAATGACTTTGCCAACCACTGTAAATCACTTATCCGACCTCTAAAAATGACTTTGCCCAGCCATTGTAATGACTTTGCCAACAACTGTTAATCACTTATCCGACCTCTAAAAATGACTTTGCCAAACAATTGTAATGACTTTGCTAACCACGGTTAATCACTCATCCGATCTCTAGAAATGACTTTGCCCAACAATTGGAATGACTTTGCCAACCAGTGTTAATCACTTATCCGACAACTAAAAATGACTTTGCTCAACAATTGTAATGACTTTGCCAACCACTGTTAATCACTTATCCGACCTCTAGAAATGACTTTGCCCAACAATTGTAATGACATTGCCAACCACTGTTAATCACTTATCCGACCTCTAAAAATGACTTTGCCCAACAATTGTAATGACTTTGCAAACCACTGTCAATCACTTATCCGACCTCTAGAAATGACTTTGCCCCAACAATTGTAATCACTTTGCCCCACCACTGTTAATCCATATCCGACCTCTAAAAATGACTTTGCCCAACAATTGTAATGACTTTGCCAACCACTGTAAATCACTTATATCCGACCTCTAAAAATGACTTTGCCCAAGCCATTGTAATTACTTTGCCAACAACTGTTAATCACTTATCCGACCTCTAAAAATGACTTTGCCAAACACTTGTAATGACTTTGCTACCACGGTTAATCACTCATCCGATCTCTAGAAATGACTTTGCCCAACAATTGTAATGACTTTGCCAACCAGTGTTAATCACTTATCCGACAACTAAAAATGACTTTGCTCAACAATTGTAATGAACTTGCCCAACCACTGTAAATCCCATATCCGACCTCTAAAAATGACTTTGCCCAACAATTGTAATGACATTGCCAACCACTGTAATCACTTATCCGACCTCTAAAAATGGACTTTGACCAGCAATTGTAATGACCTTTGCCAACACTGTCAATCACTTATCCGACCTCTAGAATGACTTTGCCCAACAATTGTAATGTCTTTGCCAACCACTGTCAATCACTTATCCGAACTCTAAAAATGGACTTTGCCCAACAATTGTAATGACTTTTGCCACCCACTGTCAATCACTTATCCGACCTCTAGAATGACTTTGCCCAACAATTGTAATGTCTTTGCCAACCCACTGTCAATCACTTATCCGAACTCTTAAAATGAATTTGCCCAACGATTGTAATGTCTTTGCCAACCACTGTCAATCACTTATCAGACATCTAAAATGAATTTGCCCAACACTGTAATGACTTTGCCAACCACTGTCAATCACTTATCCGACCTCTAGAAATGACTTTGCCCAACAATTGTAATGTCTTTGCCAACCACTGTCAATCACTTATCCGAACTCTAAAAATGACTTTGCCCAACAATTGTAATGACTTGCCAACCACTGTTAATCACTTATCCGACCTCCTAAAAATGACTTTGCCCAACAATTGTAATGACTTGTTCCACCACTGTTAATCACTTAGAGCCTATCTCTAGAAATGACTTTGCCCAACAATTGTAATGACTTTGCCAACCACTGTTAATCACTTATCCGACTCTTAAAATGAATTTGCCAACAATTGTAATGACTTGCCAACCACTGTTAATCACTTATCAGACATCTAAAAATGAATTTGCCCAACAATGTAATGACTTTGCCAACCACTGTCAATCCTATCCGCAACTCTAAAAATGACTTTGCCCAACAATTGTAATGACTTGCCACAACTGTTAATCACATATCCGACTCTAAAATGACTTTGCCCCACAATGTAATGACTTGCCACCACTGTCAATCACTTATCCACCTCTAAAAATGACTTTGCCCAACAATTGTAATGACATTGCCAACCACTGTTAATCACTTATCCGACCTCTAAAATGACTTTGCCAACAATTGTAATGACTTTGCCAACCACTGTCAATCACTTATCCGACCTCTAGAAATGACTTTGCCCAACAATTGTAAGTCTTTGCCAACCACTGTCAATCACTTATCCGAACTCTAAAAATGACTTTGCCCAACAATTGTAATGACATTTGCCAACCACTGTTAATCACTTATCGACTCTAAAAATGACTTTGCCCAACAATGTAATGACTTTTCCAACCACTGTTAATCACTTAGCCGATCTCTAGAAATGACTTGCCCAACAATTGTAATGACTTTGCCAACCACTGTTAATCACTTATCCGAACTCTTAAAATGACTTTGCCCACGATTGTAATGTCTTTGCCAACCACTGTCAATCACTTATCAGACATCTAAAAATGACTTGCCCAACAATTGTAATGACTTTGCCAATTACTGTTTATCACTCATCCGAACTCTAAAAATGACTTTGCCCAGCATTGTAATGACTTTGCCACCCACTGGTTAATAACTTATCGGACTCTAAAAATGACTTTGCCCAACAATTGTAATGACTTTGCCAACCACGTTAATCACTTATCCGAACTCTAAAATGACTTTGCCCAACATTATAATGACTTTGCCAACCACTGTAATCACTTATCCGAACTCTAAAATGACTTTGCCAACAATTGTAATGTTTTGCCAACCACTGTCAATTACTCCGACATCTAAAAATGACTTTCCCAAACAATTGTAATGACTTTGCCAACCACTGTTAATCACTTATCCGACCTCTAAAAATGACTTTGCTAAACATTGTAATGACTTTGCCAACCACTGTAATCACTTCCGATCCTAGAAATGACTTTGCCCAACAATTGTAATGACTTTGCCAACCACTGTTCATTACTAAATCCGACATTAAAATGACTTTGCCCCACATGTAAACCCATATATCCGACTCTAAAAATGACTTTGCCCAACAATTGTAATGACTTTGCCAACCACTGTAATCACTTATCCGACCTCTAAAATGACTTTGCCCAGCATTGTAATGACTTTGCCAACAACTGTTATCAACTTATCAGACCTCTAAAAATGACTTGCCAACATTGTATGGACTTTGCTAACCACGTTAATCACTCATCCGAACTCTAAAATGACTTTGCCCAACAACTGTATGACGTTGCCAAACTGTTAATCACTATCTGACAACTAAAAATGACTTTGCCTCAACAATTGTAATGACTTTGCCAACTGTTTAATCACATATCCGACCTCTAAAAATGACTTTGCCCAACAATTGTAATGACGTTGCCAACCACTTTAATCACTTATCCGACCCTCTAAAATGACTTTGCCCAACACTTGTAATGACTTTGCCAAACCACTGTCAATCACTTATCCGACCTCTAGAAATGACTTTGCCCAACAATTGTAATCACTTTGCCCCACACTGTAAATCCCATATCCGAACCTCTAAAAATGA
>JAILYF010000109.1:0-257653 GCA_025491095.1 Brachionus asplanchnoidis | reverse complement strand
TGAATTTTTTGTGCTTTTAGTCACTGTTAAAAAATCAAGACTAAAATCAGGCATTTGAATAAAATTTGGAAGACCAATTCACTTCTCTCATAAAAGTTTTGAAATTGTTTTTTCATGTCTTATTCAAAAGACTGTTTTTTTTTGTGCTTTTAGTCGCTGTTAAAAAATCAAGACTAAAATCAGGCTTTTAAATAAAATTTGGAAGACCAATTTCACTTCTCTCATACAAGATATGAAATTGTTTTTTTCATGTCTAATTCAAAAGACTGTTTTTTTTGTGCTTTTAGTCACTGTTATAAAATCAAGAATAAAATCAGGCTTTTGAATAAAATTTGGAAGACCAATTTCACTTCTCTCATACAAGATATGAAATTGTTTTTTTCATGTCTAATTCAAAAGACTGTTTTTTTTGTGCTTTTAGTCACTGTTATAAAATCAAGACTAAAATCAGGCTTTTGAATAAAATTTGGAAGACCAATTCACTTCTCTCATACAAGTTATGAAATTGTTTTTTTCATGTCTTATTCAAAAGACTGTTTTTTTTTGTGCTTTTAGTCACTGTAATAAGTTCAAGACTAAAATCAGGCTTTTGAATAAAATTTGGAAGACCAATTTCACTTCTCTCATACAAGATATGAAATTGTTTTTTTCATGTCTAATTCAAAAGACTGTTTTTTTTGTGCTTTTAGTCACTGTTATAAAATCAAGAATAAAATCAGGCTTTTGAATAAAATTTGGAAGACCAATTTCACTTCTTTCATACAAGTTTTGAAATTGTTTTTTTCATGTCTAATTCAAAAGACTGTTTTTTTGTGCTTTTAGTCCCTGAAATAAGTTAAAGACTAAAATCAGGCTTTTGAATAAAATATGGAAAACTAATTTCACTTCTCTCATACAAGATATGAAATTGTTTTT
Source organism: Brachionus asplanchnoidis (assembly GCA_025491095.1). NCBI lineage: Eukaryota > Metazoa > Rotifera > Eurotatoria > Ploima > Brachionidae > Brachionus > Brachionus asplanchnoidis. The sequence continues at coordinate 256,738 of JAILYF010000109.1, read as the reverse complement.
TTCATGTCTAATTCAAAAGACTGTTTTTTTTGTGCTTTTAGTCACTGTTATAAAATCAAGAATAAAATCAGGTTTTTGAATTAAATTTGGAAGACCAATTTCTCTTCTTTCATACAAGTTTTGAAATTGTTTTTTTCATGTCTAATTCAAAAGACTGTTTTTTTTGTGCTTTTAGTCACTGTTATAAAATCAAGACTAAAATCAGGCTTTTGAATAAAATTTGGAAGACCAATTAACTTCTCTCATACAAGTTATGAAATTGTTTTTTTCATGTCTTATTCAAAAGACTGTTTTTTTTTGTGCTTTTAGTCACTGTAATAAGTTCAAGACTAAAATCAGGCTTTTGAATAAAATTTGGAAGACCAATTTCTCTTCTCTCATACAAGATATGAAATTGTTTTTTTCATGTCTAATTCAAAAGACTGTTTTTTTTGTGCTTTTAGTCACTGTTATAAAATCAAGACTAAAATCAGGCATTTGAATAAAATTTGGAAGACCAATTCACTTCTCTCATACAAGTTATGAAATTGTTTTTTTCATGTCTTATTCAAAAGACTGTTTTTTTTTGTGCTTTTAGTCACTGTAATAAGTTCAAGACTAAAATCAGGCTTTTGAATTAAATTTGGAAGACCAATTTCTCTTCTTTCATACAAGTTATGAAATTGTTTTTTTCATGTCTAATTCAAAAGACTTTTTTTTTTTTGCTTTTAGTCACTGTAATATGCTCAAGACTAAAATCAGGCTTTTAAATAAAATATGGAAAACTAATTTCACTTCTCTTATACAAGATATGAAATAGTTTTTTTCATGTCTAATTCAAAAGACTGTTTTTTTTGTGCTTTTTGTCAGTGTAATAAGTTCAATACTAAAATCAGGCTTTTGAATAAAATTTGGAAGACCAATTTCACTTCTCTTAGACAAGTTATGAAAAAGTTTTTTTCATGCCTAATTCAAAAGTCTGAATTTTTTTTGTGCTTTTAGTCACTGTTATAAAATCAAGAATAAAATCAGGCTTTTGGATAAAATTTGGAAGACCAATTTCACTTCTTTCATACAAGTTTTGAAATTGTTTTTTTCATGTCTAATTCAAAAGACTGTTTTTTTTGTGCTTTTAGTCACTGTTATAAAATCAAGACTAAAATCAGGCATTTGAATAAAATTTGGAAGACCAATTTCACTTCTTTCATACAAGTTTTGAAATGTTTTTTTCATGTCTAATTCAAAAAGCTGTTTTTTTTTGTGCTTTTAGTCACTGTAATAAGTTCAAGACTAAAATCAGGCTTTTGAATAAAATTTGGAAGACCAATTTCACTTCTCTCATACAAGATATGAAATTGTTTTTTTCATGTCTAATTCAAAAGACTGTTTTTTTTGTGCTTTTAGTGACTTTTATAAAATCAAGAATAAAATCAGGCTTTTGGATAAAATTTGGAAGACCAATTTCTCTTCTTTCATACAAGTTTTGAAATTGTTTTTTTCATGTCTAATTCAAAAGACTGTTTTTTTGTGCTTTTAGTCACAGTTATAAAATCAAGACTAAAATCAGGCATTTGAATAAAATTTGGAAGACCAATTCACTTCTCTCATACAAGTTATGAAATTGTTTTTTTCAAGTCTTATTCAAAAGACTGTTTTTTTTGTGCTTTTTGTCACTGTAATAAGTTCAATACTAAAATCAGGCTTTTGAATAAAATTTGGAAGACCAATTTCACTTCTCTCATACAAGATATGAAATTGTTTTTTTCATGTCTAATTCAAAAGACTGTTTTTTTTGTGCTTTTAGTCACTGTTATAAAATCAAGAATAAAATCAGGCTTTTGGATAAAATTTGGAAGACCAATTTCACTTCTTTCATACAAGTTTTGAAATTGTTTTTTTCATGTCTAATTCAAAAGACTGTTTTTTTGTGCTTTTAGTCACTGTTAAAAAATCAAGACTAAAATCAGGCATTTGAATAAAATTTGGAAGACCAATTTCACTTCTCTCATACAAGATATGAAATTGTTTTTTTCATGTCTAATTCAAAAGACTGTTTTTTTTGTGCTTTTTGTCACTGTAATAAGTTCAATACTAAAATCAGGCTTTTGAATAAAATTTGGAAGACCAATTTCACTTCTTTTATACAAGTTATGAAAAAGTTTTTTTCATGCCTAATTCAAAAGACTGTTTTTTTTTTTGCTTTTAGTCACTGTAATAAGTTCAAGACTAAAATCAGGCTTTTGAATAAAATATGGAAAACTAATTTCACTTCTCTTAGACAAGTTATGAAAAAGTTTTTTTCATGTCTAATTCAAAAGACTGAATTTTTTTGTGCTTTTAGTCACTGTTAAAAAATCAAGACTAAAATCAGGCATTTGAATAAAATTTGGAAGACCAATGTCACTTTTTTCATAACGGGTGTTCAATAATAAATGACCGTTTTTGTTAAATAGAAAAAAAATGTGTTCAAGTCGGTCAAAATGGCTGAAATTTTATACACATAAACTAACACCTTTCTTGTTTAAGAAATGGGTGTTATTAACTTTCCATCTCTAGTAAAACGGAAACGGGAAAAATCACCTAAACCGACTCTTGACCAAAAATGTCCTCGAAGGTTTGAATTTTACCAATTTTTAATATACACATATTCTGATGTGTAATTTTATGCTGATTAAAATGAGCCATAAATCATTTCTCTATCATGTTCCGTTCGAAAAATATCTTTAAAAAACCGCCAAAAAATGACCACTTAGTAAAATTCCAAAAAAATGCTGTTTTTGATTCTTTTTGCTATAACTTTCTATAGAAACATTCGATCAAAATAAAATTTTACACAATCATAGATGACTAAATAAGCTTTAAATAAACATATTAAATTTGTAGGTATCACTTTTGGTTTGACCAAAGAGTCATGAATAAACCAAAATTTGGTATCTCATTTTTATGAATGTATTGATCTAAGTGCTTAAAGTAAAATATATAAAAAGTATACTTAAATTAAAGCTAAATAAATCTAGTTTCTTAAAATATATAGGACTAAAGGGTGGTAATTTTGATCTTTGAAATAAAATCAACTAAATTATGCTTTAATATAAAAATTTTAAAAATTTTAATTTTGAATTTTTTGAATTTTAACTTATTTTAAAACTTTAAAATAAATTTTTTTTTATCAATTATTAAATAAAATATTTATTTTTTTTATATTTATTTATTATCAATCAAAAATTTTGATTTATTTATGACAATAACCTCCTTTAGCTTCCTCAACCATTCTTACCCTACTGGTAAAAGAATCAATGGCTCTTTTGATTTCTTCAGTCGGTATTTTACTAATTGCTGTCTTTATTTCTTCTATAAATGTATCACGATTAGAAAACTTATTGCAAATCATTCTTGTAACCACTGCGTTCAAAAAGTAAAAGTCGCATGGATTTAGGTCAGGTGAATTGGGTTGCCATTTATCTTTTTTTATAAATTTATAGAGATTATTCTCACAATATCTCTGGCTGATTTTTGCTGTGTGAGGTGTTGCACCATCTTGCTGAAAAAGCCACTTTGTCCCTACGAACAATTCATTCCCTTGTCTCTTGGCAAATGGTAAAATTCTCCTCTGATAATATTTTGAATCAATTGTATCCCCTTTTTTTTTTTAAATTTTAGCCAAATTTAATTCAAATTTTTTTTTACTAAATTCAAGATGAATTGTAATTTTTAAATACTCACCTTGTTCAACAAAATAAGCGCTTGTCGCACCATGTTCAGTCAAACCGATTCAAACCATTACGGACAGAGGGTATTACAAACCATTACAAATTATTATTTTAAAGAGAAAGCTAAAGATAAAAGACAATGGAACTAATAATACTAAGAAAATTGAGGATTGATCAATTAATTAAAAACTTAAATCATACCATGAAATCATAAATAATACTGTCAATTAGGTTAAATTTTCCACGTTTTTCTTTGATTATTGAACACTCTCTTCTCTTTTAAATGTCCAATAAAATTCAGTTTGAGTAATGTTTCAATTAACACATGAATAAATTATAATAAATTAAAAACATTTTTTTGTCGTTTTTTACATGGATTCGACTTGATATTGTCCATTTCCATTATGTTATTTATTTTGTCTGGCAAGTCATTGATATATATCACGAAAAGTAAGGGACCTAATACTGATCCTTGAGGCACACCACTTGTTATATTTCTCCACCTTGATTCCGATGTGCCCATAACCACCTTTTGCCTTCTATAGCTCGAGAATGCTTTAATACAGTCAAGCAGTTTACCATTTATTCCATGCGGTCCTAACTTGATGAGTAGTTTTTTATGTGAAACCATATCAAAAGTCTTCTCAAAGTCCGTGTATAGTACATCCACTCACTAATTATTAATACTCATCGACACCTTATGCTGACACTCCAAAAGGTAAGTTACACACGCCTTAATTTGAACAAAACCATGCTGTCTACTAGAGATCAAACTGTACTTGTTAAAATGTGCTGTTATCCAATCTCTAACTATTCCTTCCATTACCTTACAACATACTGATGTCAAGGAAACTGGTCTGTAATTTGACGTCGCGAGTTTACTCCTTTGCTTGTACAATGGGAAAATGTTCGCTTCCCTCCATTCTTCCGGTACGTCTCTCTCATTAAATGATTTACTGAATATGATGGCGAGTGCTGTTGACAACTCTTCATAGCAACTTATTAATACAATTTGTGTGACCCCGTCTCCGCCTGGTGACTTGTCGCAATTTAGTTTTTCCAACCTTATTTGCACATCTCTACTCTCCAATCTTTCTTCTCCATCACACTTGAACTCAGTTCTCATTTTAAATTTCTGAAAGTCACCAAGGTCTACCGAAAAGACCGATTCGAATTGTTCATTCAAAATCTCCGCTATCTAACTCCTGTCTGTTGTTGTACGCCCGTCTTTGTTAGTTAAAGAACCAATTCTCTCACTCACCTTCTGCTTGCTCTTCATGTAGCTGTATAGTGCTTTTGGATTCTTAGAGTAGTTGCTTGCAAGCCTCAACTCATAAACTGAGATATAAGTGTTCATGACCCATTTTACATATTTGCTAATTTCTTTGAACTCTGCATATCTCCCATTGTCTCTCCTGGGGCCCTGTACCAAGCTGCGCCATAAATTGCTCTTTCTTCTCATCAACGATTTGAGATCTTTCATTAGCCACGGTGGCCGGATCCTTCGATTTGCATCAACTTTTATCTTTGGAATAAATCTTTCACAAGTTTCATTATATATTTCCAGGAACTCTTTATAAGAATCGTGGATGTTCTTGTCCACAAGAGCAACTCTCCAATTGATGCTCTCAAAGAATTTTTTCATTCTTTTATAGTCTCCCTACTTTGTTTTTGTAATCCTCTTAAACTTGTCCCCAAGCTCTTTCACCTTCTCCTTTAACTAGTATCTCCAACTAATTCTCAAATGAACATTCTCCTTGCCAACGAGGACTTCTCCTGGTTCAAGGTTATCCATTCTCTCATGCGCCTCCGTTATGACTAGATCCAATATGTTAGTTAATTTATTTGCTCCTTCTGGAAAGTTTTAAAACAGACATTATGAGTCAAAAACCCCTCGCTTAAACTGTTCACATATTCTGCCGCACTCTCTGTCTTAGTTAAAATTTTTGCCCTTAAGTTATCATCCAGTCCGGTTCAGTGTAGTTGAAATCACCCACCAGTAACAATCCACTATATAACCCCCGATTAACTAAATTATTCGCCATTTCTATCGATTTGATTATCTCTCTATCTCTCATCCTGTGCGTCTCCTCACTTTCTGTTTCTCCCTTACTGTTTCTTATTAATGTAAAATTCATTTGGATTGATTACGAAACAATATCCAAAAGGTGATTTTATTCACATTTAGAAAAAAAAAAATTTTTAAAAAAATTTTTGAATCAATTTTTATCAATCTAAAATATTTTAATCGCCAATTTAGCTTGATAGTCTCAATTATTTAATACAAAGTTTTTCTTTAATTTTAAAAATTTTAATAATTATTTTGTGTTTTTCATCAAAATATTTTTTTGACATTCATAAATTTACGCCAGAAAGTGGAAAATAAGTAAAATAAAATTTTGAATGGGAAAAAATTAAAAAAATTCAATTTTATCTTTAGAAAAATTTCTATTGTATAGTGAAAAATTAATTAATTTCTTAAAAAAGTTGACAGCTTACTTAAGACATATGGTTCGGTCTCATTGGACGGCTGAACAGATTGATTTTTAGTTGAGATAACGACGATACTTTATTACAATTCTATGTAACGGAATCTTTGGAGTGGCTCAAGCTGAAATTATCTATTTTAAAAACTAAAATTAATTTTGATTAAGATTTTTAATTTTATTTCATTATAGATTGGAAAATAATCAAGAATGTTTAAAAGTAGAAAAAGATTCTTTTTTAATGTTTTTTTAAAAACAAAAATGTTGATCATGCAAAAATCGATATAATTAAAAAACCAATCGTAAAAAATTGATTAAATTTTTATATAGGTTAATTTAAATATAAACAAACAAAAATCTATAAGAATGTTTTCGGAATATTCGATAATTTTGATAATATTCGAATAGTAACTTGTAAACTTGGGCTAAAAGCGTGTAATTTTTTTAAAATAATTTTGAAGTTATTTAGAAATAAAAGTTTAAATTAATGTTGTTTTTTGCTTACATAATTTCTAAAAAATATTTTATTTAACTTTTTTGCAAAATTTTATTAATGACTAAATTATTAAATTGATTCCCAGAAAATTATTTTATTACCCTTACCCTCAATGTCATATTTTTGACAAATTAGAATATTATAATCAAATAGCAGAAATGACAAAGCTGACAGTAGGGCAGGAGGCCCAGGTGGCTACGATGATCACGGAAGCAATTAAGAAAGTCAAATTGGAGGAGAATCCCAAAATGGACGAGGTCCTCGAGAGATTAAAGATATTTGGGGAAGAGAATGTCGCTCTCAGAGTAAATTTTGATCAACTGAAAGAAAAAATGACAAAACTGGATGGCAGAGCGGAGACGACATCGTAGGCAACACATCCGTTTATCCCTTATTTCTAAACTCTCTTGCCTTCCTCAGAATTTCCTTCTTCACTTTTAGCTCCTCACATGTAATCAAAATAGGTCCATTCTCCTTTAATCTTGTCATTTTGACTATATCAACATGTTCTTCCAGTCCAATAGCAGTAAGTTTCTTGGTCACCTCCCCTAACACCACCTCTTCTTCCTTTCCGGTTTTTATCTTTCTGACCGCGTCTCATACTGGAATCTTTTCAAATATAATAATGTTTTTTTCTTTCCTTTTACTCCTGTTTTGCTCCACTATCACCATATTGGATAAAACGTTCCGCACATTCTTACTCTTTACCACCTCCTTCCAGAAATTGTCTGAGTCTTGAACAGTTGCCACCGATGTCGTCTCCGCTCTGCCATCCAGTTTTGTCATTTTTTCTTTCAGTTGATCAAGTTCTAAGTAAAATCCAGTTGCAGAATCCGCACATTAAAAGCCATGCACTCTCATCTAATGGTCCAGCTGGAGGAATACGAGGGCATCCAAGAAGATTGACCAAACAATTGACACGAATTAAAAAAAGAGATAGCTTCTTGAATTATAGAGTGGAACAAATTACCAGTAGAGGTTGCTAATGCAAAATCCAAAATTGAATTAAAAAAAAAAACTTGATAAATATTTGAAACTAAAATAATGAATTTCTTCTATTAACATAATTTTATCATTAAAAGGATTTTTGTTAAAACCAGACAGCTACCATAGCGAGGTTACTTATAGCCTTGCTCCGCAGTTAGTCTGCTGTAGCTTATTATTATTAATATTATTATTATGTTTCTCTTTATTATTTAATTTAATTTTTTTTAATTTTTTTAATAAATGACGATAATGACCTTTCTGTTTGAAAACAAGTAAGTGAGTAGCAAGCAACATGGTTTTATGCCTTGAACCACAAACCTGTTAGAGTTTTTAGACAGGGTCACTTTTGAGATTGATAGTGGTAATTTGGTAGTCGTGATCTATCCTGATATTTCCAAAGCTTTTGACAAAGTTTCTCATCAGAAATTAATAATCAAGTTAAGCTCATATGGTTTTGTTGGTAATACTTTAGAATGGATAAAAAGCTTTTTAATTTAAAGAAAACAGCGGGTAGTACTCGGTGATGTCGTTTCTAAGTGGGAGAATGTAACAAGCGGGGTTCCACAGGGGTCAGTCCTTGGACCAATACTTTTCGTTATATACATAAATGACCTTCTTGAAAGATTTCTAAATCCCTGCCTTTCATATGCTGACGACTTGAAATTAATGGGAATTTATGATCGTAACTAAGATAGCTCATTTAAGCTACAGGAAGATTTGGAGATGTTAAGTGAATGGAGTATAACATGATCTACAGAGTTTAATGTCACGAAATGTAAAGCAATGTACATTGGCGGAAGAAAGAATGTACCTTGGCGTATTTATTACAAATGATCTAAATTGGAACAAGCAATGCTACGCAGCAGCTGCTAAAGCAAATAGTGTTTTGGGTCAAATCAAGAGTTCATTTTCATTTTTGGACAGAGAGACGATTGTGCCACTTTATAAGGGGCTGATTCGCCCTCATCTTGAAACCGAAGTCAGTGTTTGGTCGCCTTCGTTTAAAACGTACATAAATATTCTTGATAAGGTTCAGAAAAGAGCAACCAAATTGGTTAAATCAATTAAAGAAAAACCTTATGAAGAGAGACTTCGAGATCTGGATCTGATTAGTTTAGAGGAACGCCGATTAAAAGGTGACTTGATCCAAATGTATAAGATTGTGCACAAGGTTGAAAATATAGAATTGGTAAATAATGTAAATTATGCTAAAAGTTTATCTCTAAACTTAAGAAGGTCAAATGATAAAAAGCTGGTAAGGGAAATAAACAAAAGAGGTCGGTATCGCTACAATTTCTTAACGAACAGAGTTGTCGAGACATTGAACAGGTTGTCATCAAATGCGGTAAATGCGATGTAAGTCAATAGTTTCAAAGCATTTATAGACAGGGAAGTTTTTGGAATGGCTAAAGGCAATGCCTGCAACTGGCATTTATAGAGCAAGGCGCAATTACGCGCTTGTATAGGCAAATGCTTAAACTACAGTTTTTACTACTACTACTACTACTACAACTAAATAGATTTTTTTTTAAACAAAAAATATCAAACTTTCAGTTATTTTATTTATTCATTCTTTATTTTTGTGAAAACGTTTACAATATTTATATCAAGGAAAAGAACACGAATTTATTTTAAAAAATTCATCCAGTCAATGCTGATATAAAAAATATTTTCTTGAAAAAAAGTCTCTGTTTTTATTGTTCTTGTTCTAATTTTTGATTTTCACTTATAGAATACAAAATATATATACAAAAAAATCGAATATTTAAATAATACTATTTAAATCACATAAAATTAGTCAAAATCAAAAATTAAAAGAAAGGACAAATATTAGATTTTTGACACACAAATTATCAATTTACAAATAAATAAAGAAACAAATATGAACAAATACAAAAGAGAATATATTTATGTAATTTTATTTTGACTTAAGGGCAAGTGTGCAAAATTAAGAAAAAAAAACTAAATTAGACAATCTCACTTGTTATGTAAGAGTCTGTTTCGTTCATCTTTAATATTGAAAAAAATTTATCCATGACTGCATTTTCATAAGGATTAACATCCCATTGACCGGACTAAGTTTAGAAAAAAAAATTAACTTTACAATTTTGAATTTAAATACCATCAAAATGTCGTCAGTATAATTTTGAGATTGCATTGGGACGCAATGAAACAGGTTCGGATTTTATATTTACTGGTTTTTAATTGAGAAAATTAGAAATGAATTTTTCACTTAAAAAAATTTTCCTGATTATTAACACTTAACTCAGTTTCAGCATCAAATTTTTTTCAAGACAAGTGATGACACAAATATTGCTTTGATTTTGGTTGACAATCTTCAATACTTTAAAAGTAAAAAACTGAATAAACTAAAATAACAATTAAACTAACATTATTTTGAGTTTTAAAAGGAACAAGTTAAAACCAAAAAGGCAAAAGCAATCAAAAAATATAAGAAACACGAAACCAAATATCGTTTTCTAAAGATAAAAAGAAATACTTTTTTTTTAAAGGATTTTTTGGTTTAAAAAGAAACAATAATAATTTTATAAAAAAAATTTTATTCAAGGCATGTGGTTTAAAAAAAAACTTAAGACTTTGTTTTCTAGTATGAGCTTACAAAAAAAAATCTGAAAGCACGAGAACAAAGTCTTAAGATAAAAATTAATATTGTTTAAAAGAAAGATTCCTTTATTATTAAAAAATCGCATTGTGAATTTTCATACAAACCTTCCAAAAATACCAAAAATAAAAATCTATTTCACTTATAAAATTTGATATAATTTAGCTAAATATAATTTGAAGGTAAAACAACGTGAAAAAAAAAAGTTTCACAAAATTCCAAAAAAAAAATTTAATGAATGTTTGGAACTAATGTATAATATCAAATCAAAAATCTATATTTTGAGATGCAAATTTTTTTAACTTAAAAATCTAATTTAATAGGAAATTTTTTATGCAGTCTTTAAATTATTATCATATCGAAGTTGCATGCATTTTAATATACTTTTTTTAATTTTTAAAAAGTCCACTTCTTTTTGCCAAATTATTTTTGCCCCTTACCAAATTTATATCCGACCGAGAGTTACAAATCGAGTTTACAAGTGCTTGAATGTTCGATAGAATTTAAAGAAAAGCTAAGCTGATGTGCGCGCTAGTCAAAGTGTTCTCGATCATCAAGAAAAGACAAATCATCAGCTCAACTGTGCCAAGAAATTGGCATCACCAACATAGACATCGAGTACACCACGACGACTTTCAAACCTAGTCACATACAAACTGTTCAATCAACACATCCGACCGCTACTGATCGAAAAAAAATCCAAACTAGTCATGTACAAAATGTTGAGCGTGATCGGTGCCAAGTGGCGCGAGTTCATCGAGCTCAAGGAGCAGTTCGTGCTCTCATCCAAATCGGAAGAGTCGGTGCCGACGATCAGCTAGATGCAATACGAAGCAGGCACCGTGTCTTACCAGCGGACTCGGTCAGGCTGCGGTAAAGCCAGCCGACTACTCCGACCAAACCGAGTATGAGACGAACTTGGTTGACGAGAGACGCACTAGTTCATGTCCCAAATGCGCCTCCATCAAATTCACTAAAGACGAGCTTAAGATAAAAATTAAGAACGACGAGCGGGGCCCGCAAACTCAAAGCCAAAAAGCGCCAGAGACGCCGAGTTCGAGGCCATGCTCGAGGAACAGTGTCAGCATCAGGTCTATTGCGAGTCGTGTCCCTAGTCTTATCATTTGTTTTGGAGGAGGCACCGGACTGCGAATGATTCAGTGACAAGTGCGAGAAAAGCAGCGTGGCCGAACAATTGCACGCCGAGCTCAACACAAAACGACAAGTCGAGCAGCGGGCCGCGACGAGCAGGAAGGCCGAGCTCAAGAACGCCCTGTCCAACGACACCGGCAACGACATCAGCAACTTGGAGTTTTGTGGCGTGTGCAAGGACGGCGGCGAGCTGCTCTGCTGCGATTCGTGTCCCAAGTCGTTTCATCTCAAGTGTTTGACGCCGCCGTTCACTCGGATGCTCAATTATGCGTTGACGAGCGCCATGTGCAGTGTGGCCAAGCCCAAGTCGGTTGTCAAAAAGATTTTCTTCCGTGATCATCGTAGCCACCTGGGCCTCCTGCCCTACTGTCAGCTTTGTCATTTCTGCTATTTGATTATAATATTCTAATTTGTCAAAAATATGACATTGAGGGTAAGGGTAATAAAATAATTTTCTGGGAATCAATTTAATAATTTAGTCATTAATAAAATTTTGCAAAAAAGTTAAATAAAATATTTTTTAGAAATTATGTAAGCAAAAAACAACATTAATTTAAACTTTTATTTCTAAATAACTTCAAAATTATTTTAAAAAAATTACACGCTTTTAGCCCAAGTTTACAAGTTACTATTCGAATATTATCAAAATTATCGAATATTCCGAAAACATTCTTATAGATTTTTGTTTGTTTATATTTAAATTAACCTATATAAAAATTTAATCAATTTTTTACGATTGGTTTTTTAATTATATAGATTTTTGCATGATCAACATTTTTGTTTTTAAAAAAACATTAAAAAAGAATCTTTTTCTACTTTTAAACATTCTTGATTATTTTCCAATCTATAATGAAATAAAATTAAAAATCTTAATCAAAATTAATTTTAGTTTTTAAAATAGATAATTTCAGCTTGAGCCACTCCAAAGATTCCGTTACATAGAATTGTAGTAAAGTATCGTCGTTATCTCAACTAAAAATCAATCTGTTCAGCCGTCCAATGAGACCGAATGTCAACTGTTTTAAGAAATTAATTAATTTTTCACTATACAATAGAAATTTTTAGTAAATATATTGATTTATATAGTGTCGTAAATATAGTGTCCATGTAAATATATTGATTTATTCTACCGGTGTAAATGGAGCAACAACCCACTGCTTCGTAAGACATGCATCCCCATATACCGAATCTCCGAAAATCAAAATAAAATAATAAAAAGATACTGCTGGGAAAATTAATGTAGAAATAAGCTGTATATTAACTGACTCTGTTGCAAGGCCGAAAATACTTAATTGCATTCAATTTAATGGTTCTTATTTTTCTTATTAAATATTAACCTAACAATACAATTAAAAAATTATATTTTTTAGGTTATTTCGGTTGCTTACATTGTCATAACCCAGGAGTTCATGTTGAACATAAACATCTTTATTTATTCGAAAAAGACTCAAAAATTAGAACAAATGCCCTTTACAAACAGAGCGTTGAATTATCAATAGCAACGGGTGATCACGTTAAAGGTATAAAAGGTGATTGTTTTTTAAGCAAATTAATTAATATCCCTGATGACGTCATTTTGGATTATATGCATCTATCTACTATCGGTACGATGAAGTCTTTATTGGGTTATTTGATAAAAGGAACGAGTGTTTTGCATAAGGACGAAAGTAATTCAGATTTTAAAATATTTTTTTTTATTTTTATTTTCCAAGTATTGATTCAAGAAATAGATAGGAAATTGCTCTTAAATAAATTTCCCTCAGAATTTCCTAGAACACATAAGAGCATAAAAGAATTCAAGCACTTTAAAGCGACAGATTTTAGAAATTTTCTTTTTTACGTAGGTGTATATTGTTTCGATGGTACTCTTTCAGATAACTATTTTAACCATTTTGCCGTTTTTTCGACTTTTATAAGAATTTTGACCCAAGATTCAGTTTCCGAAGAAGATAAAGACGACGCACAAATTTTAATAAATTATTTTGTGCGCAGATTTGAAGAATTCTATGGCCGTGAAAACATGTTATTTAACTTGCATGCTCACATTCATTTGCCAAATCAAGCTCTGCGTTTTGGACCGATTCATAAATTAAGTTGTTTTGGCTTTGAAAGTTTTATAAAAGAATGTAAACTTTTAAATTTTGGAACAAAAGAACAAGCTGTCCAAGTCAACCATTACTTAAATATTTTAGATTATTTATCAAATGATAAAAAGGAAATTTTTAAAACAGTCACAGATTTAAGGCTTAAAAATTTTTTAAACGAAAATATAAATTCGAATAATTTTCACATAATTCGGCCAAAAAGTAAAAGCCTATCTGACATCAATGATTTGATTTTGAAAAAAGCATTTTCAAAAATTGGTTTTGATCTAAATCAACAAGTTTTAGTTTCTAACAGAGTCTCAAATGGAAAAATTGGTAAAAAATATTGTTCTTTGTTTATTTTTTTATTTTCTAAATCATTTAAGTATATCATACATTCGATTATGACAAAAAATTTAAATACAATAATTACACAATTGAATTTCAAGTAGAGGAATTTAAAAAATATGGAACAATTATAAATTTTATATCAATCAATGATCATATTTATTGCTTTGTTCAAAATTTTGTCATTTATAAAGAAAAAAAATTTTACAACATCAGTTCAGACGTTGCACGTGCTATGGTAAAGCATTTCAATCAGTTTTTTTTAAGAGCAAAATTATCTGAAACATACAGTTTGATTAAAATTGAAGCAATCTCCAATAAGTGTATTCTTACCAAACTGAAAAAAAAGGAATACTTAATAATACCAGTTGTTGATTTAAATGAACATGATTAAATTTTCTAAATTAAATTTTTAATTTAAAATTCTTAATGTAAATTTCATTTCAAATAAAAAATAAATATTTTTGTTTTAGATTTTATTTTCTAAAATGTCCAAAATATTTTTATTGGTTTACATTACATCTGATGAAATTTTTAGTGACAGTTATATGAAGGGTCCTAAAAAAGCTTTCAAAATAATATCTAAAAATAAGGCTCAGCTGAAAATAAATGGAAGATGTATAACAAGTATTATCATCATTCAAGGTATTTTTTTAAAAGGGTTAATAAGTATTAAAATTCAATTTAATGATATACAAAGATTTTACTTAATTTAAAAATTTTATTTTTTCCATCAATATCGATTCAAAGCAGAGTTGGTCAAAAGTCAAATCAGGACTTTGACTTCGACTTTTAACGATCCTGACTTTAAAGTTTTACTTTTGATCAACTCTGATTCAAAGCACCTTTTTTTAAAGTTTTAAAACAAAATTAATAAATTTAAAAGAGCAAGAACGCAAAGTTGATGAGTACATAATAAGCAGAGATATTGAAATAACTCATAACTTCATATGAAGATTTTTCGGATATTTCAAAACTGTGGGATAATGCTAATAAGTTAATCCCTGTAAGCAAGGTTAAAAAATCAATTATTTTTATTGGACTAAAATTTTTGACGAATCGATGAATTTTATTCTAATGTTAATTTTTGAACACACATTTTTATCACCGAATAAAGAATAATTTTTTGATTGGGCGACAATAAACAAATCACATTTTTTTTCTCTTAAAAAATGTTTATGAACTTGCATATAATTATAATAAATTATTTTTTTGAAATGTCCAAAAAACACAACCTTTTGAAATAGAATGTGAAAAGGTGAATTTTGGCAATATAATTATCTTAAGCTTAATTTAATGCTCAATACGATTTTTTATTTTTTTTTAGGCTATTCTTCCAAGTCAGGTATCATCAAAACAAATGACAAGAGAATTTACACAAGTAAAATATTATTATTATTTACAAGTTAGAAAAAAGTAAATTAAATTTATAGGAGGAAATAAGTCCCAAGTCACAAAAAACGACTGTAAGTAAAAAAAATCATAAATTATATTTTGAATTATAATTTATTTGTTAAGTCTTCTGAACAACCAGCCTGCTCATCAAAACAATCTGAAGAGAGAGATGTAATTGAGTTTTTAATTTTTATTTTATTTTTAATTTTTCTCTTTTTTATTAGGTATATCTAGAAAGAATTGAACGCCTTGAAAGGATGATCGTAATTAAAAAAAAAGAGGATATCGAGGAAGAGATTGTAATTTTTTTGTTATTAAGGAACAGTTTTTAATTATTGCATATGAAGTTTATTTATTAAAACAGTTTAATATTTTTTTTGGATAAAATAAGCTAGAAATAATTTACATAATTTATTTAAAAAATAACAAATTAAAATTAAACTAGAAATTATTTTATCCAATAAAAAACGTTTGCAACTGATATTCCTATTTTTTTGGAAATATTGCAATATTAGAATTTGTTTGTTAGAACCATTTTTAATTTATTAACCGTTAAAAATATATATATATATTTTTTTTAGAAGCATAATGGGGTTCACTTACTTTCTCTTGAAGGCGACCGAGTAAATACATTTGCAAATGCATGTGCAGATGTTTTATTTACTCGGGACGAACTTGCCAATTGCCTATTATGGGATGAAGCTAGTCGTAGGTCATCAAAAAAAAGAGGATCTGATCCAGACAGACTAGGTAAGCTAAAAAGTATTTTTTTTTTAAAATTTTTTATTTGTACTTGTTCTTTTTTAGGGGCAGTGAAAGTTCGTTTCGAAATAACGAAGAAACAACTTCCTAAAGTATGGAAAGGTGTCAAAAGCTCTGTGAACAACTATGGCCATCATATTAAAGCAAGAAGGAAGAGAGAAAGAAAAGAACATAGAAGAAAAGAGAGAAGAGATCGAAAGAAAGCTAAACAAAAGAAGAAGATAGAAAGTGATGAACAAGAAGATGAAGACAAAGAAGAAGAGAAAAAAGAACGAAAGAAAGCTGAACAAAAGAAGAAGATAGAAAGTGATGAACAAGAAGATGAAGGCAAAGAAGCAGAGAAAAAAGAACGAAAGAAAAATCGTTTGTCAAGCGAATCCTCTTCTTGCTCGTGCCGAAAAAGTTATTCTAGTTATACTAGTAGTTATAGCTCAGATTAAAAAAAATCATTTTAATTTTAAATAATTTTCAAAAATTTTTTTATTTTAAAATAAAAATTTTGATGGACAATTTATTTTTTTTTTATTTTTTTTTTTAAATTACGCGTAATTTTCAGTATTTTTCTAAATTTATTATTTAAAAACGCGTTATTTTAATTTTTTTGATTTATTTTACTGGAAATATTGCTAAAAATCATAAGTATTTTGAAAAATTTTACAAAATATGTACCAGTAATTTACGCGTAAAAAAGCGATAGTGAATTACGACACAATTTGTATAATTTACGTATCGCTTTTTTACGGCGTAATTGTGGCGTAATTACCTATATTTCTTTAACATTAGTTACAAAATTACGCGTAATTTATACGTAAAAATGCCGTAAATTTATCCGTAATTTTCTACCCGGGAAAGCTATTTCTATTGAGTTCATAGAATCATTGAAACGGACAAAATAATCATGGCTGTTCGCAAATAAATCTTCATTTAAGTCCAACTTACTAGCCACCTGTCGTAGTGGACATAAAGATATTCGTGGCTATTGGAGATGTATTGTGGACAAGACCAGCTTCAACTCGTCACTCCTGATACCCTAGAATCACTTTTTTTCATCAGGACATTTTTTGAACCTGAATGTTTGACCATCTACTGTAGATGATTCCATCAGTTCATTAATTTTTCGATTTCGTTCTTGTTGAAGTTTTCGATCGGCTATTCTCTCGCTTGGATTCAAGTCTTCATTTATAAACACGTTTTGGTATTCAGAAGACTGTCTTTGACGCTTTAATTCTTAAGCATTTACAAATTTGCTTCTACTGATTCAAATTCGACCACTACTAGAACGGGATCAGGCTTGCTCAAAACCGTGTTCGCAGCGTTAGCTTTACGCTTGATTCTCCTTACCCTTTTGACTATCGTTTCTGGAATTCCGATAACCGAAGATAGCTTTCTGACAAATTCATCATATCTGTCGAGATCAACAAGACTAGCTTCCGGGATTGCTACAATAACATTATTTGCTCTCTCCTCCTTCTTTTTCATTTCATTTGAAATGTTTGTAATCATAACAACTGCATTCTCATCCATGTGAGCTTTTCCGGACACAATTTTAGACCAATTAAGGTTAGTCGTGGGAGCCATTTCAGCTTGGAAATTTCTAGCTTGTTGAGATTTTTTAGTTCATCAAAAATGACTTTTTGTTCGGCAATTGTACGATCTTGCTCTTCAACTTTAAGTTGAAATGCCTTAATCGTTTTTGCTAGGGACTTGATCGATTCGTGGCGCTTTTTGGTTACTTCCGAGTGGTTTCCTTATCCAATATTTGGCCATCTATCGACTAGATAAAGAGGATCGTTTATTTATATTTTTATATTTTTAACAGGCTACTCTTCGCTACTTACTTCCTTAAACAGCTCCTCGCAGCAAAACTCAAATTTCAGACAAGAATCAACTTATCTAGGAGTTATTCGCTTTTGATAAACCAATGCTACAAGTCTAAACAAAAAAGTGCACATGATGCAGTCAATAGGAGCTGGTTCGTCGCCAAGCATAATCGGCATTACGGGACCTGGTTTGACGAGAGCTCGGTTGCAGAGATGGACGGCTATCAGTTATTTAGAAAAGACCGTCCTGGCAACAAGAGAGGCGGCGGGGTTTGCTTATATATTAAATCTGATTTCGAAGCCTATATGACTTCAGAGGTGAATTTTCTTGAACCCAGGTGGGCAAAATGTTATTTATTGTACATTTTTTTATTTTTATATTTTTACATTTTTGAGAGAAGAAAATAAAATCTCAAAATCAAAAAATCTAAAAAAATTTTCATTCAAGAAAAGTAATAATAAATTCGCAATTAATTAAAAGGGATTTTCAAAAAATTATCCTTGGTTTTTACATTTAAATTTTTCTAAAACTCCTTTTTAAGTAATTGCGAATTTTTTATTACTTTTCTAGAATGAAAATTTTTTTAGATTTTTTGATTTTGAGATTTTTTTTTCTTCTCTCAAAAATGTAAAAATGTAAAAATATAAAAATGTAAAAATATAAGAATGAAAACGTGAAAACACCATGTTGGAATACCGAAATTTCTTCACTCGTTCGGAAAAAGAGACGAGTCTTTATCTGCAGGCGTATCGACAATTGGTACTTATGTACTTATGCAAAGCAGTCAAGAACGTTGTGAAAAGGAGCATCATCGAATGCGAGCTGAAACTAGTAAAGTCGGCGAAAAGTAATCAAAGCTAATTTATTCCTACATGAACCGGCACTTCTCGTCAAGGGAAAGCATAGCAGCTTTGATGGACTTGGATAATCAAATCGTCACTGACAAAGTAGGCATCTGCAAAAGACAAAATTCTTTCTTCTTCTCAGTGTTTGAGCAACCGACTTCGAATGGAGCCGTCATTACCGCAGAAGCAAACTTTAAAGTAAAAATTAAACCTGATACAAGTTTTTCAATTGAGAATGTGATTTCTCCGGATAAGGTTTTGACAAAACTCAAGAAGTTGAACAGCGATAAGTCAGCTGGAGTCGACCAAATTAGTACGCACGCTCTCAAGATGTGTGCAGAGTCGCTAGCAGTGCCTCTAGCGTTCATCTTCTAACAATCCTTGATCTCGTCGGAAGTTCCTGCCGAGTAGAAAATAGCTAAGGTGTCACCAATTCATAAGAAAGGAAGTAGAACCATAGTAAGCACATTTCGTCCGGTCTCTCTGACCTCTGTTCCATGTTAAGTCTTGGAGTCATTCGTTAAGGGCAACATTATGAAACATATCGAGAAGCACGATCTAATCCGGGAGAAGCAGCACGGCTTCATGGCTCAAAAAGCGTGCGTTACCAATCTTCAGTAAAAATGGACTTCTTGACGAACAGTTTATGTCATAGACAGCCGGCGGATGTTATCTATTTGGATTTTGAGAAAGCTTTTGACAAAGTGTCACATAAACTGCAAATTATTAAACTAAAGGCATTTGGTTTTCCAGACTTGATCATTTAGTGGATCGAATTTTTTTTAAGCAAACGCAAGCAGCGAGTTGTGATCGGTGAAGTGGTTTCGGAATGGGTACCGGTCACTAGTGGCGTTCCTCAAGGATCAGTGCTAGATCTTGTCTCATTCATCATTTTCATTAATGACATGCCAGAATATTGCAGCTCACTTTGTAAGCTCTACGCCGACAATAGCAAAGTGATGAGATCAGTGATGCGTTTAGAAGATACGAAGGAAATGCAGTCAGATCTAGACAGATTGGTTGAATGGTCGGATACATGGCAAACAAAATTTAACAAAGATAAGTGTGTCGTCATGCATTTCGGGACAAACAACATGAGATATGACTACCAGCTTGGATGCCTAACGCTAAATAAAACAACGAAGGAACGCGATCTCGGCATCATCGTCACTCCTGATCTGAAGTCAAGCGAACAGGCCAAGCGAGCAGCGGCAAGAGCAACGATGGTGGCAAGTCGAATACGACTTAACTTCAAATATTTTTCTTTAAAATTAGTTGACCTCCTTTTCAAGTCCTTTGTTCGTCCTCATTTAGAATTTGCAGTAGCAGCCTGGAACTCGTATCGACGAAGTGATATCGAGATCCTTGAGCAAGTTCAGCGTAGATTTTCAAAAATGGTGCCTGAACTTAAATCGAAACCGTATCTCGAAAGAAGAGAGGCTCTAGGCTGGAGCACAATTGAAGAAAGGCGCAGGCGTGGTGATCTCATCCAACTGCACAAATTACAACACGGTCATGATAGGGTGACATTCATTAATGGGAATCAAAAGATGGCTTCGGACGGTTAAGACAGCCCAGCAGGGAATACAAGAACTAGAACAAGAACAAGAACTTGTCAAAAAGCGATAGAGCAACATCTTATCCGCAATTGTGGGGTGAGACACAACTTTTTTACTAACCAGACTGCAGGAAATTGGAATACTCTGGATGAAGTGACTAAGAGCGTCACTAATACGAACATTTATAAAAAAAAGAATTGACAAGCTACTGATTTAAAAAATATTTTATAAAAATTCTTTGTTTTGATGCTAGTTAAATTAAAAAATTTTCTTGCTTCCAAAAATAGGATATTCAAAAAAATGTAAAAAAAGTTATTCAAAAATATGTAAAAATAAGTTATCTAAAAATAATTTATTTAAAAAATTGGCCGTAGGCTGTTAAAGTGGGGCGTTTACGTGCGCCTCTACTTGAAGACTCAAGTCTCCCACAGCATTTATACTACTACTACTATGATCGTGTCAAAAATGACCCAAGCAAAAATTGTAAATTTTTTTTATACGCTGTATGCCAAAATCGGGTCAAATTTGACCTTTTCCTTGGGTCAAAATTGACCCGATCTTGGCATAAAACTGAATAAAAAAAGCTTTATTTTTTTTGGGTCAAATTTGACCCATCTCAGACGTTAACGTTATTTTTTATATCTTGGACGGAGAAGGGTTAAAAAAAATATGTTTCATTAAAATCGACTGTGATTGTATTTAACAAAAAGATAATTTTTGAAGAATTAGATAATTTTTAATTAATTGGTAGGATTAAAAAATAGTTTTAGTTTTAGTTTTTAAGAATCAAAAATCTAACGGTTAAAAATTTTCGAGTTTTCGTGTTTTATTTGTTGCTGCCGGACTCAATGCCTTTGTTTTCTTCTTGGCTGGAAGAACTGGTTGACCCGTCATTCATGGCCTTTAGATCTTGCATCAAGCCATACATCAAATCGATGTTCCTCCTGAGCGTTTCGAGCACAGCACCAATACACTTCGCATGGTTTCGAGGCGAGATTTTTGCTCCTATTTCCCTTGTCGCTCAGTATGGTGCCCTTATGACACGACTGACAATCTTAGTAATAGCTGAGGCCCACATAGGACTGCTTGAGAATTTCGACAATGTTGGCGGTCATCTCGACTGGGCTCATTTGAACACAAGAACACACGCATAAGCTCGATATCAATGGCGCGCGTACTCCCCTCCACACAAATACTCGCCAAAACCAAGAACCACTTGATCAACTCGAACTTTCCATTGGCCATTATTTGCTGGACGCCTTCTGTCTTGGCCTCCAAATGCATTAGCACACTCTCCACTACAATCTTGAGCAAAAGCAGACAGTTGTACAATTTTTGTTGTAGGTGACAACCAACTGAACAAAAGCTGAGCTTGAACAGACAGCGTCTGATCAGCACCACCGTGACGTCATCGTTTGTGGGCATCATTGCCTTCAACACCCACACAATCGACTGAAAGCTCTGTTTGACTTCTACGACCGCGCTCATCAAAAAATGTATACGGCAACACATGCTTGAATGTCTAATACATTCGAGTGCTTGGGCATGTGAAGCAATTGGACGTGCGATTGTACGCACATGAGACGAGTTGCGCACCATCGGCTTTGATAACTCTGGGTCACTAGTTCTTATCGGACTCCAAGTTCAAATGGTCGACAAAACAGCCCGAATTGTCGGGGTCAGCGTGTTTGGCCGGAGTGGTCGGAGGCTTGACCAGGTCTTGATGTTTTTCGTGCGATTGAATGAACGAAAGAAGGTGATGGTCAGTTGTGCACTGCGCAGTGTCAGCGATACCAAATTTGAGAGAGGAGGCCGAGTTGGTCTTTTCGGAGGACAAGTCGGTTAACTAGTCGCCCTAGACAAGCTTGACATGTATTTTGTGCCAATGTTTTAGTGTACAAAGCGCCCAGATTGAAGGACTAGTTATGATAAAAAATAGTGCTTTTCTCTGATCTGCTCATCGTGGAAAATTATAAATTTGAGGTACCACGAAGCCATGCTTAGCTTGCCGCCATTATCATGCTATATCCCCACACATCTACTTTGATTTTTTTTTACATTTATAAAATATTTTTTATTAGTTTTAGTTTGTAGTCACATTATTCAATTTAATATTAAACATCAAATTCGCAACTAAAAATTAAATTTTTACGCGCAAAACATTTACAAAATGAAAATCCTAGAATTTTTTTATTTATTTATATTTTTGGTTTTACTTGAATTTATTTTTATAAATAGTTTATTTGTATCAAAGATTTAGTTTAATATCTAAGGATAAACTTTTTGAATTGAACATCAACTTCAAGATGCCTATTTTTATGGTTTTTGAGGTATGTAGCTTAAATCAATTATTTTTTAAGATCCATTTAATTCTGCCGTTATTTTTTAGTGAATTACAATAATAGAAGCATAATTTATTAAGTAACTTGGAACAAAAAAAATTGAATATTTTAATGACTATTAATTAAATTATTAATAAAATAGAACCAAAATTTGAATAAAACATGTTAATGTGTCTTTTAACAAATAGATTTTTTTCAAAAGATACTAAATATAAAAATATTAACAAAATATTTAAATAAAATTAATAAATAAATCTTTACACAAATCGTTTAATTAAAAAAAGCCATTGCTCATACAAATCAAGTTGATTAAAGGATTTGCTTCGATAAATACTCAGCTTTTTATTTCTATTTACAATTATTCTTTATTAATGCTGCGATAATTTTTATTAGAGTGACAATCTCAAACATCAGTCTCAACATTAGCCACATTTAAGCTAATGCCATTTGTCGAACGAGATTGAATATTAGTCTGAATTGAGTTGTTCGCATTTTTCAAATTTATATTATTTGTTATTAGGTGGTATTTGGTTGCAGGTGACTTTTCAGGTGTGTACAAATTAGATGACCATGTGTCCATGAGATTCCGAGGGGGTAGAACAGGCGAGTTGAAATATTCGCCGGGATCAGCTTCGTTGCCCAACATCATGTTTTGATATGATATCGCTCCTATCGAGTCGTCCAAATCACTTCGCTTCATTGAACCAGAACTGCACGGCGCTGTCAAATATGGCGTCGAGTCTGTCTGATGAGAATACTTGAGATCCTTGGAATCGTCATTGTCCGATTCACGATGATAGAAATAGTTAAAATTCGAAACGATCACAGGCACTGGAAGAGCTATTGTTAGCACACCGGCAATGGCGCACATGGAGCCGACTATTTTGCCCCATAGGGATATGGGCCGCATGTCGCCATAGCCGACTGTGGTCATTGTTATCATGGCCCACCAGAACGCGTCTGGTATGCTCTTAAAATAAGTGTCTTGTTCGGTCACTTCGGCAAAGTAAACGGCGGAACTGAACAAAATAACACCGATGAACAAGAAAAATATGAGCAGGCCGAGTTCACGCATTGACGCCTGAAGTGTTTGGCCAAGTATTTGCAAGCCTTTGGAATGACGACTTAACTTGAATATTCGAAATACGCGCACCAGTCTAATCACTCTGAGTATTGCGAGTGACATTGCCTGGCTGGACTTTTTCTGTTCGTCAGCGAATATTGTACCCAGTGTTATAAAGTAAGGTATTATGGCCACGATGTCAATTAGATTCATGATGCTCTTTAAGAAAACGAGCTTGAGTGGACAAGATAAAAATCTAAGTATGAACTCAAATGAGAACCAAATGATGCACACACTTTCGATGAGAAAAAAAGTGTCATTCAACTGAGGTATGTCGTCCTCGACAATTGTAAACGATTTGTTTGAATTATTATAGAATTCGGTTATTTTAAAACGTTTAAAATTTGGCAATGTTTCTAGACAAAATATGACTATGCTTGTTAGTATGACTGTGATTGAAATAATAGCTACAACACGGGCCCATTGCGATGTTTCTGGATATTCAAACAAAAGCCATATTTGACGCTGGAGTTCATTTGTTGGCAAAATTCGTTCTTCTTCTTTGACATAGCCTTGCAATGAGAACAAAATTAATTTCAAATTGTTCCAATTGAGCATCTAGTCTAATCAAAGAGATCGATGCCCAATGTCTCTAAAAAAAAAATAAAAGGAAGAAAAGAAAAATTTTCAGTTTAAAGTATTAGTTTGTTTGATAAGTTTTTTCGTCGATTTTTAAATTATAAAACTCATTCAAGATTAAACTTTTTTATGAAATGTTAAACATCATTTGAAAGAAGAACTCTTTTTCTTTCAAATGACGTGTAAGATAATATGCTTGCTTTTTAAGTTTTTAAAAAATTAATTCATTAAAAACGTATAACGATAAAATGTAAATACGCCATTTCATGTTATTAAAGTTTAACGAAGCAAAAAATGCGACGGAGTCTACCAAATCAATTTGCTTGCTATATGGAGATAACGCTCTGACTGTTAGCACTTGCCAAAACTGGTTTTCTCGATTTAAAGATGGCGAATTCGACCTCAATGACAAAGCAGGTGTTGGGAGAACCGTCGAAGCTGATGACGCGTATTTGGAAGAGCTGCTTAAGGAAGACCCGAGGCGATCGACCAGACAGCTTGCTAGAGGGGTGTCTGAAACGTAACTGGAGATGAAACAGATACTTCGATAACCGGTTCAACAAAAAAAAATGGGGAGATTCTGATAAAGCGCCATTATATACTACGAAACTTGAAGTTCATGGAAAAAAGGGAATTCATTGTGTTTGGTGGGATTTTAAGGGTATTATCTATTTTGGGCTACTGCAACCCAAGCAAACGATAGACGCAGACCTTTTTTCACAACAATTGATTCGTTTGAGCCACGCTTTGAAGCAAAACGGCGACATTGAGCTAAAGGAGACCGAGAAGTGATTCATTTACATGATAACGCTAGGCCACATGATGAAACCAACTCGGAACACGATAGAGAATCTAGGCTGGGAAGTCTTGACTCACCCGGCTTATTCACCAGACTAGGCTCCTTCAGATTACCATTTATTCCAATCCATGCAGCACTTCCTTAGTGAAAAAAGTTACTCAGACTTGGAAGAAATCAAAAAAGACATGAGTCAATATTTCATCTCAAAACCAGCTAGCTTCTACGACCGAGGGATCAAAATGCTGCCAGAAAGATGGGCTATGAGTACTTCTAGCTGAGGAAATTATTTTAGTGTCTAATAATATTTTATTTTATTTTTTAACGAATAAATAAAGTCTCGAAAAAAACGAAAAAACTTATTAAACAACCGTTAATAGTTTAGGGGGTATTATTAATCGATCTCTTACATTACTTAAACGATCACTTAATAAAATATATTATTTTATTTTTTCTATCTATAATATTATTTATTCGATTAATTTGATTAATTAACTGTCTCTAATAATAAATATTTATGTATCCTGAGTTTTTTTGTCACTAAATTTACTGAAGATGAGTATGATTATGATGAATATAGCTCTTTACTTAATTAATGAACAGTTGAAATTATCTCTTAATTTAATTTAATTACCTCCTGTGAGAGTTTTTTTTGTGGATATTTAAAGATGATCTAATGTGATCTAAGTTTTATCAAAGTATTGAAATGTCTGATAGTGAGTATCGAGTAGTTGATGACTATGTAACTTCTGAATCAGAATCTGAAGACGAGGTTCAAGAATCCAATAAAAAGAAAAGAACCAGGAAGAACTGGATCTATGAGAGAACATTCGACGATCAAGAAGCATCCAAAGACTGGTTAGATAATGAAAAGATTTGGTCCTCTCTGAAAAGTAGTGAAACTGAGGCCGGTTGTAGAGTTGATTATCGATGCAACCTAGTTAAGAGAAAAGGACCTCAATGCGCAGCTGCAATTTATTTACTTTATAAAAGTGAAAATCTATCTATCTATCAGTGGCTTTATTTAAAACAAAGGATCAACACAATCATGATGAGATTGCCAACACTGGGTATGGTATTAATTCTATGGAATTTTGTTTAAAACTTGGGAAACAAGAATCAGCTCGGATAGTAACTCCGATAACTGGATGCAAACAGCTAGTTGTTCCTGTCCTTCCTTCTTTAAAGATCATATTTGTAAGCATCTTGTTGGCTTTGCTGCAAATATGAAACTTGTCAAAATACCAATCGAAGCTAAGCAAGTAGTTATTGGACAAAAACCTAGAAGAGGTAGACCGTGTAAGTCTAAAAAGGCGCTTGAGTACCAATCAGAAGCAGATAAAAAAGAGAGAGTTGTCAGCTCAATCAAAGTTCTAAAGCGAAAGATAGCAGATGTAGAGGAAGAAACTTCACAAGAAACAGTTATACCAACAAAAAAGAACAAAAAGACAATTGATAAGGAAGCTGAAAAAGTAGTGCAAGCATCAACCAGCAGTGATATAAGTAAGAAAGTAGAAGCTCCACTAAAGAGAGGTAGAGGTAGACCAAGAAAAAACTTATAAGATATTATTTTATTTGAAATTTTTTATAATTCTTTTTTTTTTTAAATCAATTTAATAAATAATAATAATAATAATAAAAAATAAGCTACGGCAAGCATGCTTGCGGAGACGTCTTACTAGGAAGACATCTATGGTAGCTAGATGCATTGAAATTTAGTTACATAAACAAAGTTATTAATAGTTTTCTATTTAAAAATAGACAGATATATAAAAAGAAAGGGAAACAACTAAAAAATAAAAAAAAAAACAAAACACAACGAGATCGAGAACAAAACAATCCGTCAAACAATCATCCAAAAAAGTAACTACTCTTAACTTTATAAACTCCTTAAATAAAAATAAGAGATACTTTAAGTAAAATTAGTTGCTGTTTTATTTAATTTAGGAGACAGATTAATAAATATTAGTTAAGGTTATTTAGTAAAATAAGAGATAGAAAAATATTAGTGATCGATTAAGTAATTTTAGAGATCGATTAAATACCGCCCATAGTTTAGTACTCAGTACATTCTGTTTTAAACAAAATAAAAGAATTAGAAGATTTTTTCTATCACTTTTATTCAAACCTTCATCTTCTCTAAATTTATTGAAAGCTTCTTCGCCCAATTCAAAAAATTTTATCTCTTCTGTAAACACATCCACCGGTACATTTACCGGTCGTCTCAATCGTCCATTCGATTGATAGTAATACAATATTGCGTCGAAACTAGGCCTATTTCGATCGAAAAAATACTCATTTCGTAACGGGTCAAAATATCGAACTCGTCGCTGTGGATCACCGAGTAGTGTATTTTGAAAATTGCTTAAACTAATAGAAAAAAAATTAACTTTTAAAATTTTGTTTTGATTTTTTTTTGTTAATTAAATATAATATTATTTAAGATGAACAAATGATCGAGCAAGTCGATATAGAAATAAGAATAATTAATTTGACTTTGACAATGTCAAGTGAAATTAAATAATTTTTGATTAATCCTTGTAAGTTTACTTTTACTTATGATCCAACAGCTTAGATGATCAATATACTAAATAAGTCCAGTTTTTGCTGATGCTCCATTATGAGATCATACATTTTAATTTGGATAAAGTAAAATTTTTGATAATTTCGTTTTACAAAATTGATCGAAATATTCTATTAAGATAAAAATATTATATCCACAATTATTTCAATGCATTTTTTACAAATTACAATCCTTTTTACAAATTAAGCTTTTTAAATGATATAAAAATGTAAAAAAAATGTTTGAATTAAAAACCTTTAAGATTTTTTTTTTATAAAATTGAGAAATTGTTTTCTTTAAATAAGATTAAAATATTTTCTTATTTCAGAATTTCCTAACTTAATTAATATAATTATATAATAAATAAACTTATCAAAATACTCTTGCATTTTAATAATTTTAGAAAATTTTTATTGATCAATATTCTTTATACTATTATTTAGTTTAGAATTTCAAAATGTATCCGTAAAAAAAACAAAACCTGTTGTGAAGCAAAAATTAATCACATACAACTTTTTTCTGTTGATATATTCATTTTATTCCACTTGATTTTTATTAAACACCCTTTTCATACAAAAATAAAACTTTCATAATATTATTTGCATCAAGTGTATTTTTACTTGTTTGATGAATCCTGTTTTTGAAATATACCTTTTCCAGTAGATAATGAATTTAAATATTGCAAGCTTTTTATAAATTTTTAGATGAAGACTTTTATCATTTTGAAAACTTTCATTAGCTGGCAATGTGAAAATTTAGAGTCCTTTATATTTTAAATTGATTTATTGAATATTTTTTAATAAGACTTTCTAATATTTTTAAGCAAAGAAAATTTTAATTTAATAGTTTCTTAAATGTTTTATATTTTTTAAATAAACTTATCTTTTATAAAATTCTATACTTTAATAAAATAAATAAAATTAAAGGATTTGTACTTTAAAACAAAAAAACTAAATAATCTATATTTGATGTAATCTATTTAATAAAATTGCAAAAAAAAATTTATTAAAAAACCAAAAATAAACCATATTTAAATTAATATAAAATTTTAATTTCCAAAATAATAACTCTACCTGAAACTATAATTTATTAATTCATTTGTATTCAAATCAAGGGAAAATAGAATTAATTAAGTATCATTTAAAAGTTGATTCGATATCATCTCTAGAAAAAAGTATTGAAAAAAGATTATTAAGATTATTAAGAGAGCTTAACCCAGAGTTGTCACAAGTATAAATTCTTTTGTCCAAAATTTACTTATAACGTGATTATCCGAATTTAGTGTCTGCAAAATACTCTTCAATTTTCTGCATTTTGCACACCATTAAAAAGTATTCTAATCAAGTGTGCAAGTACATTGCAGAGTTTTTGCAGACATATATTTTCGGATTAAGCAAAATTGCTTAAACATTAAGCATTTTACAGAACTAAATTATTTCTTATAGTTAAAAAGTTATTCAAATTTTTCTGAATTGAAACGATCGAATTGAAATGAAATTCACAACCCCAAAAAAGCAATGTTCAATTTAAATGACATGTCTTAAAAAATGAATAAGTAAATTTTTTTTTTTAAATAATCCGGTATTAAATATATTCGGATTTAAAACATAATTAAATTTCCATTTTTAAAATAATTTCATAAAAACTGAAACTTTTTTTAATAATTTTTAAGTTTTTTCACATTTAATTGCATGTCACTAATAATGAATTTTTATTATTTTCAAAGACAGTGCTCAATATTGAATAACATGTCACTAAAATAGAGTACTCTATTTTAAAGACATGTCACTCAATTCGGATGATTACGTTAATAAAAATTTTAATTAATGCATCACAGAGTTGTTTTTAAGTCACAAGTCTTAAATCAAGTCAATGACTTAAAAATTTTTTTTCCAAGTCAAATTTAGTAAAGTCATAACTTTGACTTAAATTTTTGTGACTTAGACTTAAAACTGTGACTTATAAACAAGGCTGATACATCATCATAAAATTAACATGCTAAAAGACATGTTTTTAAAAAAGAATAATTTAAGTATAATATTATATTAATTAAATTTTGTTTTGTATTAAATAACATTTGGTCTAATTTTTGTGTTTGAATTACAAAATGTATCCAATATTGAAATTACATTGAAAAAGTTCGATGCTTCAAATTTTTTTTTCAGTTTCAAATAAAATATAATAATTTTAAGTTAATATTGCAAGCATTTTCATATTTGAAATTAAACTATTTAGTGAAATAGAATGAGTTTAGTATTTATTTGGATATTTGAAAAAAAATTTGAAAATTCTTTTTTTAACTTTTAAATAATTTATTTATTTATTTGTTTATTTGTATCTGTACCAACCTTAAGAATAAAAACAAATGAAACCAAAAATTATAAATAAAGTTAAATAAGATAAAATAAAATAAAGAATAAATAATAAGAAAAAAGAAATATAAATAATTCATTTAGATTTAAATTAATATTCAATCGTTGAAAAACTGGATCTAGTAATTCATAGTTCTCCCATTATGCGAATAATTATTGCTCTCGGGCTTTGTGATCTATAAGTTCACCTTATTTTTTTGTTCACTTAAGGGTGAACCAAAATAGAATAAGGCGAACAAATCTCAAATTAGGTGAACAATTTTTTAGATTATGTGAACAAATTGAATATTGTTATTACTATTTAATAGAATTCCTAATTCACAAAACTGATATAAAAATTAATAATTTAAGTATTTTTTTAATTTGAAGGAGTTTTAGAATATCTAGTTAATAATGAGTTATCTAGTCGACTTGGTATTACTCTTTCGAAAATCCCAAATACCCAAATGTGCTCTCTACTTAATTCTTTGCCTTTAAACATACATAATAAAAATTAAAGAAAAATAAAATTAATTTTCCACCCTTCAAGTATATAACTTTTGGAAAACAAAGATTCATCTATTTCGCAAAATTTACCTATTCTACCCAAATTTAAATTTTTATCTAATTACATAATTTTTTTATCTTATTTTTACAATCAAATTTAGTAATTTTTTCAAAATAGATGAAAAAATATCAAAAAATTTTTAGATTAGGTTAACTAATAGTTCAAAAAACCGAAGAACAAGAATTGTTCCGAACACTAGTGAACGATAGTGCACCTAACTGACAAGACCCGAAAAACTAAGTTATTTTCTCTATAAATTTTGATTTAGTGATAATTGACGATCGTTTGATACATTTTAACAAATTTAGATTTAACAAAGTATGTTAAAATCAGTAATTTACCTCTGCACTAATTATTTTAAAAAATTAAAATTTATTAGATAGTTTTAGTTTGATTTGATTATTTTGAGCATCAAAAATTGATCATAAACTTCATCTTGCCGTTTTTCATGATAGCAATATTAACTCAAAATTATTTTTTTATTTGAAATGAAACTGAAAAAAATATTTGAAACATCGCACTTTTTCAATGTTATTTCAACATTGGACATGTTTTATAATTCAATCACAAAAAATTTAACCATTTATATGAACAGTTTTTTTCTTCTTAAAATCCTCGATTTTCTCTTATTTATTTACCAATTAAATTTAGGCTGAGAAAGCCGACACTCTTTTGAACTTTTGAAAGAGCTTTTGAAAAAATTATATAATATCAAGTTTTTAGAAAAAGTGTGTCGCGCCGTAAAAAATCACGAAAACTTTGAAAAAATTTTAAGAAATAAATTTAAAAAAAAATCAGTTAAATAAAACGATTAAAAAATTACGTTTTCAATTGTGTTTCGAATCTTAGTCCACTGACATTTATTATAATTCGTTCGCTAAGTCCGTAGTCGCAGCCTTTTTGATTTCCATTGATTTCGTCGTAAACATTTTGATCTTCTTCGCATGCACGATGATGGGCTCTTAAACAAAAACTTGTAAGTATACCTAGAAAAATTGATTTAACCCTTACTAAAGACAAAAATAATCTAGTAAGAGTTTTGGTGAACAATTTATGTCTATTAAAGATAGTTCCAACCTTTCTCGTGCGTTTATTCCAACATTTAGAGTTGTCGTAGTCATAATGCTTACTGATTTAAGACAGAAAATAAAAAAAAATAGGAGGTTTTTAAATTACGTTCGATCGGCTTAGAAGAATTTATGCAACAAAATTTTCTTTCGAATTTTTTTTCTCATTATTTAGGACTAGATGGAACTTGTTTTTCGATTCAAATTGTTTTTGAATGCTTTTAGAGCTTTCATTTAAAAAGCTTGTTAGTTCGATCGACACTTTGAATTTTTCTTAAACAAACAAATTCTTTAAAGCTGATTTACTAATACTTTTTCATAATTTTAGCAACATTTTAAAGCTAATTTCAAATAAACTCTTGACAAATATTCTGCTATTTTTCACTCTTTTTTTTGTTCAGGAGAGAAAAATCCAAAAAAAAAACATGACATGACAAACAAGACTCAAGTGAGCACAGAAGCTGTTTACTTTTTTTTTTTTTTGTTGTTCTGATAAATTTTCTACTGAGAAGAAAGTAAATAATAGCAACTAATTAAATATTATAAGGTATACACTGAATATGTTAAGGCTTAAATATTAAGAAGAGATAATGAAAGATAAAATAAGATATTTAAACTATTTGCTTAGGATTCTGTATTTTAGATTGTTTGGTTTGAGTTTTTACATAGTTAAGTTTATTTGCATTTTGGGTTTTCAAAACGAACTAATTGTCTATTAGATAATAAGCGAAGGAGTTAATAATAAACGATTAAATGGAAATTAAAGCTAGTTTAAACAGAATCAATTACATTCGTTTCATAATGTTTGCCAATACAGCCAACATTGATTTTTCTTTATATAGATATAGCTTATGCTTGTGAAACGATGAGAAATAGGCATATAATTTATTATTTCAACTATTCATATGTTTTTTTCTTTTTTTTATATTTTCTACGCTTTGCTTTACTTGGAAACAATTTTAATCTAGTTCTGTCTAATGAATTTTTTGTAAATAAAGCGCAAAAAAATCGATCAGTTGAATCAATTTTTTAATTTTTTTAATTCAAACATCTTATGAAAATTTCAAACTGTCTAAAGTTAAATTATTAATAAATCTAATTTAATTTTTTGATCTGAAATTAAAGATTTAATTCAAAATTTACAGATTTTTACTATTTTTTTGATTTTTTTTCACTGAGTGTTTGTGAATTAATGACTATGGAAAAAAATTTAAGCAATCTTTCTTATTTAGAAACCAAATAATTAGTTTTGGTAAAAAGTTATAAAATTTAAAATTAAATAAAAATCTAAATAAGCTATTTCATTACATTACAAATGTTTTCTTTTAAAAAAGTAATGCAAATTTAGCTGTAAAGAAAAAATGTAGTTGAAAGTAAATGATGTCGCTGAAAAGATTTAGAGTTATTTAATCAACACTTTGCTAAAAACACCAATGTGAGACTTAGAACCAAAAAAAAGAACGAAATGTGAAAAATCTGAATATTTTCTAAGAGAAAAATGTTATTTATTTTATTTAACAATTAAATATAATTAAATTCCTATTTTGTTAATAAAAAATATTGATCATGATAATTAACAGTGTCGGTTAAAGATAAAGATTAGAGTATAGGCGGCAAATAGCCGGACCATAAACGAAAATTCAAAGAATACCTAAAAAAAAATTATAAAATTTGCTGATTTTTTGGAATATAACCATCTACAACTTTTTACTAGAAATAAAGCAATCGTATGTAAAAATTCATAAAAACGAAGACAGTA
Organism: Brachionus asplanchnoidis; assembly: GCA_025491095.1. Taxonomy (NCBI): domain Eukaryota; kingdom Metazoa; phylum Rotifera; class Eurotatoria; order Ploima; family Brachionidae; genus Brachionus; species Brachionus asplanchnoidis. Next base: position 223,343 of record JAILYF010000109.1, on the reverse strand, counting down.
GAAATACTGTATTTAAAAATACATCAGCAGCATAAAAATACATATTTTTCTATTAACCTTTTTTATCATTTTATTTTTGCTAAGTTACTGGTAGGGGATATTGATATTTAATAAATTTTCTTAACAAATTTAACAATTAACTATGATTTTAAATCAATTTTGAATTAAAACTAGTAAATATTTAAAAATGGTGAAGCTAAAACAATTAAAACTAAATCAATCAAGGGTCAAAGGGTTACGAAGTTCATTTCAATTCGATCATTTTAATTCAGAAAAACTTGAATAACTTATTTACTTTAAGAAATAATTCAGTTCTTTAAAATGTTTAAGTAACTTTGCTTTCTGCAAATCTCTGCAATTTACTTGCACAATTGATTAGAATACTTTTTAATGGTGTGCAAAATGCAGAAAATTGCAGAGTATTTTGCAGACTTATTTCACTGAATTAAGCAAATTTTCTAAAATTAAGCATTTTAGAGAACTAAATTATCTATTTTAATAAAAAAGTTAAAAGTTTTTCTTAATTGAAACGATCAAATTGAAATGAACTTCACAACCCCGGAATCAAAATGACACAGATAAATGAAAAAACACAAATCAATCTGAATAATAAAGATATTTTGCTCCAGTCAAGTTTTATAAATTAAATTTTTTTATTTAATTCAAAAAGAAAATGCTATAGAAAATGGACACAATATTTTAAAATAAAAAATTTAAAATAAATAATTTATAAAAAATTTAATTTTTAATTGAAAACAGATAATTCTTATGGAAAATCTTCTTTTTTTTTAATTTACTCCATAGTTTTTTACATTAAATTAATTTTTCTTGAAAAAAGTCAATGAAGCTGCTTGAAAACAGATAAAAAGATTAACAAATAAATCGAAATTGTGAATATTATTTTAGCTTTTAGTTAGAACCTGTTTTCTGTTTAAATCTAGTGCGTCATCCATCCTAGGCCCAATTACTCGCTCTAAATTTAAGCTATATCTTGGAAAGTACTTAGCAACAAATGATCAAAAGAACTCGGCATTTTTTTATTTGAAACTTTTTTGAAATTGTTTAACGCCACAAAATTACTGTTCTTACTATGAAAAACTTCCTTGTTCAAGGCATCCAGGGGGGTTTTTGGATGTTTATGACAAAAGCTTGTTAGAAAATTTGCCAAATTTTTATTTATCACAAATCAATCCCAGTCCCTAGTCTACGATCGAAATTTTATTCTCATGTTTGATAAATAAATTGCGATGCTTATGTCGAACAAAAGAGTATAATTTTACAACGCGTTTGTAAAATTGACGGCAGTAAAGCAAATTTTAATTAATTCTTTATTTTATCAAAAAAGTCTAATTTAACTTTAGATAACTATCATTGTAATTGTAATTTGTAACAAAAAATTTTTTTTTCCTTTATTACATAAGTCAAATAATGAATGGAACTGCAAATCAGATTAGATCGAAAAAATTTTATTCGAAAATTTAGATTAATTTAAAATAGCTTTTTTTCTAATAAATAAATAATTTTTTATGAAAAAAGAAAATCTTTTCTCCAAAGCAAACATCGGCTGATTTAAGTTCTAATAATTAATCTAACGATCTTATTTTTTGATAGTTTGCACGCTCAACTTAAAATACATACTACCTTGAACCAAACAAAATCCATTCATCCAATGTTTATTAAAGATTTGGTTGATTTAAAAAATTAAAATTAAATTCAGCAAAAGATTTAAACGCGTTACTCCAACACCTGGATAAGAAAATATTGTTTGTAATTTAAAGATTGTAATGTTTTGACATATGCAATTGTAATATTTTTCAAAACAATATCAAAAATTGATCAGCAAAGTAAATGCTTTAGCTTAATTCAGTTATTTGCTAGCGATTATTGGCAAATAATTTGCATTTTTAGAAATAAATTCTTTTGTTAATGCCTCAACTGCTTGCTGCCTTGTAATTAAAGAAAGATTTTTCTTGATTGAAAATTAGCACTCAAGTCTCTCTTTCGCTCTTTGAAATAGCTCGGAAGTCTTGAACTAACCAAAATGAGAAATAAAAGCATCAGTAGCAAAGAAAAGAGAAAAATAAGAACTGTTAAATTATCATTATAAATTAGAAATCAATTCTTCTTTTTTTTCTTGAGCAAACTAAAAATAAAAATCAAGAAAGCTCAAAACATTTGAAATCTAATAAATTATTAATCGATTTTAACTTGATGAAGAAATAGTTGTTCTATCATTTTAGTTTCTTTCCTGCAATTTATTTTTCCACAATAATCTTAAATCGTAATAAATCAATTTCAAATAACATCAAAGCCAAATGGCAACATGATCATGAAGCAGAAAAATAAAGTAATTTATAGCTATCATCCAGTATTATTTTTTTTTCCAATCTAAATAATGTTTAAAACTTAGAACTTATTTCAGATAACTTTGAAAAGACTGATGAAAATAATTTTCAGAATCACTAAAAATGTCGACAGTTTAACCGAATTAGCATTAGGGGTGAAAGAATATTTAGATTAAATTCAATTTAAAAGGTTCTGTGGTAACTATTTGTATGATTTTATAATTATTTATTCTAAAAAGCTTTATATGCTATCTTTTGACAAAATATATGTTAAAAATAACGTTAGTATATTTTTTACAATTATTTTAAAATACAAGCCAGATGATTTTTTTTTAATATGTTTAATTATTTTAATTATAATTAAAAAATTAAAAAAAATTAAAATTTAAATGGTAAATTTTTTTGCTTTATTTCAGTAAGACCACAATTAAAATGCTGATCTTAACACATTTTCTTTTCGGTCATTTATCTACATTGACTTATTAGGACTTACGATTCTATAAATGTGAGAGTAGGGCCTCAGTTTAAACATTTGCCTCTTTAGGGAGAGTGAAGTTGGATGCATTTTTTATCTGGAGCAGAGGAATTAATTTATAATTGCATAAAATCCGAATTTATTAATTAATAATATTGTTTTAAAATCAATTTAAATTTTTTTTAAATATTCTTAAAAAATCTTTTTATACCAATCTTTATTTTAAAAAAGTTATTAATGTTTTATTTGAATAAAATTGCTCACAAATTCACTCCTCCGCCTTTTTTTATTTTTTAATAAAATTTTCAAACTATCTTTAATACTAGCTTAAAGAATTGGAACCAGAGTTGTTTAAAAGTCACAAGTCTCAAGTCAAGTCCAAGTCACGAATTTTTTTTTTTCAAAAGTCCGACTAAAGACTTTAATTTTTTTTTAATTTTCATTCAAAAGTCCAAGTCCAGGCTTTAAAATTTTTTTTAAAAAAAATTCTTGACTTGGACTTTTTTTTGGGACTTTTAAACAAATCTGATTAGAACCTCTAGAGTCTGGTCAACGCCTGTATTTCTATTATTTTTATTAATTATAGGCTTTTTTTATTTTGTTTGTGTAAGATTACAAAATTTAATGACTTCATGTTATTATGATTATACGAAACTCTATTCTTTGGAGACAAGACTGTTTTATTTGTTAAAAAGAAGTCCAATGTTATCTCTTATCCAGAGTTGTTTTTAAGTCACAAGTTTAAGTCCAAATCATTAACTAAGCTGGCCTTGTGACATATAAACAACTCTGCACTTACCCAATATCCTCGATATTCTCTAATGTTTTGAAACTGATTACATAATTTTACATATTTTTCAAAAGACAATTAAAATAATTTATAATTTTTAAAGCTCAAATTACGGGCTTTTTTCGGTTGTGATGAAATTACTTGCGAACAAGAATAGGATATTTAAACAAATTTTTTAATTATTTTTTGGGAATTTTTTATCAAATATCAATTCGGACGAAACCGGTCTATTATTAAAAATAAAGGTTTTTAAAAACAACAACAAATTTTTTTTTTAATTTATTAATTTATTGATTATTTAACTAGTTTTCTTAGGTTGAAAATTCTCAAATTTTTTCATATGAATACATTTTTTACAAATAATAAATTTTCTTCTAATAACCATATCTATTTTAATAATTTTTTATTTATTTTTTTGTATTTTCAGTAGAATTTGAGTTTTTAATAAATAAAATAAAAAAATTTATTTTTAATTTACATTTTGAAAAAAATTATATTATAAATCTTTTTATAATCTAATGATTCCATATTTTGTAATCAATTACATAGAGAACTTATTACAAAAGCAAGGCTAATTTCTTTTTGAGCATTAAACACTGGATAGATTGTATTTTTTTACAACTCTCTTTCTCCATTATTCAATTGAAAATTCGGGTCATAACGACTTTGTGAACAATTGATCACCAAAAAATGTGATCAGGGATATCATGGCGACTATTTGATCTCAACTGATCACAAAATCAGTGATCATTTATGTTCACATTAGGGTTGTTAACATTCAAAAGAAGATTTGGAAGGCTGCCAAATTTTAGTTTTGAATTAGAATTTTCTCTTTTGAATAAAAATGTTTTGGAAATCTATAATTTCAAAATATTTTTTTCAGAAACACTCCTTTTGAAAGATTCAAAATAAAACAAAACGGACAAATTTTGACACAAAATTATAAAGTTCAAAATTAAAATTTCAAAACTCTCTATTCTATAATCAGAATCTTAAGAATTATAAATATACAAACAAATATATTATTATTATATAATATATTTTCTTTTTTCTTTAATTAATATAGAATCTTACTCCAAAATTATTTTTCAAATAAAAATAAATATAATTTCATCTTTTACTAAATGTTATTTTATCTTTTAATATGTAAATAAAGTTGAAATCTCTTCAAATACTGAACCTATTCATTCGAATTTCACTATTTTTTAGAGTCATAAAAATTTATTGAATTAATAATTAATGAAAAATGATAAACAAAAATATGCACATGAATGCATTCAAAACGTTTGAATGAAACGATAATAATTTTTGTATGTAGTATTTAAGTGTGAAAATATTTTTTTTTAATGTTTAAACAATTGTTTTACAATTTAATTTATTTCAAAAAATTCGATTTAGTTTTTATGATCTCTTTCAATTATAATTGTTCCTTTTGAAAACCAAAATAACTAAATTACAATTTTCAAAATAAGATTTCCTATCCTCTTCCAAATGTTATAATACAAAACATAAATTTCAATTTTTCTTTTAAAAGTTATAAAAGAAAAGAGAAAATATTATTCCAAAATTTAAAAAATTTGAATGTTAACAACCCTAGTTCACATAATGTTTACATTTTTTTGAAATAAAAAAAATTAAAATTTCATAAATTTATTATTATTTTGATATTTTAATTCAAAATTGCATGCTTTAATGTTTTATTCATCTTTAATATAATATCAAAATAATCTGAATATCATAAAACACACTTTACTAAAGCATATCTTTAGATTAAGCCAAGAAATTAAAATTTAAAAAAAACGAGTTTTTTAGCTAAAATGAATTAAAATTAAGATATTAAACTCTTTAACAATATAAGCGAGCAAACTTTTTAGATCCGGAATCAGGTTTTTAGAGATTATAGAATAGATTTTAAAGTTTATTTTAGCGTTTACTTTATATATTTTTAAGGTGCATGCACTAACAGAATAGAGAGTTTTTGGAACCCTTCCAAGCATCCTTTCAAAGAGATGCGTGGTTATAAGCGCGCTCATATACAATCATAATTGGATGAGTTCATTTGGCGTTACATCAACACTTTCCATGATGACCGTGTTAAGTGCTTTCGATTTTTGATTCAGATAATAGCTAAATATTATGAGCCAGGCACAGGTAAATTCAAAAATTCACTTTTATGTTTTAATAGTATTTAATATTGGGTACTTTAAAATTTTTGCTATGATTAGCTAAAATTTTTGGAGGCTAATGGAGATCAAGAACTATTTATTATGTTGACCACCATGACTCTGATGATGCCGACGAAGATGATGAAAATAGTGATATTGATTCAATTTTTGAAAACTTTGAAACTTTGGAAGAGGAAGAAGATACTTTGGCTCGCACCGAAACAGTAACATCCAAGTCATTTGATACTAGGGTTGATACAACATTGAGTGATGAAGAATTAGAAAAAAATTTGGCTAGCGATATTAACACGATATGTATTAGTAATGTAAGAGATAAAGTAGACAATTATAAGGAACAAGCCATGGCTGGGCTACTGATCTCGAACGAAACCGAGACGATTGTCAAAAAAGCATTAAGTAAACATACCAATCCAGTATATATGTGGAGAATTTATGAAGAATGAAATAGGTGTTAAATTGCACATTTAAAAAATGTAAAGTAAGACTTTTTTTAAAATTATTATTTAGACTTTAATTTCGATGTATTTTATTATTTGATCACATTTATTTATTGATCACAAAATAAAAATTTTGATCACAAAAATTTTCTACGTTTTTTTTCTTAAAAAAAATGATCACATTTTTTTGTGATCAGTTGAGATCACATAGTAGTCATGATACCCCTAATCACATTTTTTGGGGATCAAATGTTCACATAATCGTTATGACCCAATGTCAAAAAAAATAAATGGTGAAAAAAATTTGGAATTTTATATCAATTAATAAACAGCTTTATGTGTTCAGTTAGTCTTGATTTAAATTATTAGCAATTATTTATAAAGAAAACTTTAACTTACAGAGGATTATCTAGAATTGAAAAATGTTGCCAAAGAGTTGCCATTTCAATAATTTTTTTAAAAGTTGATCATTTGGTTGCCTCTTTCCATTGATATCAGTTGATTTAACACATTCGCCAATAAACATATCTTCTTTTTTGCTTTTATTCGAGTAAGATTACAAAATTTAATGACTTCATGTCATCAAATATTATTATTTGTAATACAAATAATACAAATATTATTATTTGATTTAGAAAATAATTAATATCATTATCTATATGAAAAATTAGATTCGTTTAAATAACTGGAGCTTTTAAAATTTTAAAAATAAAAACAATTGCCCGTGAAAATTCATTAATAATAAAAAAATTAAAATAATTTATTTTTGAATAAAAAGAATACCAAGAAAAAATGAAAATCAATTTTTTTCCAAAAATAAAGACATTCATTAAATAATTTTTTAATTTAGGGTTCGATTCTAGTATTTTTATATAAAACAAGAGAAAAAAATATAGTTGGATGTATTACATCAGTTTTTCATAGTTAATGAAATCTATCCAGATTATCATGGTATATTCTCTTTGCTTACTTTGAATTTAAAACGTATTAGGGAAAATATCTCAATGCACTTTGTTAATTGCTTCAATTTGGTCTAAAAATGGAATCTTATATCTAAAGAGAGAAAATATCAGAATATCTTGTTTACGTATTTTTAATCAATTTGTTTCTGAAATTTTAATTTACAGTCTACAAGCTTATAGATCCTAACAAGGCAAAAAATTAATAATCTTGATTCCCTAAAATTTTATAATTAAAAGATTGGGCGAGCATGTAAAAATCGGGTCGAAAAAATTCGTGTTATGTAAAAATCGGGGTATAAAAAAATCTGGTTTATAATTAAATAAAAATAAGCCAATTTAGTTTGATAAAATTTTTATTGATACAAATTATAATATATTATTAAAATAAAAAACAATATTAGGAATTGATTAAATTAAATTGTTACAAATGTGATTTTTATTTCCGCCAATATTTAAAGTTTCGGATTTAAAATTAGAAAGATAAGAAGCTTAATGTACATGTTATAATAAGAAACCGTGGTCATATTTTAAATTGTAATGGTCTATTTTCAGTGACAAATCATAAGCATAAGCTAAAGCCAATAAACCACGGTCGTCACCACCATCTTGTTCAACAACTTGGTCCATTTGAACTGTAAATACCGAACGTTCCGCGAATGCATATTTTAAGATTGGTTTCAGAAACGACGCATTGTTTGAATCATTGAGACTGTAATACATATATGTTTTTGTTATGATGAGTTTTATTTTAAATTGATTAGCAATCAATTAAATTATAATTTATTGAAGATTAACATTCAATTATAATTTCTAGACCCGATAATTTTATTCCCGATTTTTTTACACAAGATTATTACAAACTCCTGATTGTTACAGACCCGACTTTTTTGCCATGATTTTTTTTGCCTGATTTTAACGGACCCGATTTTCACATAATCAAAATATTGTTTAAGGTGTTTAACGCTTTTTTTTTTTAAATTATTAATTAAATATTTCAAAAAATAATTGAAAATTCTTGTATATTTTAACAATGCTTTTGAAATCTAGGTACCCAAAAATTTCCAATTGTCTAAATTTGTACCATTGATTTTTAACAACTGATTTTTAAAATTGGTTTTACTAAATTTCCTAGATATTACGCGAATTTTCAAAAATCTGCGAATATTTCTGTAAAACCAAAAAGAATTAAAAAAAATATTTACAACACACCAGCATAGCCACTTTAGTTACCAAAATTAAAAATTAAAAATTTTATGAAAAATTGCACAAAAAATCTAAAATATGAAAATGTTTAGCCTAGCCTATTTAGCCAAGTTTCTAATAAAAAATTTCAAATCTATTTAGGTTTTTAAACAAAAAATTAAATTTACATCAAGAAAATTTCTATTTTGTTTAAAAATTGCTGATTTCTTTTTTTGATTCTATTGTAACTAAAATTTGTAGATTCAATTTAACCCAAGATTCGCGGTAAATCCTATTCATGATTTAATTTTTCAGGAAAAATCGACAGCTCCATTTTCTTTGGAGACAATCATTTGAATCGTGCAATAGTAAACGTGTTATACTCAAACGATTTTTACAAATCCAAATCTTATTTTGTAGATCAGCGAAAAGACAATAAGAATTAAAAATTTTTGAAAATATAAACCATTTTCATAATGAATTTAAGTCTTAATGCAACGACCTAAGAATTTTTGATTTAGATTTATAAATTAAAAATACACTAAATCATTCATAAAATAAATTAATTTTAACTTTTAATTTATTATTAACTCACGATTATTTTTAAAAATACTGGCCCAAAAAAAATGCTTAAATTTTTTAACAGTTAAGGTAAAAATTTTTTGAGATATGGATTAATTTAAGAAAAGATAAGTATTTGACATAGAATAAAAAAATTTTTTAAAATTAATCTGAACTTTTAAATTAATGAAAGGTTTTAAGGATTATTTATTGATTGCAATCATATGCATAAATTATATTAAGATTCCATGAATTAAGAAATATATTCAACGATTAAAATTGATCAGGTTTTTGTAGATCTGACTTAAAAGATTAATTATTAAAATCTAATATAATTTAAAGAGGATTAATCAGTTATTTGAAAAGGAACAGGGTAAAAACTCTTTACTTTAATTTGTTTACTTAGACGTTGAATCTTTAATTAAATAAAAAAATAATCAATAATGCTTTTTTTAGAAAACCTTTTATTAATAGCCTTTAGTAATTTTTATGTCAGTTGAAAAACACAATTAGCTCCAATTTTTTGTTTAAGATAAAAATTAGTAATATTTTGAATTAAGAATTAAAAAAATAATACTTAACGAATAAGTCAAAAATTAAAAAAAAATACTCGACTTTAGATAATTTTTTAATGTAAATTAAAAAAATGTTAAAATGAGAGCATTCTTTTTCCTTTCTATTGCATATCTTAAATATCCTATAAGCTAAATTTTAAAACTCTAAACCAGTTTTTTGAAATAAATCTAAATAAATTATAAATAATCATTTTCAATTAGTTGATTTTTTAAAGAAATTTAGAAATCGTGGATTGATCTGAAATCAGAATAAAAAGAAGTGAATTTGTATAATATATATTTCAATTGAAAAGTATAATTTTAATCTTTGATAATTAAGATTAACGATTTTAAAAAGATTAATTATTAAAAATAATTATTTGTGTATCAATTTTTTATTTAAAAATCATAAGTAGATAAAAAAACTGTAATATGACAATAAATTATAAAATAAAAAAAAGCGAATAGCTAAATACACACTTTATTAAATAAAGATTTATTGTAGGGCTCTTTTTTGTTTGTAAGAAAAATATGTGTAGTTTGATACAGCAATCGATTGCTTTTTAAATTAAAATGTCATTAATAACTAAGTTTTAAGGTATAATAATTTCATTTTCAATTTAAAATAAAATCATGAAAAAAATATATTATTCGTAATTTGATCCAACATTTTTCTACTTTATTATTTTTTTTAATAAAAGTAAAATTTTTCTTTCTAGAATCAAAATAACAAAAAACTTAAACTAAATAAGTTACTATAAATATTTATAATTTAATTAAAGTTCAAAATATAATTCTTTTAAAAGGAGAAAATTTTAAAATTCATGATAAACTATTACAAAAAATTACTTTTAAATAATTAATTAATATAATTTTTTTTGATAAATTCTAAAAATTTTACTCAATTGACCTTAAAAAAGTGATAAAATATTTTTTCACACTCACATTAATATTTTATTTTTTTCATTGTTAAAAGTGGTTTTTTAAAAATTATTATCTGTAATCTCAAACAAAAAAAAGATGAAACACAATTCTAAAACAATGTTGATCCTTGATTTCCTTATTCTAGGTACATTTTAATCAAACTTAATATATTTAATTAGCTTCAGGAACAAAAAACTTTTTTCACGAAAAAAGTAATCAAAACAAAGAGAAAGTTCTCAGTTTTGAAAATAAACTTCAAATGGAAAACAAAAATTGTAATCTTAAGGGAAATACCGCTAGGAATATTAATAATTAAATATATTGACTTATTAAAGCGAACAAGGATTATTGAAAAACAGAAACAAAAAACACATTAAATAACACGTTTATGTACAAAAGTGAAAAATATTAATATTGGTCTAGTAAAAAATATAATTATAAAGTGATGTATGCATTTAGAAGAAAAATAAATAATACTTTATATCGATTTATTATTCAGTTCCTTTGCCGTAAATGAATTAATGTATTTTTATGTCTGTGAGTATCTTAAAGCTATATATTGTGATTTTATTATGATTATTATTATTAAACTCGATTAATGTTTCGTGAGGAGCGGTTGGATGAAGAGTGTTGTGCTTGGTGTTATATTCTTGGTGTTGTGTTCTTTTTTGAATTAGCTCTTTTAATCATTTAATTATTATATTTTATACTTTTGTTTTTATTGATTTTTATTTAATTTTATAATTTATTTATAAATCACTCTATATCTTAAATAAGTAAATGACGCCAGACTAGAAAAATAAAAAGACTTAAACAAAATCTAAAAAATGATTTATTGATAATAAATTGTGATTTTTAATTTAATAAAAATTTTTAACTGACACTTAATTAAATTATTAGAGGTAATTTTTTTACCCCTGACCCAAACTCCAATTTTTTTTCATGATAAAATTTACTAAGCGTGATTGTTATTTTTAAATGTTTAAAAAAAATATGCTTTTATATATAGGAATTAAGTTGATTTTTTATTTTCCCTGGTACCTTGGCCGATCAATTCGAAATGCTATTTAAACGCTTTAAGGCAGCTTTTGGTTGACTTACCGTATTCCCTCGTTCAATTATGCTGCATCATAAGCTAAGCTACTAGCTTTTGGACCATGCACTAGAGTACATCTAACCCATGCTAAAAAAATTTTTTTTTGCTATTTTAAAATGTATGTTTTGTTTTAAATGAAAATTTACGAAAAAAAAACTTTTGATAATAAAAAAAATTTTTTTTGTTACGAAACAAAATTTCAAGATAACTTGAACAATTTTTGAATGATTAAAAAGCATCGATATGAAAAAAAGTTAAATTTAAAAAAAGATAAAGAAACGATGAAAAACTCAACCTTTAGACAGACATGCTATAAATACAAAAATTTCAAATTTTCATGTTGAGGTAAAAAATTTGTTTTTACAGTAAAGTTATTCAATGATTATAGTTTATCTGATAATTTTAGTCAAACTTCGATGCAACAAAACTACCGTATACCCTTGCAAAGAGATGCATGCTCCAAAAACCAAAACTCAGGTTTTAGCCCAAGCATCACGTTACATCTCGCCCATGGTAAACTTCCCCCTCCCCCCTTTTGATGTGTGCATTAAAATGCAGATTTTTAGTGTTTAACGCCGCATTAAACACAAAACTTGGTGGAGAACGCCGCGTTAATTCCTGAAAATCGAATTTAGATGCGGCATCAATAATACACGTGAGTCATTAACTTATTTTTGAAATTCAAATTTAGATGCCGGGTTAAAAATTGAAAAAAAAATTAATTCATAAATGATTAAAAATTATTTTTTTTATTAAAAATACATTTTCTAGTTTTAAGTGCGGGGCTAATATTTAGATTTTAAAGTAAAAATTTGTACAATATTGTACTTTTTATAGAACCATTTTTGCACAATTAGAAAATAAATTATAGCGTTTTTACTTTTTGTACTGTAATTTTTGTACTAAAATTTCACATTGCCAATACTGTAATACAACTAAAACTCAAAAGAAATATACTCGCTTTCTCTTTTTCATAAGCATTTTTCTTTATCCATTTTTCTTGGCTTATGTTCACAAAAGTTTTTAAGATATAAAAAATGAGCGATTCTAGTCAAAGTGAATTTGTACCTGGGACTGATGGTTCAACTTAAAATTCAGATACCAGTGAAGCACCAGTCGGAATTTCACCAAGTCGTATTAGATACACGTTAGAATTTAAATCAAATTTAAGTTTAAGGTCGTCAGCCAAAATCAAAATTACTTACAACTTAAATAATGTATTCGAGAATTTTGAAAAAAACAATGATTTTTTTTAAATATTAAAAATTACTTTTTGATTATTTTTTTTGTAAGTATATTAAATAAAATTGACAATAAACTAAGAAAAATTGACATCATTAGTTACAAATAATTTTATTAACAGTAAACTATGTATTTTTGAATAAAATTAAGTAAAATTGATTTTCTTTCTAACAATCAACTAAGTGTTTTTGAAACACAAGTAATATTATCTCTTAAATATTAGATGAGGCTCTGCAAAAACTCTGCAGTTAAACTATGCAGTTGAATTGAATACTTTTTAATGACGTGCATATACTGCAAAATGAAGTTTTTGCAGAGCCTCATCTTTGTTTGTTGCATTATTTAGCATTTTGCAGAGAGATTTAATCAAATACCATTCAAAATTTATAAACAAAATACTATTTGATCTGATTTTTTTGATTTTAAACTTAATAATTTTTTTAAAAATTATTAAATTTTTTAATCATTTTTTTAAAGAAATATTGGTTAATTAATAATGCATTGAAGGTCGAAAAATTCAAAAGCATTAGTATAGAAAAGTATTGAATTCTCTTTATTTGATTTTTTGCATAATTCGCACAAACTTTTTCTATAAAATACTCTGAAAATCTAATTTCTGCTAAATTTGCAGAGTTTTGCAGATCTTGATAGCTGATGCTACTTTGAAAGCTGCACAATGTCGTAATCACGTAAGTAATTTTTAACTTATTGAAAAAAAGTTTTTTAAATTTTTACTATTTGTTTCTGTTCTTTTTATCAATTTGTACTGAATTTCACAGAATCCAATTTTGTCAAAAAATCACTATAAATTAGATTAATATAATTACAAATTGATAACTTAAATTCTTCAAGTATCATTGTCGAAATTAGCTTTGAAAAAAATATGTATTTAAAAAATTAAAGTAATTCTAAAAAAAAGTTTTCCTTAAAATTTTTTTTTCAATACTGCGAATTATGTTGCTCCCCAAAAGGCAAATTTTTAAAGATCAAAAGGATCAATTAAAATTTTAAAACTTAATTAATCTAATGATTTTTATAATTTTTAAGAAATAAATACTAAACATTACCAGACATGTTATGTCTAATATTGGTTCATTTTCAAATAAATATCAAAATGATTGATCTCTAATTTATTTAACAAAAACAATCAATAAATCAATTAATTTAAATAAAGTTTATTCAGAAATTCAAATTAAAAACTTTTATTTTCATTCATTCAAACAAAAATAATTGACAAATTATAAAGAAGGGTGCCGGATCTCCATTGAAAGTTGGCCTACGATTTACGATATTGAAAAAAAATCTTACAATTAAAAATTATAGCTCATTTTGAAGCTTTTTTTTCGCCTTTTTCCGAGTATATTTATTTTTGCATTTTTTTTTTAATTTCCATCTCATTATGTCCAAGAGTTATGCAAAAAAACGCTTTTTTTTTAACAAAAAAAAATCAAAAAAATTTTGAAATAAAAATTTATAATTGAATATTAAAATTATTTTTTAAACATTATTATTACAAAAAATGCCTCTTGACCAACTTTCTAAACGATTTTGCCCTATATTCACAGGCTGTAAAAAAAAGGGGAGATTTAATAGGAAAAAAAAACTTAAAAGAAATTAAAACCATTGAATTAGCAAAAGAATTGACTTGCTTTTTCAAGCAAAAAATTGAAGTTGGAGATATAATTTGTATGAAGCACTATATGAAATATTATAACAATAAGAGCTCATTCAATACGACAACTGATCCAAACCAAGGTCAACATGAAGAAGAAAATTATCTTGATTTGAATAATTTACAAGTTCAGCCTACTACATCATTTAACCACGATCAAGAAAATGATTTATATGTAAATATTATCTCAAATGTATCGAACAACGAAAATACAATTAATATTCAGCAAGCTGATAGTCAAAGTATTGGTGACGAAACGATTGATGAAAATCGAATATCAGAAAAAGTTTTACAATCCAAAGAAAAAACGGTGTTAGAAATTCAACGTGGATATGCTTCACACAGCTTTTGTTTTATATGCCGGAGAAAAACTGGCTCAAAACCCATGTCAGTTTTATCAATCGAAGCAACAATTGATATTTATATGAAGCGAAATATTTTGATACCGAGAGGAGCAAGAACTTGTAGTGGACATTTGACTGAAAATAATTATATTAAAGAGGAAGATATTGAAAAAATACCGATAGTTAGTTCTGATATTGAACTTACTAACGAAAAGATCAAAGAAATTCTCGAAGGATTCAAAAAACGTGATCAATTAACATCGAGTTTATTTAAAAAGTTCACTAATTTTTCGACTGTTACTGATGAGCTTTGCTTTAAAACAACAGGATTTAAAAAAGACGAACTCTTTTTTATCTCAAACGAATTAAAATCATTACTTTTATCGGAAAATCGTTCCAAGTTGCAAGCGATTGCCATCTACTTATTTTGGATTAAAACAGGTCTTGATCAGAACATGATAGCTAATATTTTTGACTTGGAATACCGTCAAAGTGTTAGTAATATTTGTTCACAAGTGCGAAATGCAATGATTAAAGACTTTGTACCGTATTATTTAGGGGCCAAACGTTTATCGAGGGAACAATGGATCGAAAATAATACGGAAATGGTTAAAGCACTTTTCGATATGAATAACAATCAATTTGCTTTTATTGCCGACGGAACTTACTGCTATTGCCAAAAAAGTTCGAATAATATGATTCAGAGGAAATTACATAGTGGATACAAAAATCGACCTCTTGTGAAGCCATTTGTTATTACAGCTTCGAATGGGAAAATAATCGATGTTTATGGAAGTTATGCGGCAACCGATAATGATGCAAG
Organism: Brachionus asplanchnoidis; assembly: GCA_025491095.1. Taxonomy (NCBI): domain Eukaryota; kingdom Metazoa; phylum Rotifera; class Eurotatoria; order Ploima; family Brachionidae; genus Brachionus; species Brachionus asplanchnoidis. Next base: position 207,750 of record JAILYF010000109.1, on the reverse strand, counting down.
GATCATGGAGCACGTTATAAAAAAAGACACTGATCTAAGAGAACTTATAAAAAGGGGTGACTTAGCTATTTTCGACCGTGGATTTAAAGATTGCTTAAGAAGACTAAGATTATTTTCTGGATTAAATTGCAAAATACCAACATGCAATTTTTTAATTACTAATAATTTATTTAATATCGTTCTATTTTATTTTAATCTAATATATTCAATTTTAGGCATGAAAAATGATCAGAAACAACTGAGCTGGAGTGAGGCTAATGAAACTCGTTTGATTACAAAATGTCGTTACGTAATAGAGGTGATAAATGGGATATTTAAACAACAGTTTAAGGCTTTGAAACAAACACAAAACTCAATGCTTGATCACATTATCGAAGACTATCGGATAGCAGCATCATTAATTAACGTTTTCTTTGCTGAAAGATTATCTGATAACGAAGACGTAAAAGATATTGCAGAGGCGATGAAAATTAAGCTTAAATTAAGAAATAAATTAGAAAAATATTTGGATTTAAGGTTAGCGAGTAGTCAGAATACATTTAAAAAAATAGAAAATTTTCAATTCGATAGATTTCCAAAATTAGACATTGAGATAATTAGAAAAAAAGATTACTTTCGGTTATTATTAACTGGAACAAGCATATGGGTACTTGTCAGAGCATTTCGAGTCTAATGAAGATTACCAATTTTTAGTATCAAATAATATGGAAAATGATGAAGATTCAAAAATCGTGTTTGCAAAGATACAGTCAAGGCATTCAAATAGTGTTAAATACAAGGTTTTTGTCAGATTTAAGCCAAATTCTAATCAATTAGACGATATAACATGGGTCTGTAGTTGTAAAACAGGAAAAAGGACACTGGGATGTTGTAGTCATGTAGCAGCACTGATTTATTTTATGGCTATTGGTAGATTTAATATCACAAATATACCAAAACCAGGGTTGAGATTAAAAGATGTAATTATACCTATTGCCTATGACTCGGATGAAAATGAAGATATTTTAGGTATCGAAACGCCGTCGAATGATATGGTCAAAAGGTCTTTATCAATAAATTCGGAAATTGAAAATAATCCAACAGCTTCTAAAAAATAATATCTTTTTATCTAGTTTTACATAATTAAATAATTTTTTTAAATAAAGTTTTAAAATTTGAAATTTAATGTTTTTAATTTTATTTTACCATTAATCATTACTTTGATATCTTAGAAACATACGATAACATAAATGTTAGGTTTAGATATTTAAATCAGTTAATTCTCCATACTTAATAAGACCAAATACAAATTTTCTAAACCTAACATTTATGTTATCGGTGTTAGGCGAAAAACCTTAGAGATCCTGCACCGTACTTTAACATATTAAATTATTTTGTTTTAAAAGTAAGTTTTAATTAAAATCAATTAAAATATTTAAACCTATTAAAGTTCATTAAAAAGGGGCATTTTAAAATTTTAAATATGAAAATAAACTTGTCAAACAATTGTCAAGTAATTTCTTCGGAAAAAATTTATTTTTTCTATATTATTAAAAATAATATTACAATTTATATTTTGATCTTTTGATCTTGATCTCAAACTTCAATTTGCTCCCCAAACACTTTAAATTCTTCAAATTTTGAATTACAAGGAATTATTTAACCTTCAGTGATAAAGAGGTTCTTAAAAAAAAATTGTGGTGTTATCTCGTCAACAAAATTATAATCTTCTCAAACTCATAGTTTTCGAGATTTAGACACCATATTTGTCTTAACAAAACTGATCAAATTCACTAAGTAATGGAAATTTTCGGAAACTAACATAGCGAAATCTTTTTTTTTTATTTAATTCAATTTTTAAATTAAAAAAAAATCAATTTTTTAAAAAAATTTAAAGCAATATTTTCTTATGACCCTACTACTAATTTGAATCTATTTTTTTTCTAATTTTGTCTCAAGGTTTATTAGAAAATTCAAAACTATTCGTTTTGATAGAGTGATTTTCTTAACAAAAAATACAAAAATTTTTCTTTGCTTTTAGTGAATTTTATCAGTTAAGAAAAAATTGCTATTTTTTTTACAATTTTTTACTTTATTTTATAATAGAAACAAGTTTTTGACTTAGATTGTCGTAAAAATTTAATTTAATTTTTTTAAGAGTTAAACAAAAAATTTTTCCTAAAAAAAGACTAAATTTGGTGTCTAATTACGTCAAATTTAATTAACTAGCAGAAAAGATCTCGACAATTTAAGCCAAAAATGGTGAGATTACGTAAAGTTACGCACCTTTGTATAAAATTGCGCATTTTTTCGTAAAATTACCAAGAAAAGTCACCACTGTACATTTTCTTTATTTGAACCATTTCATTTTATCTAATTAAGTTCATTTATGAGTGAAAAAATTAATTGCATATAAGACAAATATACTTTCAACGCAAATGTAATGAAAATTTCGCAATCGATAAAAATGAGATTTGTAAATGTAAAATGAAATTGTATTCTGGAAATATAAATTATTTAAAATTCGTGTTTCTATTACTGTGCAATATTTTACATATAATTAAAATTAATAAAACTTATTTAGTCCAAAACTAAAAGGAAAAAAAATACAACAAAAACCGAATTTTAAATATCTTAAGTATCTCAAGTAAATTTTGGTGAGTGAAAACGGTCAAAAATGACGCAATACCTGCCGCCTTATTTGCTGGCGTTATTTGCACCACGCGATCCCGTTCCATACATGCAACCGGTTGACAAGTTACCACACGAAAAAAAACGCCAACCTTATAACGGACTTGCCGATTATTTAGATCAATTTGAAGACCCTGAAGAAACACCTCCTCCGACCAAGGTTGAGACAAAGCAAGAAAAGCTTGAGCGCAAGAGACGAGAAAAAGCCGAACAAAATGCATACAAAATTGAACAAGATTTGGCAATGTGGAGCGCAAAGGAAAATTCCAATTCTACAAGCGACCCTTACCGAACTCTGTTTGTTGCTCGAATTGTAGGAAGAACTTTTTTTTATAATCTTTTTTCCAAGTTTTTTTTCTAAATTTTTTTATAATTTTTTTTGTTAAGAATTATGACACTTCCGAGTCCAAATTAAGAAGAGAATTCGAAGCATACGGAAAAATAAGACAAGTAAGTTTTAAACACAATTTTAAAAGAGAGGAACGGAAAAAAATTTAAAAAAAAATTAATTTCTATTTAGATCAAGCTGGTTCATGATATAAAAACAGGTAAACCAAGAGGATATGCATTTGTAGAATATGAGGACGAGAATTCAATGCACGGTAAGTTTATTTTAATAAGCTAGTTAGATAGAAAAAAAAAATAAAAAGCAGCTAGTATGGGATTACTTGAATTTCATCAAAATGTTCATCGCATTCATTTTGTAAGTAAAGTATGAGTAAGTTAGTTAGGTAAGTTGTAATTCAATGTTTTGTTCTTTTTAAACAACAACAAAAAACAATTTATTTTATTTTTACTCTTTATTTATTTTTTTTATTTTAAATTATTAATTAATTAAATAAAATTAAAATTTTTCAATTTTTAACGATTGAATACTTTATTGAGTAAATGAATAAATATCCAGTAAGAACACATGTAAGTTTGATTAAACTAGAGCATCAATATTAAATTAGTTGACAGACATTTTAAAATTATTAAAAAATAATAATAATAATGAAAACTTTTGTTGCATGTGTAAAACTGTTTTGTTTCTAGCTGCTTATAAAAGAGCTGATGGAAAAAAAATTGATGGACGCCGAGTGGTGGTTGACATTGAGCGCGGCCGAACTATCAAAGGCTGGAAGCCAAGAAGACTGGGAGGAGGTAAAGCGGGCCGTAAGAGTCACTTTGATCCAATGGCTGTGGAAAAACCAAGCGATGTCAATTGTGTAGAAAAGTTTGAGGATAAAAAGCCAAGAGATCGTGACAGAGAGCGAGACAAAGAAAAAACTAGAGATCGTCATAAACGAAGCAAAAGTCGTTCAAGAAGTCGCGAGAGAAAGAAACGATCCAAGTCAAAAGATAGGCACAGGAGTCGAAGCAGAGAGCGGGCCAAAAAATCAAGACGTTCAAAGTCCAAGGACAGAAAAACGTCTAAAAAACGCTCCAAGTCACGAGATAAACGTGACCGTGAAGGCAACAGCAAATTGGATCGAGTTTTTTCGTCAAATGACAATGCAGAGCCAAATGGCTTGAATAACTACAACAATGGAAACGGTCTTTCCAACAATGGCACCGAATATGGTGAAATCTTATAAAGTAGACTTTTAATTTTTATAAATATTTTTCTTTAAGTTATTTTTTTTTCTTGTGTTGTGTTTGTCTCATCACTTTTTTTCTTTATGCTTGTATCTATATAAGATTTAAGCTTATATAAATATACATTTATAAGAATATGTTAACTGGTTGGTTACTATCAATTTTTAAATTTTTTTTTTTGATGAAACAAATCTTTAGAAAGCACACATTTAAAAAATTATACTTTAAAAATTTTTAAATAAATTTTAAACAATAAAAATCTTTTTTCGTCATTCAACAAAATTACGATAAAATGCGTTCTTGATAAAATGATAAGGCAAAAAATATTACTTGGTACAACTTGATGTGATAGTACTTGATTACCAAGTTGACATTTAAATAAAAAAGAAAAATAAACAATTGCTATTTTTATTCGAATTAAAAGATAAATAACAAAATACAGTACAATTTAAATGGAACAATTTTAATTTCGTTTATATTAAAACTAAATGTGACTGAAATTTTTCAATCACAAAATATTTATCATTAAATATCGTCATTTTTCTAAAATTTCTTTTTGGTTTCTAAAAAAACTCTTGTGAAATAAAAAAACTTAAGTAAAATTAAAATGCTCTTTCTGATAAAAATACTCTTCAATAACCCAACATTAGATCAGTAGTTTCAGAATTAGCTACCAAATAAATTTTTAAATCAATTAAAAATTTAATTCTAGGCTAATTTTTAATATATTGATCGACTTCTCGCCAGATATCAGCGGCATCATCTGGGGTAAATCATTAAATTTTATGATACCATCTACCGCATCCAGTCGATCAAAGTAATCTTGTTTCAAAAAAGTATTTTATAAAAAATGAGATTTTATGGTGATTAAAAATAAGTAAAATTAGTGCTAAAAAAAATTTAAAGTCTTAATTAAATAAATATAAATCAATTTTTTCTGAATAAATAGTAATAAAAATTAAAAAATAAAAACAAAATGACTCTAATTGATAATCTGATTTATTTGCGATCATGAAAGTGGCATTATAGAGTGTATTGACAATGATAATATAAGTTATTATTAATCATTAAGTATACTTATTTCTACTTTTCTTAATAGGCTCCGGGGTGATTTTCTTGTTTAGAGAAATTCTTTTTTCTTAATTTATAAAAAAATTTGTTTATTTTTTCTAATTTAAATGTTAAATTAATAACGCCATTAAACTGAATACTATAATCGTGTACATTAAAGCTCAAGCAAAAATGCACGTTGACTCAAATTTTCTTAAATAAAAGCAATTTTTATTCAAGATTTTAAAGCAAGTTTTTTGAAAAAAAAATGAATTGATTATACATTAACAATCTAGGCTGAATATTGACAAAAAAACAGCTAATGATGAAATCGCAGGGGTCCAGAAGGCAACCGCAAATGTTGGTTGCATTTTTGGTATTATTTCCAAAGTGTATATCAAATTTAGTTTGAGACATATTGGAAAAAATACTAAAAATGAATCTGCAAATCTGAAGCTCTTATTAGGACAAGTTAATAATTAAATTAAAAACAGAAACTTATACTTTCATTATTATTAATATAATATATCTAATAATAAATCTTATAATTCAATTAAGAAATAAAATTTTTAAAAAAAGATGGTCAATCTTTTTTTTTAATCACATCGAATCACATCTAATTCATCTAAATCGTATTATTTTATTGAGCTAATCTGTCCTTATCAATTATTACAGGAAATGTCATAATATATTTTAATTTACATCGGCTAAGTTGCATTAAAATAGGAGACATATAACCAAAAAAGAAATAAAATATTAAAGAAACAAAACCAGACTAAGAATTTTAAATATTTATTATTATTTAACCATATTTACCAAGCTTATGCAAATAGACTACGAAATGATCACTTAATATTTATTTCTTTATCTATTTATTTAATTGTTTCTAGGAATAATTTTCCAATAGTTAACATTAAAAGAAATCTTAAATGGAACATTCTATTAAGCTCGAGAAAACATATATATATATATAACATACAATAATTATTTAAATTTATCAGTTCGAACGATAAAAATATCATATTATTAAATTAATTTATTCAAGAATGCATTTTTTAAAAACAAACAATACCGCTATAATTGGAAAAGATCATTAAAAAAATCAAAGAAAAATGCACAACAATGTGATAAAATCAAAAAAGAATCAAATCTTTTTAATTAAAATTTTAAATTGCTGGATAAAAGTTTAATTTTTAATTTATAAAGCTTTTTGAATTATTCCTTTAACTCCAACATATTGCCTTTAAAACTTTACTGAGACTGGGAGCAAGTATAAATTTTAAAGTTTTATAAAATAAGTGTTGATCTAAAAATTAATTGGCTTCCAAAATTTTTTTACTTGAGTTAAATTTTTTTATAATGTTATTTAATAAAAAATTATTTTACGGTTTAATTAATTTATTTTGAAATTTAAAATTGCGTCTTTGATTTAAATAAATAGTTATTAAATTTTTTATTAAATAGACAAGTTTTTTTTGCTAATATTTAATAAAAAAATTTAAATAATTTAAAGGTTATTAGATTTTATTCAGAATTTTATTAGATTAAGAAAAAGTTAATTTATGATCATTTCTAATTAGATTGCAAACAATAATACGAAAATAAGAGAAGTCAAAGAATATTATGATGAGTTCAATTATAGTAACATCTACGTAGAATTTATCTATTCTTCTCTGTCTTCTTTTTCCTTGGCAGATTTAAGCTGATCTCTGAAATTTATCTTCTCTTCTTCTTCTTTGCTCTCTAGTGCGAATTTGTCTTTGCCAGTCGATTTCAGATTAGCTCTAAAACCAGCAGTGGCATTTTCTAATTTTTCCAATTTGGCAAACCTAAGTAGTGAACAAGAAAAAATTTTATAATATTTAAATCGTTACATTTTTCTATAATTTTAACTTACTTGCTTTGAGTTTTATTAACCTTTTTGAGTGTTGGCTTGATGAATTTACCTTTAATGTCATTGACTTTGATGGTCAACTCGTTGATTTCGTAGTCCTGTTTGATAATCTTCATTTCTAAATCGTACTTGGCCTCTTCTTGGTCAGTAATTTGTTTGTGCAAGTCTCGACAAATTGATACCAATTGAGCCTCGTTTAAATGAGACATTTCTTGCAATGCAGAAACTTTTTTGTCCAAGTAGGATTTTTTAGCCTGAGCTTTTTTCTCGGCCTCATTCTTCAAATCCTCAGTGGCTTTCTTCATAATCAAAAGCTTTAGCTTGCGCTTTTTCTCCGGTGTCAAACCGAAACGTTTCTTTTTCTCGGCATTGTCTCGCGCTTCTTGACGCTTGCGTTCTCTTTCGGCTTTTTTGCGCAATTTCTTTTCCTCTTCGGTGAGCGGCTTGTCTTCGACCATTTTTCTTGCTTTCTATTATCGATACAAATAAGAAGCTTTAGAACAAAATATTTTTTACTAGAAATAAAAAAATGCTTTCAAGTTTATTTTATTTATTGCAGTTCTGTGGAATAATCAGCAGTACAAGAAATTATGCTTAACCTCAAAGAACATGAGAGATTTTCAGACTTAGTTCGATTTTCTATTCTTAATCTACGAAATCCAATAGAATCAAAGTTTTTAAGCTACCACGCACACCGCAATTCTTATGCATTTTAGCTTTACTGAATTTGATTCCATTAAATAAATCCAAAATTTCAATTCTATTTATACAAGAAGATAAGATAGAGCAAATGAATTAGTGAAAGGTAATACCAGAAAATTCTGAAAATTTTTTTATCATAAATTATCTAGTTCAGATAGATTTTGGGCTAAATCGAATCTTGCATTGGCTGAGCTTTATTTTTCCAACAAAAATAGAGAAAAAAAAACAACAACATTTTTTAAGTTTAGCATATTTATTAAAGGAATACAACATATTCAATTCAATGGTCCATCTTTTTAATAATAAACTATTAACCCAATACGAACAGAATGTGTAAGAATAAAACTATTTCACTTAAGATCAGATAATACAAAATCTGTTGAAGTCGGAGGTTTAAATTTTATGTTGAAATTTTTTTCTGTTTGAATACGATTTAGAAGCGATTCGGCTGAATTTTTGATTTCAAATTCTTGCTGATTCAATAGGCATAATTTTCCATCTCTTTTCTTTGAACTACAAATTTGTTCATTACTACAATTGTTATTATGAATAATTGAATTGATGATTGTTGAGTTTCCAAATGTAAAATACAAAAAATGTATCTAAATTTTAAAAATCAAATAAAACAAAATAATAAAACAAAAAAAATTACATCTAAATCTTGGCATATAATTATATTATTATTTTTTTGGCATATTCTGCTCTTGGAATTCAACAGCATATTTTCAAAATTGTTTCGAGTAGTTTCTTTTCGACTTTGACTTGATCGTTCCAATTCAATTTTGCTATTCAACTGGAACCATTCATCTGAATAAATCTGAAAGTCTTTTAAATCATCTAATTTTTTTTTAAGATTCCTAGAAAGAATTAAAAAAATTATATCAACAGTCAATTAAATAAAAATAAAGGGAATACAAATGTTGATCTTCTAAGTATCCTTCCAGTTTATTATGACATAATACAGCATGTTTCTTTAAAAATGCTTGCCGAAACTTATCATCTAATTTGATCGATTGATCATACCATTCGTATGCAAGCTTAAGGTCTCCAAGTGTCTTTGCATAGATTTTAAATTAAATTATTGATTGCATTGTGAATTTTTGCATAAACCAATTTTGGTACCATAAATTCACAATGCAGGTTATTTTGAATTAAAAAAAAAAAACTATACCACATAAATATTTCCAATATAGTAAGCAAATAAAGAACTGTTTGAGTCGATAGAATATCCTGATAATGCAATAGATAAAGAATCGTTCAAAAAATGAAGCTTGTGTAGCATATTTGAAAGGCTCAGCATTGGTACTGATTTATGATGCCTTAAATAAATTAATGATTTTTGAATTTGAATTTTGACTATGAAATAAATGATTTTTAATTTTTAATTTGAAAGCATTCAAACTTTTGTCAAAAACTAGCTTAAAAAAATGAATTATAAAAATAAAGCGTTAATTTAAAAAAAAAAAATTTTTCCCAAGAAAATAATTTAACATTCTATTTTCGTCAGTATGAATTAAAGAATAAAAAAAGAAAAAAAGTTAACAAATTAAATACCTTTTTGGGTTTTGTGAAGTTTAATACATCAAAGTTGCATCAACTTTCAAAGTCTGCTAATAATATACAAAATATCTACAAAATGCCCTACGCTTGAATATATTGAAATCTAATTATTTTAGTAGATCTTAATAGTTGATACAGCTTTGAATGTTGCACTATGTTGCCTTCACGGAACTAATTTTAAACTTTAAGAAAAAAAGTTATTAAATTTTTTATCATTTCGTAATAAATTTCACAAAACTCATTTTAGTCAAAGGATAAAAATTGGTTCTGTAAAATGTAACACCTAAATCCATCATGTGCGAAAATCCATACATGTGTGCTGATTATTTTTAGAAGCTATATTTAGGTGATTTACATGGTGATATATATACATTGAATGAATAAGTCCAATTTTGGTCGTTTTCACAAGTAAAATTATGTAAGTTTTTTTTTAATTTTTCTGCTAATATTAAGGAGATGAAGTAGAAAGCAATTTTTCAGAGCAGAGGAACTTTTTTTAATTAAAATTTTATAACTTTTTCAAAATGAATATTGATATAAAATTTATTTTAACAATTATTAACAAATTTTTTTAAAATTTTAAATATTCTAAAATTTCATTAAATTATCATATTTTTATCGGATTTTATACAATTTTAAATAAATTGCTCAGTTCAAGATAAAAATTGCTTTTAACTTCACTTTTCCTTAATTTTAAGTTTGAAAATTCATTCTTTATAAGAAAGTTATTAAGTAAATTAATTTTAAATTTCAAATACGATATTGTAGTACTTCAATTAATTTAAAAGAATAAATAAATACCCAATAAACATTTAATTATTATTGAATTAATTTTTTGAAATGGTTTTTCGTTATTAAATTATACCTTGGTGCGTAATAAATGCCTCTTTGAAAACATTTAACAGCATTTAAATAGTCTCCTTTTATTCGAAAATAATCTGCAGCCATTGATAAGTAAACCCATGAAGATGAGTTCTATTCTTGATAAGTAATAAAAAATATTTGTGAAAATTTTATTAAAATTACTGTTAAAAGAGCAACGTGAATCGTGTGACCATAAAAGTCCTCGGGTTCGATCAATATATTTTTAAGTAAATCAGCTTCAGGTAGCATTGATATATTTTCTTTTGATTGAATGCTCTTTATTAGAGAAAATAAAATTTTATTAATTAAAAAATAAATTAATGTTTAAGAAATAAAAATTTAGAAAATTTACGTCCAAGTGATCGAATGTGTTAAAGTTAAAAGGTAGACCAATAATATCACAAAATGGTCTTTTAAATAACTTAACTGTAGATCGTTTTATATCAAGCGACTCTTTTGGTAAATAGAACCCATGAGTATGCCATGATGTCAAATGAGTTTCGTAAAATGAGAATTTAGTCAATTGTTGTTCTGCTTTCAGGCAGTCTAAATCGGTTTTGTAAAAATTCTCTTGAAAACTTGAAACAGAGATGGGATCATTGGTGTATTTTTGCGATGAGGGTATGTTTTTGGATTTTATTATTTGTTTGAGAAAATCCAGACGCATTAGTCTTTCAGATTGCTTCACAAAAGATGCAAGATCATATGGTCGCAAAAGAGTATAAATTGAATCATTTTCAAGTTCTATTCGTCCCTTTTCAGTAACTTTCCAATGGGTGAAACAGTTGATATTCTTGATGAAATAAACCAAAGGAATAATAAAATATATCGGGTACCACATGGCAAATATTAATCAAATTTCATAACTTTAAAATTCTAAAAATTATTGATATTTACTCAATTAAATAAAAAAAATCTTAATTTTAATTGAAATTATGTCTCATTGAAAATTATAATATTTGTTTCAAAAAAATTATTATTTTTTTATTAAAATCAAAATATCAAAAAGCATTCATATTCAAATCTAAATTTACTTAATAATTAATGTCCTTTCATAAAATTTGGTTAAAATATCTCTAGAATTTTAATGTTTATTTGTTTAGACAGAAATGCGATAGATGTTTGCGTTATGAAATTTAGTACAAATTGAACAAAAATATTTTTTATTTTTATTTTTGAAATATTAAAATAGAATCTTTAATTTCTTTTTTTATCAATCAAATCAATAGATAAATTAAATTTTATTTTTGTTTTTTATGTTTTATTTTTTGTCTCTTTGGTCATGAAAAAATTTAATTTAAAATAAAAAAGTTCAACATGCTGTACTGTTTTTTTTTTCGAGAATTTTCTTTTAAATAAAAAAAAATATTTTTTTTTGATATGTTGTAAAGATTTTTTCAATGGTCTGATGCATCATTTCGAAAGGAACCAAGTGTTAACTCATTTAGTAGTTAAAATCAAAACTTAATTTAGCATTAGTGTCAACCAAATGAACAAGTTTACGAGGAATAAATTTCAAATTATTTCAAATGATAAAGCTTTATTTACTAGGTATACTTAAAAATATACATTTGTAAACAAATGCTTTACATATATAGCGTTTATTCTAAATTCAATTTAATGTAAAGAAATAAGAGAAAAGGAATGAAAATCAATGAGATCATATTTTAAATGAGAATAATAATAATATAATTTTTTTCATAGCAATTATTTAGAATAGGTTTATTTTATAATAAATAGTTTAAAACAATCATTAGTTTTGTTGTAAGCTTTTTTTTTACAAATAGCGGTATTTTTAAGTATTTACAAGACTTTTATTTTAAAAATTTAAAAATGGCTTTTAAAGACAAATTAAAATCATTCTTAACTTACCATAATAAAGAAATTTATTTTGAATCCATCCTGCATATTTGCACAAATTATAGAAATAGAAATTTCAAAAATTCATGCTTTTTTCTTCATCAGCGCCTAAATTCACATAAAAAAGATACTAAACGAACCAATTATTGGCATATTGGAAAAATGACCAAAAATCCTAGTGAGATCAAAAACAAAGATGTTCGTACTAAAATGTACTTGGCTATGAAAAAGGAAAAATTGAAAGCTAAAAAAAAACAAAAATTAGAAAATAAAGATAAACCAAAACAGGTACCAAAAACAATCGAAAATTGTAGAGTTAAAGACGAAACTTTTATAAATGATATTCAAAATGACCAGGAAGTTTTATTTGACTTGAATACTGACGAAATCAGTAGGAACCTAAAAAGAAAAAGTGAGGAAAAATGCATGAGCCAAGATGAGTTTGAAAAGACCATTCAAGAAGAGGAAGCAGAGTTGGACGAAGAAATTGGTCCAAACAATTCAAATGATCCGAAAATTTTAATCACAACAAACGACATAAAAATTGGCTACAGAACTTATAAATTTTGTCGTGAACTTTCAAGAATTCTTCCAAATGCGGATTATTTTTATAAAAAAAAGGTTCGCTTGAGTAAAATAATACCAGCTGCTATTAAACGTGATTATTCGGCTATTTTAGTTGTGAATGAAAATCGAAAACAACCAGGTAATTTTTTAAATATTAACTTAGAATAAAAATGTAATTAATTTTGTTTAAAAAAAGATGGACTAATGATCTCGCTGCTTCCCGATGGTCCGACCATGAACTTTAAATTGAACAACTTAAAACTTTCTGACGAGATAAAAGATGGTGGTGGTTTTACAAAGCATAAACCCGAAATTATAATGAACAATTTCAACACACGACTGGGCCTGCAAATAGGACGGTCTTTTGCTACACTTTTTCCAACTGACCCACAATACGAAGGCAGACATTGCATCACTTTTCACAATCAAAGAGACTTTATTTTTTTTAGACATCACAGATACATATTTCGAAATGCAAAAAAAGTTGGTCTCCAAGAGCTTGGCCCAAAATTTACTCTTAAACTAAGATCTTTGCAAAAAGGAACATTTAATTCAAAATTCGGCGAATACGAATGGGTTCAAAAAGTAATTTTCTAAAATAAAATATTTTTAAAATACATTTTAAGTATTCTAATTTAGCGTCACGAAATGGAATCAAGCAGAAGACAATTTTCAATTTAATTTTCTTAATAAATTTTTTTTTCTCTAATTACTTTTTCAGCTACGTATTAAAAAAAATAAAATCAGAGTAATAAGTTACTTTGATTATTGACTTGTTAAAAGTTATGAAATTTTTTAGGACATCAAATTTTTTTAAGAATTTGATCTAAAAAAAAAACTATATATCATGTCGCTTGTCGAAATCAATAATGATTCAGTTTTTGTTGAAAAAATGTCAACAGCTGGTAATCGGTTGGTTGTTGTTGACTTTTTTGCCACATGGTGTGGGCCATGTAATATGATAGCGTCTTTTTTCAAGCAGCTAACATCAAAATATCCAAATGCTGTTTTTATGAAAGTAGATGTTGATAAGTGTCCAGGCACAGCGGCTGCAAACAATGTCAGTGCCATGCCAACTTTTATTTTGTTCAAACAGCGAGCGGAAATAGCAAGAGTACGAGGTGCTGACAAAAACCAATTAGAAAATAAAATTAAGGAATTTTATACGGAATCTAATGTTGATGGTGAATCACAATCGGTGACTACAAAAATAGATGGAGATTTTGTAATTATATTTGTAAAAATAGTAAATTTTATTATTTTTTTTGTATTATTTTATAGATTGATTTGGTAAATTTAATAAGTAAAAATCAATCAGAGTGTTTGAATCAATCAGATGATCATGTTTGGGAAAATGCTTTAGCTTCAGATTCGAAATGTCTTAAGTCAGATGTTGATGAACAAATTTTGCTTTATGTTTCATTCCAACAACCAGTGAAATTAAATTCACTGATTATTCAGGGACCTGAGGAAAATGGACCAAAAAATGTTAGAGTATTTATAAATCAAACTAAAACTCTGGACTTTGATTCAGCTCAAAATTGTCAATCAGTTCAGGATTTGGAGTAAGAATTTATGATTTTTTTTTTTAATTATTGAGTAAAAAATTATTATAAATATTTGTTAGATTGAAAAAAGAAGACTTGAAAGACAATCAATTGATAAAGTTAAGATTTGTCAAATTTCAAAATGTCCAAAATATAACTGTATTTTATTTTAAAATTCGTTTAAAAATTAAAACAAAATTTTTGATTATTTTTTAGCTATTTTTTTTTAACAATCAATCAGACAGTGAAGTCACACAAATTGATCAAATAAAATTTATTGGAATTCCAGTCAGTGTAACAAATATGAACGAATTTAAAAGAGTAATTTTAAAATTGTTAAATAAGCTTTATTTTAAACAATCATATTTTTTTCAAGGTATCTGGACAAGCTGGTGAATCACATGGATAAAGTGCGCAATATCTGTTATTTATTTAAATATAATTTTTTTCAATTCAACACTAAAGAACGAATTTCGTTTTATATTTTTTCAATTATAAAAATTTCAGCATTTTTTTTTTGAAATCTAAATATCATATCATGAATAAAAGAGCATAAAAAAATTCTTTATTACAGTTATAGAAGATACATTCATATCATGAAAGTTTTCTAATTAAGATAAACTTAGAATCGGAAAAATAATATTTTTTAAATGCTAGATATCAATTTTGAATTTAATTTAAAAAATATTATTTTTCCGATTCTAAGTTTATCTTAATTAGAAAACTTTATAAATGAAACAAATGCTTAAGCATGTTCAAAAAAGCAAAAAATTGAATTATAAGTTTTTGCCAATTGAATCGACTCCATCGAAGCTAATCTAAATAGCACAAAGCTTTTTTGAATAAAATTAAATTTTGAATAAAAGTAATTTTTTTTGTTTTTATCATTTAAGTTTATTAAAGGTTTTAACAAATAAAAAAATACTATTAATATCAAATCAAATATCAAATTTAAAAGTTTTATTGAAATACCGAAATTGCAATAATATAATATGTAATTTAAGAAAAAAAATCAAATGATGTTAGTTTAGAACGAGTTATCCTTGGGAAATGTGGGCATTTAATCTCATCTATCTCATTTAAACTTTACCATTAAAAATATTAGTTTTCCCAGGATAAAATTTACAAAAAAATCAAAATTTTCAATCTAATTAACTTTAATTGAAAAAAAAAATTTATACATCAATATTTTAATCTTAAAATTAAAAAAAAAAATCATTATATATACAAATATAATAGAATGCTCTTTTTAGCATGTTTGGTATTTTGCTTTGCTTTAATTTAAACTAGCTTCGAATTTGTTGACTTAAAAATGGAAAAGTGCGGCCATAAAAAATTTGCTATTCGTACAAGACTTTTGACTGATTTGTTATAAAAGCCAGTTGCTAATTTAAATTCCGACTTGGCTACTTTTCGAAATGAAAGTAAATGTACGCAAAATGTTCTTCATTGTCGGATACATTTTTTATTTTATATGGAGTATCTAAATAAAAATAAGAAAGGTTAAATTGAATAAAAAAAATTTAGAAAAAAATTTACTTTTTGGAATATAGATAACATCTTTTTCGTGATGCATAGATAATTTTCCATTTAACGAAAACAAAAATGATCCATTTTGAACATAGAAATTGACTGCAAAATCATGCAGATCAGTTTTGGTTGAACTAGTTCCAGTAATGCGAAAAATGCCAGTCAAGTCAGAAATAGGAGATATTTGAACACCTTTTGAGTAAGGTTGAAAAATTTTTTTTTCAATATTTTTATGAAAATAATAGAGATGAACGGGTCGAGTGCAATTGTCAGTTTTTGAATAAATAAACTCCATGCTGTTGTTGACATTTGAGTTCAACGAAATGGATAGCGTTTCGTTGTTTTTGTCCAAATTATCAGCTTCTAAACAATCTTGATCAACAACAGCATCTTGTTGATGTTGTTCGTTTACTTGATCAAATTGCGGTTCAGAATCAGGCTCTATTCTGTTCAATTGTTCAATTGGATCATCAATTAAATGATCATCTATTCGCTTATTGTTGTCCATCTCTTCTTGATTTTTCACAGCAGTCGAACTTTGCTTTTTGTGAACATTTTTATTTTCTTGCCTTTTTTTTTTTTTACTTTCTCTAGTCTTGTGTGTCTCGCTCAAATGATTAATTCTAATCAATTCCATATTTATTTTGAGACCTATTTTATCTTTAGTTCCGACAACTTTGCGCACAATGCACTTGTTGCCCTGGTAATCACTTATTTCTTCGTAGCCGTAAATAGGCTGTGAATTTTTGTCTATTTTGGCTCGTTTGGACCGACGAAGTGCCAACGATGGATCGTTTTCGCATTCGTCGACCATTTTTGGCTCATAGGGAACAGTTTTGTTGTTGTTAAAATAGCCAAATTCATTTTGAGAATTTTTTTTTGTTTTTGATTTTGAAATTGGCTCTTTGTTTTTAATATTGTTTAGCGGTTGTCTAGTTTTTGTATTTTTGGTTTTTTGGATCAAAATTTGATTTTTTTGTTCACTTTTTTGTTTAGTTGTTTTAGTTATGATCGGTGACAAAGATTGGTCTGTTTGTTCAGAGATAGTCTTTTCGTTTGTTGCGACTTCAGCAATTGATTTTTTCTTAAAGAACGAAGTAATTTTGCTAGTATCAGTAGACTTTTGGTTTAGTTGAGCTTGAAAATCCACATCAACATTTTCATCGGCATTTTTTTCAATCTCTATTAAATTATCATTGTGGGCTTCTTGGGTGTTTAGAGCTTTATCATGCTGTTGTTGTATATCATCACGAGCATCAGTCTCCGATTTTGATTCCTCTGGTTCTTTGGTCTCTACTTGCTGTTTTTTTAAAGTCTTTTTAGTTGACTTTTTGTGTCGTGTTTTTTTTTGTTTAGCTTTGCGACTGCTCTTTTCATTAGATGTCTCATGTTCACTAGAACTCGTCTTTGGATTATCACTTGGAAAGAGAGGCGGTGGTGGAAATTCTTTCAAGTCGTGACTTGTTGTCTTCTTTTGACGACTCAATGGTTTGAATAAAATTGATGCAGAAGTTGAACTATTGACTGTTGAATTTGTAGTTTTGTTGCTGAGTGTTGATCTTCGGCGAATAAAAGTGTTCGATTGAGAATTTAGCAGTTCTGTTTGGTCATCGTTTATGGATTCGTTTGGTTTTTCTATGGATTTTTGTTTGCTCAAAATTTTAGACTTTGCTGACAAATTTGACAAGTCGACATAAATGTCTCTTACGGGCTCAGCCGATCTACGCTTTGTTATTGTTATCGATGACCCAGTGCCTTGTTGAGTGCATAAAGTTTCAACTCGATTGTTTTGTTGTTGAACTGGTGGAGGAGTTGGTGGATTGAATATGCTCATTTCTTCATTAGCCGAATTTTGATTGTTATTTTCTTTGTCACTATCAAGCTCTATTTTTTCGGCTGACTTGTTATTGGGCTGTTGTGGTTCCTTGTCTTGTACATGTTCCTTCGTTTTATTAATTGATTCATCCTGAGTTTTTAAAGACTTAACGGGACTTTTGACCGAAGACAAGCTATTCCTTGATTGGTTTATAGATTTTTTGCTTAGCGATAAAATGTCTATTATTTTATCTATTTTATTAGTTTCATTAGTAGACTTTTTTCTAGAGACTTGACCGATGTTTTGAGTACTCTCATCGTTTTGTAATTGGTTTAGCAGAGATGCTCGGTTTAACTTTATTAAATTTCGATTTGTGTGAGTGGGAGAGTTAATTGGTGAAAGTCGTTCTAAATCGTTAAATTCATTTGAGATAGGTTGACGTCTTTGCTTTTCATTTTCGTTTTGATTTTCATTTTCATTTAAACATTTGGACACGTTTAAATCACTTGGTGATTGTGATGCCGATTGATTTTGCGTGTCACTTCTTGGCTCGATCTCTGCCAAATTTTCATAATCTAATTTGCGTTTCGAAAGACTTTTTCGTTCTTTATCAGCTTCTGTTGTTTTTCTATCAATGGTTTTCTCTTCGCTGTCAGATGCTATTTCAGAATCTGGAATGGGTGGAAAAAAGTCAGTTGGTTTGAAATCAGTTGGCTTTTGATTAAATGAGAACAGGATTTTTTTTATTCTGTCATACTGAGAGTCCATACGAGATTTTGTTTTCCAATTGCTGATTAAATCCATGAGATTTCGTTCTGGCTCGTTGCCACCTGAACTCCTATTCGACGAGCACGGCATTTCTGGCTGACTTCTGCTCATGTTTGTCTTGTGATCCAAACAACAATTAATTAATTTTCTAAGATTATAGATAGCCTCGTTTAATTGACAAAAATCATAATATGTTTGTTAAGAAGGTTTAAGTAATTTGTGAACGTATTTTTTGTATTATAATTAAATTTTTGCTTCTTAGTTTTTTTTTGAATTTGTATTTATTTTTTCCTTGACCTCTATTCAATGCTATTAATGACATGTATGCAAAATACACTAACAAATCAAAACTAACTTTACATTTTTTTTATTGATTTTTTATTATTTTGATTTTTTCAATAATCTGATTAGAATAATTTTTTATGAAAATAATTTTTATGTTTATTTTATGTTGAATTAATATTCTAGAATTAATAATTAAAAAAAAATTGTTGTGTTGAATTTTTATTTGATAACTATATTAATATTAAAAAAAAGAAATTAAAATTTATTTTAATAAAATAAAAGTTTTTTGTGAATCATAAAATTTCGCGATCATAAACACCAAACAAAAAATTTTGTATCAAAATGGCACATTTTTGTTCGATTAAAATTAAATATTGATTTTTTATTATAATTATAATATTTAACACTCTAGAACGTAACCTGAAGCGTGGCACCACTCTTTCAATTATTAGCATTAGTAATAAATTATGATTGAAAAATCTAAGCAAAATTACTTACACTTTTCGATCTTTCTAGATTTTTCAAATTGTCCAAATGAACCGCTAAGCGTCTATTCTCTGCAAGTAGCGGCCCCCAGTCTTCTTCTGGTGTAAAGAGTGTCTTTAAGCTACGCTTGTTGATGAATAAAGCATCAATTACCATGTAAATGGCCCAACCAACAGTTCCTGAAAGAATGGAAATTGTCATCAAATGTCCTATTAAATTAGCCCATTCTGGATAAACATAGTCATCTACTTGCAAAGGCTTATATTGTATGATAGAAAACATAGCCAGTCCAAAAAGTAAAATTGGACACACAAATTTCCAACAAATTGCCCAGTACCATGACAAAAAGCAATTGGCATATTTATCTCCTATCATGAGACCAATGTCTTTTCTAAACTTGTTGTAGCCATAAACCCATCCGATGCATACACATTCCGTTGCTCCAACCATCAAAACAGCCCATCCAGATGAAAACTTATCCAAAAGTTCGACCCAATAAGAGCCACCCTAAAAATTGAAAAATTTTTATTCAAAATTCAAAACTCTTTTATTCATATTTAGATTTTTTTCTTTTTCTAACTTATCCCAATATTCAATACAAAATAATTTAATTTTAATGTCACTTAATTGAATAACAAAAATAAATTGAAAAAATTACCCTAGTTGTAAAAGTTAATCCAAGCAAAAACAAAGCAACGCACATGCCAAAAATTAAGAGCTTCTTATGTTTTCTTGCTCTTGGAACTCCATCCAATATTGATGTGATCACAATTTCTAGTGTAGCAAACTAAACAAAAAATATTGAAATCTAGAGAAAAATTGAAATTTTTTGAAAAAATTACTTGAGAGTCTAAGCCAAGTGTTAAAACCATTATAAAAAAAATAACCGACCAAAATGGTGCACCGGGAATACTAGTAGCAGCAAATGGAAATACAATAAATGACAATCCTGATCCAGAGGACACCACATCTTCGACTCGCTGATCGGTTACATGTGCCAAATAGCCAATATATGAAAATACAACAAAACCGGAGAATATAGCAGTGATACTGCTTGTTAAAGTAATGATAAAAGTATTTCGCAATGTGTTCTCTGTAAATTTGTTATAACTCGACAGAGTTATAAGACCACCAGTACATGTGCCCATACTAAAAAAGACTTGCACAGCCGCATCAAACCAAACATTGGCTTCGGTCAATTTAAGAAAATCTGGCTTAAAAAAATAAAGCATTCCAACTTCAGAACCTTTCAAGGTCCAGCCATTTATTCCTAAAATTATTAGCACAACAAATGGAAATACACTTGTAAAGTAAACAACTTTTCCACTTGATTTTATGCCTTTAAATATGCAAAAAAATACTAAAATCCATGCGACAGCCAAAACTAAAACTAGCTTCCACACTATTTCACCAGAATCTTCCAAGCCAGGACTTCTATTAAGAATATAATTACTAAAAATTAGATAAAATTTTAATGGTTCTATTCAAAATGCTTGCTTCTATTTTAATATTACTAATAATAGTCCTGCGAAGGCAATACTGGCTTTGTAGTTTGTGATCGTTTTTCCATTGACCACCAACCAATTGGTTCTTTAGCTGAATTAGTATAGTTGAAACACATGCCACTAGGATCTTTGAAAACATCGGCTTCATCACACTTAACTAAATCTCCAAAGTCAGTGCAATCTTAAAAAATATTGAAAAAAAAAGATTAATTTTAAAGCTTTGATTTATTAGTGTTGTGGCTAATTACTTTGACTTGCCCATGATGGATCACATTTTGACCAAGGAAGAGGTGACTGGAATGATAATACCAAATAATACAAAGCATATCCTATTAGAATATTATAATAAATACAAAAATAAAAGCTAGAAGTGTTCATTGAAATTCCGAGTCCCTTAAAGATGGGCGCCATTTTCCAGCACATAAAAGGACCTTGACTTGTATACTGTCCTACATTAAATTCCAAGTAAAACAAAGGAATTCCGACTAAGACTAAAAATATAAGATAAGGAATTAAAAATGCCCCTCCACCATTTTTGTAGCACAGATACGGACTTTAAGTGAAAAATATTAGTAATATGCTAATTTGGCATGTTGAATAGAAAAAAAATAGTTACAATCTCCAAATGGTTCCTAGACCAACAGCGTATCCAATGCACGAGAGAAGGAATTCAAACTGGCCGCCCCATTGTTCACGGGTTTGACTTTCAGATGATGCAGATTCCGCATCACTTGCTCTTTCGTATTCTCCATCAGCATAAGAAGTATCTGTAAATACTTTATTTACAAAAAAATTTTTAAATTTTTTCAACTGACGATTTGAATTTGGTTTTACATATACAGTCGATGATTCAGAACCCTTAGAATTATGTAAGGGTTTTGAAACCGTTGACTTAACGTCATAACGTGTCTTTATAGGGAAAGGATAATTAGTTTTAGAATTAGCATTTTTAATGCTGTTTTCATTAGAAGCGTTCAGCTTTGTTTTTAAGTCATCATCCGATTTGTAAACCAAATTATCGTTGTAAATTTGGTTGTCGAGAGAAAATTCTTCTTTTGAACTCATTGTTATTTAATATTTTCTGAATATCTTCGATTAGCATAAATTTAACTATTAAGATCTACAAATAATAAAAATTATAATATCAGCTATTTAGAACAAAAATGAAAAACCAAAAATATATTTTATTTAAATTTTTTGCTTGCTTTTATTTAGAAAATTTTAATTGAAATAATAGATGCGAGAAACCAGCAAATAACCAGATGCGTGCTTCTAGACAACCATCCATACCCGAGGATTATTAATTAAATTTTTCAAACTAAGCACTTTACTCTGATCAAAAACATACAATTTTTTATTCGACTAGAAACAAACAATATTTTTGTTGCTTGCGGTTTTCTACACAGTTTATACTTTTTTAATTTTTGATGTGCTTAAAGAAAAATTCAGTGAAAGTTAGCGTTTTTTTTTTAATTTTTTCTCCAACTTCAACTAAAATGATTTCTGCCTCTCATTTATTAATGCTATAATCTGAAGCAGATGTTAGAAAAATATTCGAGCCTGAATAAAAATAAAAAGCTTAAACAAAATAAATTCGCATCTATTTTGCTCTCTTAAATAGCTTTAGCTCATGCACTCTTTCCAATTTATGTTCGAAACTCAATTATTTTTAACATTCAAAAAAAAAATCAATTTTTCCTAATTACCACAAGCACACCATTTATAATAAAAGAAAATTTAAAAAAATATATTTTTTCACAAAAATTAATTAAATAAGCAGTCTATTTAATGAAAGAAATTTCAAAATAATCTTTAAAAAATTATCAACCTTTTTGTTATAAATAAATAAACTTATCTATTCGATAGATCGACGCTATTTTTGTTTAATTTTATTTTTATGTTTGAATAATAAAACCTTGGTAATAAAAATAAAATATAAAAATGTATTAGACAACTCGCTTTTATTTTCTCTTAATCTTTTGAAATTCTTTAATTGCGTAATTTAATTTTCTTACAAAGCTTTATTACATTTTTAAATTAAGATTGAGAAATCGGTTACAAACATTTTAATTAAAATAAAATTTTAATTTCTTAATATCTAATAACACGCAAATACTCAATAAAAATAAAAAATTGACTCGAAAATAAATGATTTTGAAAATCATTTATTACCAAATGCTTCTGAAAATAATAAAAATTATACCTCAATGCTTCACATTGTTCATGAATTTTATAAATAAATTAAAACCAGTTAATTTAAAGTATTGATTTTTAAAAAAAAAATAAATTATTTTTTTTCTCGATCCCTAACAATAACTAAACAAAAATTTTTGTTCTCAGTAAATAGCTTAAAAAAGCATACTAGGCGGAGTTTTTCCAATACATCAGTAATAATTAGTTTTCCAAAAATTTTCGTTTATTTTATTTTTTAAATTTACAACATTAAGCCATAAAAAATTTGTAAATTTTTTACCACAAAAAACTAAAAGAAGTAAGTTTTGTTTAAAAAATTTAAAACCTAAATCATTAACAATAATGAAGTAAACAGAATAAAAAAAATTTAATCAATCTTAATTTAATTTAAAACGTTGCTTTATTATAATCTTTGATACAGAAAAAAGTTTCATAATTACAACAATAAAACAACAATTAAAATGGTTTTATATATTTATGCATACATGTCAATATATTTTTAATTTTTTTTTAAGTGATCAGAAAAATTTAAAAATTCCTCAAATCTATACTTAATAAGAAAAGCATGAAAAAAAAAATTTATATTAAACAATAAAATCACTACGAATTTTGTTTGCAAATCGCTACCTATTTATATACATATTTTTCAAAAATTAACATATTAATAAATGGCATAGGTATATTATCTAATTCTTAAAGTTTAAATTTTCCAGATATTAAAAAGACTTTAAGGTTAGATACGACATTTAAATTTTACGCCACAAAAAGGTTGCAGAATTTTATTTGTATTCAATTTTAAATTAAAAAAAAGAAATGAAAATCAAATATTCTTAGCATTTGAAGAATCGAAGATTTAAATGCTAACTTATTTAAAAATTATTTTCATTTAACTTTTTACAAAGCCAAGCTTTATTTTGATAAATTTATTAACAAGATTAAAAATTTGTTTAAATAAATTATTATAAATATAAGGTTGTTTAATTAATTTTAGCCAAATTGTGTGCTAATCATGCAAGCAGAGGATCGAATGTTCGTTCTCTATTTTCTATATAATTTAATGAATTTCATTTCTGCCTGCATTATAGATTGAAATTTTATAACTACAAAAAGAGTTACAAGCCTCGGCTGGGTGATTATTGTGGTGTTGATGAACAACAAGACTCTATGCATCTAAACGGAGCTTTTGTTTGGAAGAATTGATAAGAGCTCATTATACTCATATATCCTTTATTATCAAAAAATAACTAATTTTTTTAAATAAGATTTTAATCTTAAAATAAAAATACATTTGACAAAAAATTTTCGGCATGCAAAATTGGAAGGTAAAATTTGACAATAGTTATTTGATTCACTTGATTTTGATTTAAGATTAATCAAATATGAAATTAATCCTAAGTGAATACGATTTGACATTTAATTTTATTTTAAATTTAATGCTTCATTGAAAACGTGTAAATAAAATTGTTTAGAAGAAAATAATAATAAATTAAATAAAATTTTAAAAATTATCCGAGTATATATTTTATTTTAATTTTTATTAATTAAATTTTCATTAGGTATTATACATTTATAAAACACATTTAAAAATTTCATATAAATAAAATAGTCGATTTAAAGTACTACATTGACTTAAAAGTTTCATTTAAAATGTAAAAAAGAATTGATTTAAGCACTTGCGATGTAGATGATCAACTCGATGCAGTAACCTCTGCGTCAGATCGGAGCTGAATTCTTTCTAAACTTTATTTATACATAGTAGAGGAAGTTTCTCTGTGTATGCTACTAAAGGCTTTCGTGTCAATGAATAAAGGTACACTGGACTATTGCATTCCTAAATAATGTTTCTAAGTGTAAATATCTGTTCTATGAATCCTCTAAATCTTGCTTGTTCTTCTTTAAGCAACCGAAGTGTTTCTGATTCTTTCCCCGAATTATGCTTCAGAACGCATTGCTTAGTATCAGCGTTATTCCTCGCCAATTATAACTGATCATTTTGCTACCTTTATTAGGAAGCTTGACTTTAAGGCCTTTTGATCAGTTTTCTGATAATTTCTTAAAAAGTAGTAAAAAGTATAAAGACTCTTCTGACCTGTTTAAAATTTCTATAAAATTCATTACAAATCTCGTCCCCGCTCTTTTTCAATTGCCAAGGTACGACCTTCGTTTAAATACTATTTCTCTCAAAAAAAAAATAGAAACAGGAAAAATTCAAAAACGCAAGTGCATACCAGAAAACTTCCCAAACAATTTGGTTTCTGAGAGAAAACAACTTAAATGAATGCTGATGATGTTTGTATTTTCTCTAATAAAAATCTGTATGGACAGGGACACGAATGACCACCACGAGAAATATGAACCGATTGATTTTCTCCTAGAAAACATTGGTTGCGAGCGTGACGGAATAATAAGGAAAAGTTATGTCAGGGTTCCTTTGAATATCGTGCGTATCGTACAACCGATAAAAGGGAAATAACTTTAGCTTTTCCTCTGAATACTATCCCGATGCCAATGCTTACAGCGTTGCATCGCTTAGTAAATAAAGCTTGGAAGCTCCACACAAATCAGAAAGATAAACAAGCCCTGATAGCCAACGAAACAACATAAAAATCTGTCACATTCGAAAAAACAAGTAGGTCTCGTCTCAACCAATTATCAAACAAACCAAAAGTAATTTTGAATGTCGACACCGCAGGTATATATCATTTTAAATGCAAAAATTATTTATCAATCTATTTTTGTACTTCTCTTTCTCATATTTATTATATCATTCTTTGTATAAATAAATGTTGATTTTTAGTTTAGTTAGAGAATAAATAACGATTAAAAAGTGATAATATTTTTTTAATTTATTTTTAATATTGACACTCATTTGAGTTATTACTTTTAATGTTTCTGCTAGCAAAAAAAGTCTTTTCTCTCAAATCATAATAAATATTTTTTAAATTTTCAGATTTTTTTAATGCTCTTAGTTTATAATTTATAATGGAATGAAGTGTCAAAAACTTGTTCTGTAAATGAAACAAAGTGAAAAAAATGTTGTTTCACCTTCTGCGGAAGTCTGCAA
The DNA here is from genome assembly GCA_025491095.1 of Brachionus asplanchnoidis. Taxonomy (NCBI): domain Eukaryota; kingdom Metazoa; phylum Rotifera; class Eurotatoria; order Ploima; family Brachionidae; genus Brachionus; species Brachionus asplanchnoidis. The sequence continues at coordinate 181,811 of JAILYF010000109.1, read as the reverse complement.
AATCTGGGCAAATTAATTCCGTTTTATTTTTAAAACTTTTAAATTGGGTGCAATTTTGCAGAATTCGCACAGATTTTGCAGACTCCCGCAGAAGGTGAAACAACAGTTGTTTCACTTTGTTTCATTTACAGAACAAGTTTTTGACACTTAGAACAAAAGTTATAAAATTTTTTTATTTTTGTATTAGAAGTTTTGTTTGAAATTTCACAATGCCTTGTGCTAATCGAATTATTATGTTCGTGAGTTTTACCAGTTATAATTGGCTTTGTATGTCCTTGAGTATAAACAGTTCCAGGAAAATTAGGGAATTTATTATTGATGCATCGCCATGATATTCTTCCAGAATCTGATATGTAACTTGATTTATATTCAAAATAGGCTTCATCGGGCATGTTGAAGTTCATGATCAAAACTTTATATCAAATTGCTCATTTTATATTTAATAATAAATTTCCTGAAGATTTAGGCAGAATTTTATAAAATTCTTGATGTAACATTGATTAACATAGTTTGTTACATTAAAATTTCAAAAAAAACAGAATTTTAAATTAATAGTATGTTCAAAATTAACTAAAATGATCGATTATTTTTGATTTTTTAGTAAAGTTAATAATGCAAATAAATAAATTTTTTTTTTAACATAAAAAATTATTTGGTTTTTTAATCTTATTATCTTTGCGAAGTTAAATCTTTTGTCTTTCGGATTTTGTAATCTTTTTAATTCTAAAAATCGATTATTAATCCATTTATTTTATGATCAACTTAAAATAATTTTTTGAGACTGTAGCATAATATGTTACATCATTACCAATAAAAAAAAAATCATTTCGTTAATTTAAGAAATTATTATGCTTACATTTTAATTGAGCATTTGATCATTTGATCATAAACTTCAACATGCCCTTCATCGATTAAAATGTAACTAATTGAACCATCTTTTTTTGTCCGAGAGGACTTGATTAAAATTCAATTGAACGCTAAGGTTATTCATACCATTTAATAACTCATCCATTTTTTAAAAAGGAAGTGAACTCAATTAGCTTTCCAATTAATTGCTTGGCTTTTAATTGAAATCCTTCAAGTTAAATGGAAAAATAAGTTTAAATCGATCAGTTGAATTTGCTTGAAAAGAGCCATCTAAATGGTTTTATAATGATGCCTTTTTAAAGAACCCAAAAAAATATTTTCAAAAAATAATGTTTTTTTTTTTGGTTGCTTGACGTCAATTCCTAAAATATTATAAGGATTCCTCTAAAATATATATATATTTTTCTTTAAACTAGTTATTTAAAAATAATTAGCTTTTTTGTTAATGCAAAAATTAGTTTTCAAAAAAAATTTGTTGAAAGAGGAATACAGGATTTGCATTGAAAATTTATCCCTGTGTTTATTTTGATTAGATCAGTCAAGTTTTTTTATCAATACTCTGTTTAAACCTTATTCAGAATATTTGAAATATTTTTTTAATTTTTGCTACAAAGCTTACCAATTTTGAAAATAAAAATTTTTTTTATTGACAAATCTAACTTTCATTGGTTGACAGACTGGTGAAATGATATGGAGAGGGTTCCGAATCAAGATATCGAAATACTCTTAATTCAATTTATTTTTTAATTTAATCATTTTTCAATTTTTGTGTTTTTATTTTATTTTACAATTTTTTCTCAGTTTTGATTTGTTTATTGTCTGAAGACGGCATCTATCTTAACATTCGACACATCTTAACAAAAAAATAAATAATTAATTTAATTCAAACTTTAATTAGCTACAATTATATATAATCTCAAGTAGGGTTAAGAATCGAAATAACATTGGCAAATCGATAAAAAATTGAATTTTATCGATAAAGTTTAAGCGATGCGATTATTTTATTTAATGCAATACTTTACTTTTATTTACTAAACTTATTCAAAATTATTTTAATCGATTAAGATATTTTTCGGAAGTTGTGTTCGAATTAAATATTCGATAAAATTTGTCGATCACTAAATTTGTCGAACTTTTTCTTGGGAAAATAGTAACTAAGTTTAATCCAATAACAATAGCTTTTTGAGTGAAATTTTGAAATGTATAGTCAAATGGGGTAAATTCGATATTTCTTTAGTTCAAAGAGGTCTAGTGGGTGGAAATTTAATTGGATTGGTATTATTTGATAGGATTTAAAAAATTTAAACATTTTCGGTAAATTTTGTAAAAAAATTTGATGATTCGGATATCAAAATAATTTTGAATAAGTTTAGTAAACAAAAGTAAAGTATTGCATTAAATAGGATAAAATTGTCATTTATCGCATCGCTAAAACTTTATCGATAAAATTCAATTTTTTATCGATTTGCCAAATTTATTTCGATTATCAACCCTAGTTATAACAGCATGTCACTAAAATAGATTACTCTATTTTAAATACATGTCACTCGATTCGGATGATTACAAAATTAAAATATTTAAAACAAAATTCTTTCATTTTGTTGTTAATTTTTCAATATTATGAATTATCTTGTAAATTCATATACAATGGTACTAATATAAACGTAACGCTCGCCGACGGTCCGTCCTAGCCTTCCGTCCCGTCCGACCGTCCAAGTCGTTCAAGATTCTAAATGATTGCTTCATAATTAATTTTAATTTTATTTTTAATTTTAATATATTATTTTCTTTAAAAAGCCTTAAATATGTTTTCCTCTAAGCTTTACATACGAATTTTTTTTGGAGTTAATTTTCCAAAAAGAGTTTAGGATTTTGAAATCATATCTTTAAATAAAATAAACTACAAAACTTTCACTGGCTTTGTCAAGAGCATAACATATTATTACAAATAATAAAAAGAGTAAAAAGTTTTAGTATGTACAGTAAAAATTATGATGTTTGTTTTTTGACTTTACTTAAACTCAAATAATATTATCTAAAATCAACAATTAAACAATTTTTTATAAAATATAAACTAAAAAATAATTAATTTTTAAATCTCTGATTCAAATTGGAAAAAATTCAAATTTTAAAAATAATTTTGTTTAAAAAAAAAATTAAAATTTTGCTTTGTTAGTCTATTTATATTTTTTAAGTATTTTTTTCTGCAAATAAAATTGTCATAGCAATATTTTACAAAATGCATTCTCTTTTAAATCTAAATAAAATTCTATTAAAGAATCGAAATTTATTTTTCTAAAAAAAGTTGGCTTTAGTTATATTTATTAATCAAATAAACTTAGTATGCATTTTTAAATTTAAGTTTTAAATAAATTGGCTGTCATGTCAAAACTCTTTAAATTCTATTATCAAAATTTTAGATGAAACGCTTTTTTAAAGTATTTAGGAAAGAATGTTTTATAATTTTAATATTTATGTTTTTTTTAATATTTAATAAATCAAAAAAATGCCTTTTTAAATTGGAGGACTTTAATGATTTTTTTTTACTAATACAAAAATACCACAATTATCATTACGAAATTCCATATATTTTTAAAAACTTAAGCTTTTATAACAGTTCCATTGTTTTTATCGAAATAAATAAAATCTTGTTCTTAAATAAAGCTATCTTAGTCGATATTAAATTATTAAGCATGACCAAAAGCGGTTCTTTTGGGAAGACCGAATTAGAAAATCTGTTTGAACTCCAGAATATAGACAATTATTTTATAATGTCATTTGCGATTGAAGAAAAATATTTTACTTTTCTTTTTAAAGTAAAATTTAGAATTTAAATTTTTAATAAAATTTATATTAACATCATTTTAGACTCTGGCAACAAGAGACTTACCATGCAATTTAGTTCCAACTCAAAATTCTGATTTAAATGCTTCAATTCCAGCAAGTATTTATATTAAATGTGGAAGGTTTTACTATCAGATTTTGATAATGTATCCGCGAGGAGATTTTTACTGGTTACCAAGAGATGATTTTAAATTAAATGGACTTTCAAGGATGCTGGGAGATCACAACAGAGCTTTTGAAAAGTAATTGTTTTTTTCTCAATTAATTTGTATGCTATTTTATTTGTCAATATAATAAATTAGAGTGGCAGTATTTAATATAAAGCAGCGGCATAATTTAAGGAAAAAAAATTTAAAAAGAGGACCACATAATTTGAATAAAATACCCTAAATTTTAAATTTTTTACATTAAAAAATAATAATAATAATTCTAATATATTTCAAATCTATTGCATTAGACAGCCCAAGAGTATTTAAATTTTTTGATATGAAGCCTGATCTATCAAAAAAAAACAAAAAAAGTCCGGACTTGGATTTTATTTTGGGACTTTTAAACAAATCTGCAACAAAAGTATTTTATTGTCAAAATTGTGACAATTTAAACGCACTGATAATTTCGAATACTTACTGATCTAGAAATTTTAAAAACTTTTTATTAATATTTATATTTTGTTTTTTTTTTTTAGCTCCTTCAGATTAAATGAAAATAGGGGTTGTGAAGTTCATTTCAATTCGATCGTTTCAATTCAGAAAAATTTGAATAACTTTTTTACTGTAAGGAATAATTTAGTTCTGTAAAATGCTTAATGTTTAAGCAAATTTGCTTAATCCGAAAATGTATGTCTGCAAAAACTATGCAATGTACTTGCACAGTTGATTCGAATACTTTATAATGGCGTGCAAAATGCAGAAAATTGCAGAGTATTTTGCAGACCTATTTTACTGTATTAAGCTAATTTTCTTATAATTAAGCATTTTATAGAACTAAATTATCTCTTTTAGTTAAAAAGTTATTCAAGTTTTTCTGAATTTAAAAGATCGAATTGAAACGAACTTCACAACCCCATGAAAATAAAATAAATCAAAAAGAAAAATCAAAAAGAAAATTAAAAACGATTTATTGAAATAACTAATGATAGGTTTAACATGTTCAAGTATTGATAAGTTCTGAAAGATAAGAGGGAATGATAAGGTAGCAATTAAAACATCATTATCCTTTGTCTTAAATTAATATCATTTAATTGTTTTGATGTAAAATCTTAATAATTGGGTTATTGAATTTTATATTTGGGAAATAAAATAAAAAATTTTTGATATTTTATTCAAATTGTGTACTATTGATTTTAATTATCCTTTAAAAATTACATTTTTTTGAAGTTTTTATTTTAAATTAGCAGTTTAAAACTCAAAAAAAGAAAGTAACATTTTTAATTTAACACTTTTAAAAACCAGTGTAAGACACAGTGCATTCACTATTTAACAAAATAATAGCAGTATAATAGTGAGAAAGAGAAGTTTAAAATAAGAAATTAGCGGTAAATATTTATAATTTTGTATTTTATTTCGTAAAAAGTAAATTTAATGGTCTAATAATGCTCTGGAAGCTTTACTTAGTTTTCCACATTGTCTTTTATTTCCTATAAGAATTTTTTCGCGGATGATGGTGGTTTAACATATTTGAGACGCTAAACCAACATTGTGGAATCGTATCAATTTTGATGAGACTCAAACCATTGTTGCTTCATGTGTTCAGTTATGTTTTTTTGTTTTTATGCTGCAATACTCATGCTCATGGCATTCTTCGGTCCTATATATAATTACTTCATCCGAATAATTGGCATCTTGAAGTTGATGATCAATTCAAAATATCATTTCAATTCAAAAAGTTTATCTTTAGAAATAAAAAACAATCTTTGATTTAATTTAAATAATTTTAATGTAACATGCTTAACATGCAATGTAGATTTAGAAAATAAAAAAAAAATGTAAAAAAATTTTCTCAATCCATTGATAAAATCGATTTTCAATTTAGTTTTTTTGTATTGTTATGTAAAGTTATGTTTTCATTTTAAAACTTATTTTGAATTTTTTTTTTAATTTCTTTTTTAAATTTATTTGTGAATGCTAAGCATTAATACTTTTGTAATAAAAAATCTCAAATAAAGTTTACAAAAAATCAGTTAATACATTTAAATATTAAAATCGATTATCAATGGACTGAGAAAATGTTTTTTCCATTTTTTTTTTATTTTCTAAATCTACATTGCATGTAAAGCATGTTACATTACAATTAATTAAATTAAATCATAGATTAAGTTTAATATCTAAAGATAAACTTTTTGAATTGAAATGATATTTTGAATTGATCATCAACTTCAAGATGCCGAATAATTTGCTACTAAAAATAAAGCTCAGTGGGCCATAGCTTTTTTTGACTTTGTAGTTAGAAATTTATAGCAATTTTATTTAGTTTACAAATTTTTATTTTAGATTCATTTGTAGTAATATACAAAAGAAATTTATTCTAAGTAAAAAGCTAACTTCTATATTTTTTACATCATGAAAAAAAATGGGAAACGGTAAGGCATATAATCAAAATTAGCCTTTTAACTAATTGGTACTTTTCAGCCTCAGAGTTAAATTACTCAAACTTTTTGAAATTTAATTGTAATATTTAGAAAATAGATGAATTAAAAAAAAGACCTGAATGCTGAAATATTCAAAGAAAGAAAGAAAAGCAAACACTTAGAGGAGTTAAATAATCGAACATTATAGTTTTTCTTTATTTTTATTATTAATTAAGTTTTGAATTTTTGTGAAATCAATTTTTCAGAGATTAATCTTCTAATTTACAGTGGTGACTTGATAAAAGGATTTTACGTTAAATATCCTTCAGATTTAAAAACAAGAAAAAAATCAAATCAAATAAATTAAAATAGAATAAAAAAAAGGGCGCTTCTACGTTTTGTGAACTTGATTAAGCAGTAATTTTTCAAATCGTTTTGAGAGCTTACCAATCAAAAAAATCACATTTTTTTAACCAGGAAAAAATAGGTTGGTTGATTAATGCAGTTGATTATTTTTTCTAATATGAGGACTGTAAAGAGGGCCTACGCTGCTCGAATTCGCTCAGGAATTAACCTTCAAATTATTTTTCTTCTTATTGGATCTAAAGAAAATTCACCTAATGTTTGAGTTATACCGCCAATTTTATTTCTTAGTTGTTTCAACAATGATTTTATAACATTGTTGTATTTTTCACTACTTCCCATTCTTTTATCATCTTCATTAATTTAAATTAAGATTATATTAAAATTTTTCCGATGAAAGTTAATATTTTATTTTTCATCAATAAGTTTTTATGGCAAAATGAAAATAATTTTACATTTTTACATTTTCATATTTTAGATTTTTTGTGTAATGTTTCATAATTTATTTTTCATTTTGATAACTAATAATTTGTGAGAGTTTTTACTTAATTTTCTGAAATATTGCACAAAAAATCTAAAAATATGAAAAATTTAAAAATGTAAAATCTTATATTTAAAACCTAAATGTGTGAAAAACAGTAAAATGTTCATACATATACCACGATAACTAACTTTAGTATTTAAATACAGTGTTCTTAGAATTGTCTTAATCTATATTCATAGAATAAAATTAATATAAGAATCATCATAAAAAGATATCCAAAAAACATTAATAAGAAAAAAAATATTCAAACTAAATGAATATTTTTAAATTTAAAAAAAATCAAATATTTAAAATAAACATGATTATTTAATAAATATTTTGATTATCAGTAAAGCAAAAAATTGGATTGTTGTAAATTTTATTAAAAAAAGAATAATTTTTCAAATTAAATAATCTACAATAATAAAAAGAAACTTAGAACATACAAAATTAAATTTTAGAGTTCCTTTTTTAAATTAAATATATTTTGAAAGTATCTTTTTTCATTTTTGTGTATTTTATTTCAAAAAATTAATATCCTAGAACCAAACAGACCCCAGAATTGAATTTTTTGTCATAAATTAAAAATTATTTGAATACCACTGTATGAGGCTCTAGACCTTTTTTTTGGAGAAATCTTATTATAGTATACTTACTTATCCTAACCTCAACAGTCTTAGAATTAGCATCAGTGGCGAGTTTTTGGAAGCTACATGTAGGGTCCTTTCAAATCTCTCTAATAAAATAACTTTCATTCCTAAAAGTTAGCTTCCGAAGTCTAGCAGAACGACTTCGATCAAACACAGAACCAGTCACTTCATATTGTTTTTTAGTTGAAGAGACACATTTTGGAGATACCTAACAGATCTTATTTTGCTTTTTGTCTCCACTTTTTAGTAGACCCACTCACGATCTGCCATTTTAGTTAGCTTGAAACATTTTTTTATCGAATTTTTGTCAAAATATAGATTTTTGGTAATGTTATTTTGAAAAGACATAAGGAGTTAGAGAGTTTAAATCAGAATTGTTTAAAAGTCACAAAAAAAAGTCCAAGTCCGAACTTTAAAATTTTTTTTTTAAAAAAGGTCAAGTCAAGACTTTTTCTTAAATTTTCTAGATCAGGCTTCATATCAAAAAATTTATATGCTCTTCGGTTGTCTAATGCAATAGATTTGTCATATATCAGAATTTTGTTGCAATTTTAGCATAAATTTCTATCTCAGTATTCAAAATTTTAAAGCCTGGACCTGGACGTGAAGTGAAGTTTAAAAAAAAAAGTCCGGACTTGGACTTTTTTTGTCAAATGTGTGAAAATATTAGCTAAAAATAATAAGCGTGTGAAAATATTAGATTAAGATAATCAGCGTGGGAAAAATTTATTTATTTATTTAAAAAATAATTTGGGACAAAATCCCTTGGCTGTTTGGAATGAATATTAATTCTCCCTTTCAGCCACGTTAGCGTTAATTTTGAGATTTGTAAAAGTTATTTTTGAATTTTTAAAAAATTGAAAAAACACATAAATTAGAGCAAAAAGTAAATGTAATAAAAAAAAATTTGAATAATTTTGAGTTAATTAAATTAAATATTCTTGAAAAATTGCTTGAAAAATAAAAATTGTAAATTGCGTGGGAAAAATTTAGCGTAATTCAAACACAAAAAATTAAACCATTATATTAAAATTTAATTTTTATGCCGAATTTTTATGTGATATATAAAATTGTAGAGAAAAAAAAACTCTACAAATTTGTGTTTTAAATTTTTTCTTAAAGACTTAGTTTCTCGTCAAATTCAATTAATAATCAAATTTAGATAAAAAAAATAATTAATTTCTGAATTTTTGCAACATACTGAATAAATATCTTATTAACTAGCAATGTAAAATAATGCCATTAAAATACTGCCATTTCACTTTATTCACTTCCCACCCTAATATGTATGGGACTACAAATAAATAATGTTCGGTATCAATTCTGTAAATTGCTGAATATTATTACAAAATATTAAATGGAGTTGTGAAATTCGTTTCAATTCGATCATTTCAATTCGGATCTTTGTTTTTATTTTCTGAATGGAATGAGGCAATGTGAAATTTTAGTCAAAAATTACAATACAAAAAGTAAAGACGTTAAAATTTTCTTTCTGATTGTACATAAATGGTTCTGTGAAGAAATCAGTATTTACAAATTTGTACAAACGAATTCCAAGTTCTGCAAAAACTCTTTAATTTATTGCATATTTGTACAATATTGATTTCTTTACATAACCATTTTTGCACAAATAGAAAAAATATTATAATGTTTTTTCTTTTGGGAGTTTATTTTTGTACTGAAATCAAAAATTGCCTGGGTAATGAAATAAACTGTCTCTGCAAAATGCTACAACCTGTATCAATTTATTTGAACATGAGACCTAAGTCTGCAATTTTTTTTTAAAAATTGTTTATTTAAATTTGAAATGGCTCTGAGTAATAAAATTCCTTCTGCCATTAGATAAGTTAAAAAAATAGAATTTTAAAATGGATAGAGTAAACATAAAATTTTTTTTTGAAAATAAAGTACAAAAAAGAATGAATTAGTAAATTACTGGAAAAACGATAGCAATTTTTTTTTTTTTTTTTACAATTTTTAATGAAAGATTGAAAATCAGAGAGATAAACCCTTATCATTTAACCATTCACTGAATTCATTCCATATATTACATAATGGTGTTTTCTTCTTACAGGATCTCGAGCTGTTAACAAAAGCACTTACATATTTTTTGATTAATTCAAAAGTAAGTGTATTATTGAAAATAACACTATTTTTGAGATATTTTATAAATAGTTTATTTAAACTAACTTCTATGTTATCAAGCTTTATGTCATCTAGGAAATTTATCAGAAGATCCGATGGAGTATCATGAGGAAAATTATAACTGTACTTAATTGAAATATTTTGGAGAACTTGTAGCCTAGAGTGCTTGTTCTTTGAGACTAGAATAGGAATAAAGAAACTTTAATCAATAATAGAGCCAATTAATGATTTATATATATTTACCAAAGTATTGTGGTTAAGTTTCCAATACTTTTGTGCCAGAATTTTTAAGACGTTAATACGATCAATGCATCTTGATCTAATAAAGCCTACATGCGAGTCGAAGCTAAGGTTTTCATCGAAAGTGATGCCTAGAAATAAAGGCTTTTTTTCATACGGTATTTTTTTTCCAAAAAGTTTTAAAGTAAGAGATTGTTTTTAACTGGATTTCCGGAGAAAATGGTATGACTACACTTTTCGGGGGCCATTTTCATTTTCCATTTTACAAGCCAAGCTTCAATTTTTTTCAAATAGCAATTTATTGCTGTGGCAATTTTACCATACTTTTTAAATATAAAGTAGGAAACAAGATCATCGGCAAAAAGAAGAGAGTAGCTTTCATTTTTGTGAGTTCAATTTTGGAATATCATTTATAAAAATTGTAAATAGGAGAGGACTAATTACAGCTCATTGAGGTACCCCTGACTGAATGGCACCCTGAGTTGAAGAATAGTCAATAACTTTTACAAAAAACTTCCTATTATTGAGGAAATCTCTTACCCACTCCAATATATAGAGTGGTACTTTTAATTGAGACATTTTGTAAAGTATTCCATTGTGCCAAGTTTTATCAAAGGCTTGAGAAATGTAAAAAAATAATGAGCACACGTTTTTTTTCCTATTGAAAGTTTCAGATATTTTTTGAGTCATGAAAACAAGATTATCAGCTGTTCGCCTATGTGTTCGAAAGCCTGATTGTTGCAAGCAAATCAAGCTATTTTCTTCAAGATACTTATATAACCTATTTCTTACTATATGTTCTAATATCATGCCTAGACAACTAGTAATGCTTATTGGGCGGTTTTTAGATGGGCCATTCGATGTTCACTTTTTTGGTTACATGGAAATCCTTGAGATTTTCCATTGTTTAGGGATTATGGATTTTGCTAGACAAAGATTGAAGAAATTTAAAATTTATTTCAAAAAACTTTCAGAGAGGTTTTTAATTAGGCGATAGCTTAATATGTCCGGACGGGCTGACGAGTCTTTTTATATTTTTTTAATTGTTTTCTAAAGTTCGTCAAGGGTCATAACTGGAAAAAATGACTCATTATTTGAGTACTGTTCTAAATATATTTTATTTTGGATGAAAGAGTTTATATTTTTAATATCCTCATTTGAGTCAATAGAATTTTCTATTGAAAAAGTCTTACAAAGAAAAGACCTAAAAAGATCCCCTTTTTCCTTATCAGTTTTAAACTCTTTTTCATCGATATTCAAAGTGCGTATTTTTGAGTTTACATTATTTGTTCTAAGTCTGTTTATTTTTTTCCAGAACGGTTTCGAGCTACATGGATAGGGTCCAAGTTTTTCCATAAACTTATTAAATCTATCGTTTTCAAACTTCTTTACTTCAAAACGAAATTTATTTGTTAAAGAATTGCATTTATTTTGTAAAGATTCAATATTTAACCTTAGATTCTTTTTCTTTAAAAGCCTTTTAAGTTTTTTCCCCTCAATGATTATATTAAGAATGTACTTTGGAAACGATTTTGTGAATTTTTTTCTTGGAAATCTTGGAATGGAAAATTAGGCTGCTTTTAGAATTAGAGAGGTGATATTTGTGTTAATTAAATCAATTTTTTCAGAGTTTAAGCATAAGTTTTGGGCATGATTATCAAGTTCATTTTGAAATTTTAACCAATCAGCTTTTTCATAATTGAATTTAACTGTGGTTGATGGGTCAATTTTACTAATGTAAAAATCAAGAAATAGATACATTGGAAAATGATCACTGGATAGGTCGTCATCTAAAACATTAAACGAGTTAACGAAAGGTCCAAGATTACTCGAAATTCTGAAATAGTCAAGAACAGAAGTGAAGTCATAGCTTTTAGAACGATATGTGTGTGAGAAGTCATTAACTAGAAGAAACCTCGAGTTCATTAAAATCGTTTCCAAAATTTTTCCATTTTGTATTGTTGTAGCCAAGTGAACAGAGCTTACTATTTAGATTTCCGGCTAAAATAAAATTTTCAAATTCTTTTGAATATAGTCGAAGAATGTCAGGCTCTTGTGTTTGTAACTCAGAAACTAGAAGATTTTTTTTGCTACGGAATGAATTGCAATTCCAATGGAAAATTGAGAAAGGTGAGAAATTAAGGGTTTTTTTGTTATTTATAGAAAGAATAAAATATAAAAAAGATAAAAAAAATTAATATTATATTTTAAAGTTACTATTAATTTGTTTTTTTTATTGATAAGATTAGCGGATTGCTTTGGCTTCGACTGAAAACTTACGATATAGTTGGATTGTTTGAATTAAGATTCAATAAATTTGAGGCTTCTTTTTCAACTCAGTTCTTTTGTTTCGTCTACTTGAAGACCTCCTTTCTTGAAATTGAAACGCTTTAGATGGTTTTGGGGTTGATTGAGCTGATGAACTTTGGGCTAATGGGGTAGTTGTCTGGTTATGAACATGGGGCCGATTTGGTGGCGGCATATAGCGGTTCTGATAAAGTGAATTATTAGGGGTTTGAGGCGGTATTTGTAGTCAAATTTGTAGTCAAGATTGAGTCAATAAAGTTCAAGTTATTTGTTTTACTTGTTTTGGCACCTGTGATTTGGTCATTGTTGTTTGTTCTTGTACGATGATTTTTTTGTGGCTTGTGACAAAAACTCTCTTCATCTTCGGTTTTTTCAATATTCTCATCATCGTCAAAAAAATGGTCGCCGTTTGATTTTGTGATTTGTTTTGCTAGATTGCAATAACACTTTTCACACTTAAGTCCTTTATTTTGCATTCAAAGATTTTGTGTTCAGTGCTTTGAGAGTATCGGGATCTAGGTTCACCTATCCTTTCAATGGAGACAGGGTTACCTTGTAAGTAAGTGTTTTTTGGCAAATTTTTCACAATGTTTTGGTACTTGGTGTTTTTTGCTTTATCAAATTTGATTTTCGCACGTATAGTTCCAGTTTTGATATGTTTGAAGTCAGGATCATTAATTAATTTGTCATAAATATTTTCTATCTCAAAAGGAGAGATACCTTCTTCGATGAGGTGTTTTTCGATTAGATTTTTGCCGAAGTTTGGTTTAAGACCGTATAATTTAAAAGTGAATACTATTTCAATTTTAACTGGTTCTTCAGCATTTTCAATTCAAATGTCTTGGTCATTTATTTTTATGGATTGGCCGGTTAGGTATTTGTAGTTATATGAAGCATTAAAAGAGATTAACTATATGTTTTTACCAGTTGTTGTGAATGTGTCCAGATTTTCAACAAGATCGTTTGAATTTAGACAAAGAAGGGCTTTGAGAAATGTTATGCGATTTACCACTTGATTATTAACAAGCTTTTCGGACGATCCAATTAATGATACGAATTTCACAACACCATGTTAAATGCAATTACAATTTCTGAAAAACTCAACAAATATAATTTAACTTAAAAGGATTTAAGTTGACATCGAAATTGAATTTTTTTGCAGTGTGTTTACAGATTTCGAATGAATTTGATTAAATTGATAAATTTTATTGAATTGCGTTTATCAAATTTGTATAATTTTTCAGTGATTTATTGAATTGACTTAGTTCATTAATAGAGTTTAAATCAAAAATAAAATTTAACATTGTCATATGAAATCCAACTAAGTGAAACAATGAATTGTAAATATTATTAAGCAAAGCTTAAAAACTAAAGATACTGAGTAGATAACTTGAATTTCTAAAAGAACTTTCAAAAAACAAATAAATGTTTATTTTTTAAAAGATTCAGAACAATTTTAATCGAGTACAAATCCCAATTTCTAACTATTCCACTAAATATTGAGTTATTTTTATACGATTATAAACAATCGAGATTTTTGGAATGCTATCCAGCATGGACTGCTTTAAAAAAAAAGAAATTAAGCTATAATTTGGGAGACGCTGTTTTTGATTCACAATTGAATTATATTAAAGACATTTTAAGATCAAAACGAAAAGAATATTGGCTAACTGGATATAGTCTTTTAAGTTGGTATCGAGAATGTGGATTAGCGGAAGCCAAAGATTTATATATTAATATTAATGGTTTCGATCAAAAAATAGAAAAATATTTGAATATTAATTTGAAAAGAAACTATAAAAATAATATTTTTGAATGGACTTTTGACCAAGAATATATATTTCATATTTGTCAGACATCTAAAGTCAATAAAACACATTTGTCATTTGCATATAATATAAATGGAAATACTGAAAAAAAAATTATGGGTACAATCACCAAAATTTGTTCTGCAGAAATTTTTGAAAAAAAACATCAAATTCCTTGCGACTACTTGATGGTTTTGAACGAAATTTTCAACACGGAAAATTAAACAAAATTTCTAACAAGGGATAATTATATTTAAATCTTTAATAAAATAAAATAATAATCTCTAATAAAATAATTTTTTTTTTCATTTTATTTTTAAATTTAATGCATTTAAGATTCGCTTTTTTAATAGATGTTATTTTTTTTTATAAGACGTTTTTTTTCAGTGAACGTCTTCTTATATTTATTATTAATGGCATCTAATATCTATTAATTGATAATTTTAAAATATTAATCAATTTAATTGAAAATTTTACGTTTCATATAAAAAACCAATGATCATCCGTGTTATCATCAATCAGAATCGATGATATCATAAAATTTAGTTGATACTAGGAAATGATGTCATTACTTAAATGTTAAATTAAGACATTTTTCTCAATTTAAAAGCAAAATGTTTCTTTTAATGGCATATCAGCTTTATTATGCGCTTCTAACCATTCAAATATAACATCTATTTTAAAAAGTTTGAACAAAGGTTATATAATTTTTGCATAATCCTTAACAAAACTATGGTAAATGTTTGTTATTCCGAGGAAACAAATAAGCTGTTTAAAATTTTTAGGTGGTGCTTGTTTTTATGGATTCAACTTTATCGGGGTTAATTTCGACAGTTTTACCAGTGATTATATACCCTAAGACATTGATTCTCTTGGCAAACCACCCACATTTGAAAAGCTTAATTTTTAGAACCGCCTTTTTGAGAGCTTCAGCCACTTGCTTTATGTGTTCAAAATGTTCCTTTGCTGTTTTTGAGTGAACAATTTTGTCATCGAGATAAACTTCGCAGTATGATTTTCCTCCAAAAATACGATGCATAATTTTTTAAAGTTAGTTGAGCCGCATAGTCTGTCCAATATGTCCTCAAACCTTGGTAATGGCCAGCTTTCAGTTTTAATCTTTTTATTCAGTTTTCTTTAATCTATACAGAATCTTTTCGTGCCATCCTTCTTCGGCATCAGCACCACTGGGGAGCTCCAAGGCAATGTTGATTGTTCGATGATCATTTTATCGACTTCGAGCATTTTATTCACTTCATTTTTTATGTGTTCGCGTTCTGCAAGTGACTTTCTATACGGTCTGATGAATATTTTTTCTTCATTCGAAGTGATTATCTTAATAGTATCAACATTGCATACCTCCAGTTCTTCTACCTCCATTGCAATTTTATTTAAATTGAGTACACTGCCATCTTGAAATATTCGAATTCCTCTACGTCGAGATTTTGCTCTGGTTTACATTCAGACTAATCTAAGGTACACTCCTCCTCAAATGTGTGAAATTCTTAGCAAAAAATAGTAAGCGTGGGTAAATATTTGATTAAGATAATCAGCGTGGGAAACTTTAAGCAGAAAATAATAAGCGTGGGAAAATCTTAGCTAAAAATTTTTACATGAAAGAAAAAAATTTCCCACGCTTATTCTCGCGCTTATCAAAAATAAAAGGATAAATACTTTTTTCTATTTTTTAACCTAACTCTAAGAGCCTTTTTTTTCTCTCGGGTATTAGCTTGAATATTTCCAACATCTTGAAGTCAATTTGAGCATTTTAATTCTCGAGTGAAGTTTTGCATAACTTTTTAATCGTGTGAAAACTCAAGTGACTCAAACTTTAAATCTTTAATAAAACTAAGCCGATATTTTTTAAAGAGATAAAGATCTTTTACCTTCATGATTGGGTCATTTTTGATCCGACCAACTTAAAAATGGGTAAAAAAAATCCCTATAAGTTTTTTTGCTTTTATTAATATATATTTTTTATTATAATTGGAAAGTTTAGTTTGTTTAGTTGGTCACTAAATTACATTGAGTCATTTTTCACACACCTTTATTAAACAATGAGACTTTTTTACTCTTGAATGGTGCTGTATGAAGTGTAAAGTAAAATATCGTATTGAAAAAGAATTTTTTTATTTTCATTCATATTATGTAAAAACAGGTTTTATTTTTTTTGAAGAAAATTGTATTAAAATTTACAAATTGGTTTAGAAATGTCATTTTATTGGTTGATGACTCGAATATTTTATCAACTCGAACTTATTGAAATTCATTTTACCTTATTTGGTAATTTGCAATTGCATCTTTATTCTTTTTAAGAATCTTGTCACGTACATAATTCAATATATAAGCAATTCTTTTTATTATTATAGCCATCTTATCATTAATTAAGAATTAGTAATAACAATCTTTTTATTGTCCCATATTACATTACATGGTAGCAGCGATAAGGGATGGCAACCACAAGTCAGAGAGAAGCTATTAAAACGGTTGATCAGAGTTGGACAGCTGAGGTGAAAAGCAAGCTATTGATGGAATTCGACGCAAATGTGAAGAAGATAAAAGATATTCAACTAGAGATAGCAGGAAAAGGTTTTGCGCTAGACTCTAATAAAACTGTGTAATATGGAACGAGTACAGAAAACGTCGAAAATTAGATTTCGATAGTATCTAATGGAATTAAAGCCACTGGTGTCCCTGAAGACAAAAAACCTGCAGTAATCACTCCTTATGTGAAGGAGACGGCGTTAAGTCGCTTGCTTAATTACCAGAAGAATTCAACAATTAAGACATTTGAAGGATATTTCAAGTTACTGGTTTAGTGGGTAAAACAACAGCTCATTGCGACTGAGAGTCCGGGTTCGAATCCTAGTCAAGTCAAATAAATGTAACGTTAAAAAAATAAATAAATTATGGATTTGAGCTTGTGCTTCTTTTTGCCACCTGATTTGAGTTCATCGCGAAATCGTTACTCTGGATGGTTGTTACCATTCATCTAAAAAATGGAACCTGGCATTAGAACAGCGAGTATCTTCCCATGGGAACGTGTCAGGACTCGCAAGTCAAGGGGACTATAAATAATGGTGTCGAAAGACTCAACTAGCGAGTATAAAAAAACTGTGTTATAAGCAGCAATGCTTCCGCAAGCTAACCAACTATAACTTGTGTTGTTCTACAAGAGGTTAGACTTGTCGCAGAAAACTACTACTACTACTACTACTACTACTACTACTACTACTACTACTACTTAATTAGAAAAGGATAATTCAAAAGCAAGAAAAGGAAAAATAAATTGGAACTTTTTAAACTCAAACAAACAGGAGAGTTTGATAGTTTTTTATCCAAATTTTAGGAACTGGCAAATGAATCAATGGCTCAGAAGGATCTCATACAAATTTTTTCTCATGCATTAAAGCCGAAGTGTGCATTAGAAGTTCAAATAAGAGAACCTAAGACTATAGAAGAAGCTTACAAGATAGCAATAAAATTTGAAAAAAATTTGAAATTTATAACTGGCTCCTTAAAGGAACATAAAGTAAATTATACAAGGAACTCTTTTAAAAAGTATCAAAGTTTTGAGAAAAAAAAAAATTTGTAAAGTTTCAAAAATGTGACAAGTAAAATAAACGAAAAGTCCAAAAAATGTTATAATTGCAATAAGGTAGGACATATTGCTAAAGAATTCTGGAAAAATAAAAGAAAAATTTATAACAAAATAAATTATGCAATAATAAACGACGAAGAAACTAATAATTTACCCTGTGATACTGATGATGAAAAGATAAATTGTGTATCAGTCTTAGCAGATTAAACAAGTTTATTAATGACGAATGGTCTAATATAACGAAAGAAAATTAATGATAGGATAGTTATTGATATAGGGACAATGTCAATAATACAAGAAGATTGCAAAAAAAAATGGAATAAGATTTTGGCCTGATGCAACTAAAGTCAGACTTGCGGATGATAGGAAAGTTGATGAGTGTGGGAAAACTGAAGCTCTAGAAGTAAATATCGGAGCAATAATATGCGAATTACCAATGTTAATACTAAAGCACAAAGAATACAATATTCTGTTAGGCATTGATTATTTCAACTTAACTGGAGCAGGAATTTTTTTGAAACAACGTTTGATAAAATACGATAAACACGAGTTAAATTTAAATATTATGAAAAGATAGAAAATGATATGTTGTTTGTCGAGAATGATGAAGAATTAGATGACAGTTTTGGCTTTGAATTTAAAAATTTACACTTGAAAGTAAAACCTGAGATAAAGATCACAAAGGAATTCGAAAAAGATTTTAAAGACTTAAGCTTATTGATTAAAGAGAATCTTGCAAACAATTATGAAGATTTTAGAGGTGGTTGTAAAATTGGTCAATTTAAGATAAGATTAAAAGAAGATAAGATAGTATTTAAACAACCTTACAGACATTCAGAGACAGAGAAAATAGATATGAGAAAAGTAACTAATGAACTGATTAAATCTGGTATTATAAGGATTTCAGATTCTCCTTATTGTTCGCCATTCTTCATGGTAAAGAAAAAAGACGGAGGATTCAGACCAGTTATCGATTTTAAGGAACTGTACAAATTAACAGTTAGAGAAGACTGGCGAATACCAAGAGTTGAAGAATTTTTGCACAGATTAAGAAATGCAAAAATATTTAGTGCATAAGATGCGAAATCAGGATTTTTTCAAATTCATAACGAAAAGAAGTCAAAAAAATAAACAGCTTTTAGTAATGTAACATGATGCCAATGGGAGTTACAAATGCTCCTATGGTTTTCTCACGAATCATGAATCAAATTCTGGGTGATCTGGAAATTGTGATTATATTTATTGATGGCATTTGTGTATTTTCGGTTAGCTTAAAAAATCATTTTAATCTTTAAAATTAGTAATGCAAAGGATAAAGAAAGCAAATTTAAAACTAAATCCAGAAAAATGTAAATGGTTCTCAGAACGAATACAAATTTAAGCCACATAGTCTCCTCAAAAGGAATTGAAATGGATGATAAAAAAAAAGCAATTATAAGAGACCGAAAAGAACCTAAAAATGTTAAACAGCTACAGCAATTTTTAGGAATATGCAATTATTACAGAAAGATTATAAAAGAATTTGCAGAATTAACAGCTCCACTTTATAACTTGACAAAGTCAGACCATAAATGGATATGGAATGCTTATTTTCAGTGTGTCTTTGAGAAACTTAAACGATTTCTTACCTCAAAACCGATTCTGAGACAACTTAATTATAAGAGAACATTCTTTTTATTTACAGATGCATCTGAATTCGCTATTGGTGTTCTCCTTGGAAAAAAAGATGAAAATGGAATTGAATATGCTGTTGAATATTCTTCAAGGCTTTTTAAAGGATAAAAAATTCATATGAGCATTACGGAAAAAAGAATGGCTTCAGCTATTCATGGAATTAAAGAATTTCGACACTTTTTAATAGGGGTACCATTTATTTTGGTAACTGATCATAGTGCACTCACATTTTTAATGAAAATTAAAGATCTTATGGGCTGTTTAGCAAGATGGAGTATTTATTTGTCACAATTTGATTTTGAAATTGTGCATCAAAATGGAAGAATGCATAATAATGCTGAATATTTAAGCCGACCAGTTTTGATAAGTAAAATATATGTAGTAGAAAAAAGTCAAAAATAATTGTATCCGTGGGAAGATAGTTAACTAAAACATTTTCTTAGGTATGGAAATTTTAAAAAAGGAACAGCAATGAAACAAGTAAAACGTATTGAATCGATTGCAACAAAATACGAAATAGATAATATAAATGATATTCTTTCCTTTTTAAAGGAGAAAATCGACTAATCGTTCCTAAAACTTAAGAGAGACTTGATGTAATGGATCGTGCACATTCAGCCTCAGCACATTTCGGAATCAATACAACATACCAAAAGCTTTCCCAAGCATACTATTGGCCTAAGATGTATAATGATGTTGAAATATTTTAACATAAATTGTAAAGTCTGTATTAGGAATGATAGATATTTAACAAAACATCATCCAGCATTTTGCAATCGTGTTTCAGGACTCCAAGATGAAATAAGTATTGATTTTGTCTGGAGCTTAGATGAGACCAAAGAAGGTTATATAGGAGCTATGATCATAGAAGAACAGCTTAGTAAATATGTTGAAATATTCTGTCTAAAGACGAAAGAAAAATAAGAGATCGTTTTTTCACTTATAAATTATTTTTGCACAAACGGACCGGCATTAAGAAAAATGAGTGACAATGAACCTTCGTTAATTTCAGAATCAGTCAATCGCCTTAAAAATAGCATAAGGGTTGAATGGCACAAAACAGGAGCCGCATTTAGTCCCCAACATAACGGTCTGTTAGAAAGATTTGTTCAGACATTTTCGAATACATTAAGAAAACTTTCAGAAAATGACTCAAAAAATTGGAATTCTTGGGTAACATTTGTAAAATTAGAATACAACACTAGGATACACTCTACAACGAAAAAAACACCATTTGAAGCCGTGTATGGAAAGAAATGTAATAAATTTGAAGACTGGTTGTCCATTGATAAATCAATGGAAGAGAAAAATCTAATAAAGAGAATGTTAGAAATAAGAGAAACAATTGAAAATACAAGACGTAAAACACTTAGTAATATTAAGGCAGCACAAGAAAAACAAATGCAATTAACAAATAGCAAAAATTTACGAATTGAAAGAAAATTTCTAAAAAATGGGACAATTGTTTATAGAAGAAATGATAGCATTATATCCAAACTAGCTCCAAGATGGTTGAGACCATACAAAATTTTCGATCAAAATGAGCGTGGAAACTATTTCCTACAAGATGAAACTGGATCTGGACTGACTCAAAAATTTTCTTTAGAAAAATTTAAGATAGTTGAAAAGGAATTTTTTGACACAAATGTTGGTGAAGTTAAATGTATTCTTGACGATAGAACAAAAAATAATAAAAATAGAATATTTAATAAGATGGAAAGAAAATAAAAAACAAGAATGGATTAGTAAAGATAGGTTTGAAACTGTGGATATAATTAATAAATATAGGAAAGGAAAACAATTATCAAAAAATAATGAAGATGTAACTAAAAGACGTGGGAGACCAAGAATAATTATAGAATACTTTAATGCTTTAATTATTGTAATAAGTTTTTTTTTAGATCCATGTTTCGGATTAGAAGAAAACCTTTGTTGCTCATCTAGTGAAAGTAAGGCAATATTAGAGACAAATGAAGTTTGCGAACATACCTTTGAAGCTAAAAGAAAATTTCCGGAAATGCATGGATATAGTGATTAAATAAGATTTGTTACCCACACTTTAAGCACTCACTCACTTGATGATCAACTCGTGTTTAAATCATATTTATAGAATACGTGATTTTATAATTAATGTTATTAAAAGTTATTATTTAACACGCCTCGCAATACTTCTAGAATCAGAATGGAATTCTTTTCTAGAAGATTCATCATTTCTAATGAGATACAGATGTCAACGCTATATATAAGAAACTAACACAATCCTTCTAGAGAGACATTATATTATTATATTAAATTACTATATATTTATATTATATTATTGCAATAAACTAAATAACAACTATCCTTGTTATTCTTCCAGTAACAACTTGGTAGCAGTGATAGAAACAACAATTGATCAATTGAGAAGTATACGAAACTAGTTAAATAAGATAAAATTTAGAATGTCCATTTTGGTACCAATTGAATACAAAAAACCGTTTGATTCATGGAAAGAATAGGAACTGAAAGGAGTTCTCTTGGCAAAGGCTCGATGCTTGTGTGCTAGATACTTGGTCTCAGATAACGATGAACTTGTAGAAGTATGCGAAGAAGCTTTCAATGATTGGATAGAAGAAGTGACCAGCTCACAGGGTGCTAAAATAGTGCACCTAATAGACTTAATCATCAGATTAGGTACGATGACGGCTAGTAATGTTAACAGAGTAATTAACATTGAATCCGAACTCAGAACGAAGCAAAAAGAGTTCAAAGAAAGAGAAGAAGAACTCAGAGCCATGGCTGAGGAACTCAATGAACAGAAGAAGCTTAAACTTAGCGTCAGTCAAACAGATAGTATGAACAATAATAGCCAAACAGGAAATCATGAGAGTAAAATTTCACCACCAACAGGTGTAAGTAACTCCAATAACAGTACCGAAAGTAGTACTGAAACACAAAATAATTATACACCTGCTTTCTTGGACAATCTTAGATACCCAAGTGTAAAAAAGAGAGAAATAGAGTTAAAAAATGCCCCTAAATTCTATGGAAATATTAATGATGATGTCGATGCTTGGATTTTTGTAATAGAGAGCCAAGCGGCAAATTTAGGCATTAATGAGAAGGACCTGCCTATGGCTGCTATACCATTCCTAAGAGGGAGCGCTCTAAGCACAATTAAAAATATGATCATGAAAAACAAGAACTTGAAATGGGATGCCATAAAGGCGCATTTAAAGAGTTCAAACAAATTGATTCAGGTAGAATCGACGACACTTACTGAACTGATTAACCTCAAATTGGATGGTTCAGGTTGCGACGAATTCTTAATCATATTTCAGAATCTTTGTGATAAGCTATCACGTACACACGAATCTGATAAAGTTAGTTTACTAATTAGAGCAGTCCCAAAGAGAATTGGTGAAGAATTAATGCTCAGACAAATAGAGCGTCTAGACGAAGCTCTAAATGTTGTTAAGGTGATGCATAGCTGCATGGGGAATACATCTTACAACACAGATAAAGACAACATGGCTCGATATGTTAGCAGTAATAAATCGAATGGTAGAAGCAATAAATTTTACCATTACGGTAAGAACGATGTTAAAAGACCAAAGTTTTATCAAAAAACTGACACTGGACTCAAAAAGAAGACTTTCATTAAAAAGGATGACATTGTATGCTATAAGTGCAATAAACGTGGCCATATGAAAAAAGACTGTAGGTCGAACTATAAAGACAAAAGTCACTAAGGAAATTACAAAAAAATCAATGTGGCAAACGCTTTATCAGCTAGCGAATCATCAGCCGATGATGATCAGTGTAATATGGCAACTGAAGGGAAATTACCTACCAGTCGTGAGTTAATTGACAGAAAACCCATGAAAATTGCATTCGATTGCGGTACAACTGTCTCGAAAATTTCAAACAAAATGATTGACAAACATGTAATGAAGACCATTCCGACGAACAAGTAAGTAAAAATAGCAGACAACTCTGTTCTAAAGATTGATAAAATGACCAAGAAAATAGAGGTGAACATAAGCGGACACATAAGTTTTTTAGAATTCTGGGTGATAGATAATCAAGAAAACGATCCACTACTTGATTTGGATTAGTTTAACTTAACCGGTGCTGGAGTCTTTCCAAATCAAAATATAATTACATTCCCAAATGAAACGATAATCTGAGATTCCGATATGAATGATGACGAAAATTTAGAAGGTATTCTTACAACAGAAGGAATACATGACGAAAATATATTCGAGGAAGAGTAGCCCTTAGATAAGGCAAGCGATAAGTTTGAATGTAAACCAGAGCAAAAGCTCGACGTAGAGGAATTCGAATATTTCAAGATGGCAGTATACTCGATGAAAATCTTTGCAATGGATGCCAAAGAACTGGGCGTTTGAAATGTTAATTCTATTAAGATAATCACTACTGATGAAGAACCAATATTCATCAGACCGTATAGAAAGTCACTTGCAGAACGCGAACACATAAAAAATGAAGTGAATAAAATGCTCGAAGTCGATAAAATGATCATCGAACAATCAACATTGCCTTGGAGCGCACCAGTTGTGCTGATGCCGAAGAAGGATAGCACGAAAAGATTCTGTTTAGATTACAGAAAACTGAATAAGAAGACTAAAACTGAAAGCTGGCCATTACCAAGGATTGAGGACATATTGGACAGACTAGGTGGGTCAACTTACTTTACCATGTTTGATCTGACCAGTGGATACTGGCAGATAACAATGCACTTCGAATCTAAGTGCAAGACTGGTTTTTTCGACACCAGACGGACACTACCAATTCAAGTGATTACCTTTCGGACTAAGAAACGGACCAGCACAGTTTTGCAAAATTATGCATCGTTTTTTAGGAGGAAGATCATACTGCGAAGTTTATCTCGATGATATAATTGTTCACTCAAAACAGCAAAGGAACATTTTGAACAGATCTGGTGGCTGAAGCTCTTAAAAAGGGGAGTATCTTAAAATAGCAATGATTAATATAGCACATTAAAATTAGCATAATTAAATTAGCAAAAAATAGCAACTTGGTTTTGTTTCATCAATTAAAATAACAAGAATAAAATAGCAAGAACTGACAAAATTTTATTTTAATTTAATCTTGCTATTTTAAGTTTTCAGCCAAATTAGCAAGAATAAAATAGCAAGAAGTGACAAAAAAATTTATATAGATTTAACTTATTTAGATGGACAAATTTATTGATTGCTTCAATAACCTTAATATCGAGCATTACTTTGTTACACTTTCACAGAAAAATAAACCACTACTCATTACTAAGATGTATTGAATCATAAAGATGATCATTTAGAGACTACATAAAACAATAATTTGTCAAATAAAGAATATAAAATTCGGAAAAAATTGTTTTAGCAAGTACAGGTGTTCGTCATACCAGAAAACCAGAGTATGTTAAGCCTGATGAGAGATTATAAAAATATTATCAGTCAATATAAAATGGATAATTTTGAACAAATTTATGAAAGTATGACTCTTATTCTTGAATATATAATAACTTTTTTTGGATTGAACACAAATTATTAAATTAGAAATGAATTTTATAGGTAAAGATTTCGACCTGGCTATTTTATTCTTGCTATTTTAAACGTGCTACTTTTTTTGATACCTAAAATTTACAGATAAAGATTTCGACCTGGCTATTTTATTCTTGCTATTTTAAACGTGCTAATTTATTACCTGTTCTTAAAGTAAAGAGCCCTTAAAAAGGCGGTTCTAAAAATAAAGCCTTCCAAATGTAGGTGGTTTGCCAAGAGAATCAAAGTCTTAGGGTATGTAATCACAAGAAAAACTGTCGAAATGGACCCCACAAAAATTGAAGCGATAAAAAAACGAGCACCACCTAAAAATTCGAAGCAGCTTCTAAGTATCCTCGGAATTACAAACTACTTCCTTAGGTTTGTCAAGGATAATGCATAAATCGCACAACCATTGTTCAAACTTCTTAAAATAGACGTTAGATTTGAATGGTTTGAAGCGCAAAATAAAGCTTTTATGACATTAAAAATAGCCTTAAATTCGTACCCTATTCTTAGACAACCAAACTTCAAAAGAAGCTTTATAATTTACTCAGATGCATCTTGCATTGCTTTCGGAGCTTTACTGGCACAGGTAGACTAGCTGGAATGGAATATGTTGTATGCTATGCGTCAAGATTTCTTACTAAACACGAAGTGAACTACACAATTACTGAGTAGGAATGTCTCCTAGTTTTATTCGGATTTAAAGAGTTTGGAATATACGTTTATGGTACAGTTGTTGAAGTAGTTACGAAATATATTGCGTTAAAATGGTAAATGAGTTCAAAAAATCCTACTGCTAGATTGGCGAGATGGGCCATCGTGTTTCAAGATTTCGACATAAAAATTACACATCGCAAAGGAACAGCGTATGGTAACGCCGATACGATAAGTAGACCTGTGTTAATGTTAACTGAGTCTTTAGAAAACAATGATGACACGGGGCCCAATGTATCCTCAAGGCATCTAGATGTGTATGAGGATAGTGCACTAATACATATGTTAAAAATGAATAAACTCCCTTCAGGATTACCTAGGAAACAGGTAAAAAGAGATACTAGGTTGGCAAACAGCTGCTCCTACGAGCCAATATCTGATAAAATATTTCATAAAAACACGAAAGGTGAGGTAGTGAATGTTCCGAAACCGGAAGTCAGAGAGAATCTAATAAGAGATGCTCATTTATTAGGGCATTTTCAGGCAAAAACCACTTATAATAGACTAAAAAAATTATTACTGGCTAAAAATGTGGGACAATGTAATTAAGTTTGTGAACAAATGCCAACCTTGTAAACGTAACCATCTAGCTATCCGAAAAAAAAACTGTGCTAAGGCGACAGCGATCCAAGGAATTTTTGAAAGGATTGAATCGACTTGGTCTTCGGTTTACCAGTAACTGCTGAAGAGTACGCGGGAATTATTGTCATCATCTCAAAACACGAGTTTGCAGAACCCATTAAAAGTAAAGATGCAAACTAGATAGCGAGTACACTATGGGAATACATTTTTATCTTTGGTCAAAGTAGAGTTGTTACTTCTGACCAAGGAACTGAATTTAATAACTCAGTAATGGACGATTTTCTACGACAAGTTGGAGCGGAACATGCAATTACGTCAGCATATCATCCTAGGACAAATTGTCAAACAGAAAGATTAAATAGGGAAATAATTATCTGTTTACGCAAACACTGTTGTGACAATCCGGAATACTGGCCAAAATTGATTCCGTTTGTCCTTTTATCGTACAACTTCTACGACAAAGTATTCACCATTTGAACTGACATTTGGTCGAAAAATGAACAATTTCAGTGATTGGTTAGCAACGGACGAAACTTTGTCAGGAAATTCAATCTGTTCTAGGGCGGCAGACTTAAAAAAATTAAGAAGCATAGACCGAACAAAGGCTCTAGAAAATATTGGCAAAGGTAGGGAAAAACAAATGAAGGCACAAAACAAGGCTCACTCAGTTCAAACTGAAACTTTACCATTGGGCACCAATGTTTGGATAAAATTATGGGTTTACATGATAAACTTCATCCTAAATATCAAGGACCTTATAAAATCATCAAAATTACTAAAAATCAAAATTATATTGTTGAAGACCAGTTCGGCCAAAGACTTAAAGACACATTCCCACTACAACGCTAAAAACTGGATAAGGCACCATTGAACCCGGGGGATGAGTCAAATGTTTACAAAGTGGAAAAGGTAATCGATCATAGACTTAGTAAAAACAAAAAGGACGAATTTCATGTTAAATGGTCTGGATTTTCAAATAAGCATAATAAATGGGAACTGGCGGAAAATTTTATTGATAAGTCACCAATCGGTAAATACTGGAAAAACATAGGAAAAGAGCATCCTAAAGATACAAAAAGCAAAGCTAAGGGGAAGAAACATCAATTCAATTGGATATAAAACGTTACAATAATATTGTTTCTTCTACTTATCAGTCTAGCAGGTTGTTTTGAAATAAAAGGTAGCTTCTCTGCATGTGATACTCCAACGTTGGAAACTAGAGATAAATACCCAACATTAAACTTAGACGATAAATGTCATCCGCACCATGTGAATAAAAAATATGGATTAGAAAAGACTTAAAATTTAAGAGAGTCACACCATTGGTAAGGCAAATGCATTGACGGAACTGGCTATGAGTGTTCAATCGTAGAAACATTCATTGTAACTTTTAAAAATTTCTTTGCTGCTGAATCTAAGGATGTACAAATAGTTTTTAGAAAAATATCTTGAGAAGAATGTTTTATAATGGAATTTCCTAAAAAAATGCCTTGAAAATGTAATGGTAAGTAAAGACAACCGATGTCTTTTTTCTAAACCAGCACACCCTGTGTTCCATTGGTATAAGACTTTTTATGCGTACGGGCTAGTATGCTTATTAAGGTATTTAAATTTACAAAGTGAACACTCGAAAATATACAACTGTGATGTCAAAGATTTAGAATGTAAAACTGAAAATTCGATATTTATCTGGGATGAGACAATAATTAACAAATTTCCTTTTAGGAAACTTGATTTGATGTCACTCAACACATCTTTTAACAACATATTTAGCAATTCATTGGGTACTTCATATTCAAGATTATTAATAAAACGGTTTATTGTGACATTGAAATGTTTGAAACATCAGAAGGATTATTTTTTACGAACAATAAAACGAATTTAGTCAAAGCAAAAAATGAAATTGGAACTAAAAATGTATAATCAAAGAAATTGAACAAGAGCGTTCAAAAAGGGAAAATCAATTCTGAAATTATAAGAGATCTAATGATTTCGAAAATCCACTAAAATCAAAAGGAAGATTTAAGATGGATAAATTTATTTAAAGATCAAGTATGTTTTAATTTCAAATTAAGTTTAAAACTTTTCTCGTTGCTTGATAAGCAATATTTAATACTAAACAAAAATTGGCTTAAAATTTTACATGTAGAAGACGGAACTATATATATTCCTGAATGTAAGAATGACAGTAACATAAAAATAAAACGATAAAATATAAAGCATTGCTATAAAAAATCGAAGTCATTTTTAAATTGAGAGAAAATAAAATGAATGGTTTCCTGCATAATAACGTTCTTATCTGTTTGCATTGTACTGAGATTACGTGTGAGAGGGATTCCGTTTAAATAAATATAAATGATCATATTAAATGTGAGATTTTAAAAAGGCAAAATATGTAAATATTATCTTACGAACATGGATATTTTAAACAGAAAAAAATAAACATTTTTAACTCGGAAGTCAAACTAATTAATACTCACCATTCAAATATATTGATGTCTAATTTATACAATATAAAAGTCTTCAGCGAAATAATCAATTTCAATGTTGACGATAATTTATGGGAAATATTTTAATGAATTAAAGACATAATTGACTAGTATTTTGTAATATTTTTCTACTTATTTTGAATATATTATTTACTCATTATTAATTATTATTGTAGTGAGCTTTTGTCTATTCACTCTGATTAAATGTTTTCTACTAAATAGCAATAAAAGAAAAAGTAATTAAATACAAGCAAGACCTGGAATCAATGGAGATGAATTCAATTAAATAGATACAATTGATATTCGATTGAGAGAAATAATGTGATTATCGAGACGAGAACATTTTAAAGAAGGCGAATGTCATATTATAAGTTGATGACTTGAATATTTTATCAACTAGAACTTATTAAAATTCATTTTATCATATTTGGTAATTTGCAATTGCATCTTTATTCTTTTTAAGAATCTTGTCACGTTCATAATTCAATATATAAGCAACTATTTTTATTGTTATAGCCATCTTATCATTAATAAAGAAATATTAATAACAATCTTTTTATTGTCCCATATTACATTACAGAAAGCGTTTTTCCTAATGAAAATAAACAAAAATCATTAAATAATTCAAAAATTTTTAAAATCAATAAATTTTATCTTATTATTATATTATTTTATCTTTTATTAGTGTATTAGTGTTTTTTTTTAATTTTATTTCTTAAAATAGGATAGATATTATTTTTTGTCGTTTTTCGGCACATATAAAACAAACAAATAGATTAATAACAAATAAATAAAAGTAATATTTAATCCAAAAAAAAAACTAGAGGATAATTTGATAAAAAAATAAACTTAAACAAAATCCTAAAACATAAAATAAGACATTTTTTAAAATATCTCTTCTCCAAAATATCGCAGCATTTTCATTAATATTTTTTGCAGTAAAGATTTTTTAAAGAATATGTAAAGCAAGTAAAAAAAATCTCCTAAAAACGTTTTGACTGGTAGAACAGATTTAAATTTATAAAGAATTAATAAATATTTTTTTATTCACATTATGGGATTTTTTTTAACTCTATTTTTCTTCAAAAAAGGTCAATATATAAAGATTTTTTAAAGTATTTTCAAAGAATCTACAAAAATCTCTATAAAATGTTTGACTTGGCACCTTTTAGTTATTGTACAGATGATAAATCAGTAGCTACAATTTACAGAACATGCTTTGGTACTTCAGACTTCAAGAATTTAAAAAAAAATTAATATTTAGAAATTTCTTTTTTTTAGAGAAAGATAATAATTCGGGCTTTATATTTTGAAAAATATTCTAAATTCAGAGTTTTTTCTATCTAATTCTTGTTTTTTTTCTTAAATTTATGTTTTATTCTAATTTTTATTAATATTTCTCTAACTTACAACAAGCCTGAAACTCTGTGCAAGTTTTCCGCCGAGACCCCGTTTAGCAACTGTCGCCCGGTCTCTCTGACCTCTGTTCCATGTAAAGATTTAGAGTCACTGATCAAGGACTACATTTTGAAACATATCGAGAAATATAATCTAATCAGGGAGAAGCAGCACGGATTCATGGCTCACAAAGCGTGCGTTATCAATCTTCTGGAACTTCTTGACGAACTGTATGTGTCATGGGCAGCCGGCGGATGTCATCTATTTGGATTTTGAGAAAGCATTTGATAAAGTGTCACAAAAACTTCTGATCATTAAACTAGCGGCATTTTGTTTTCCAGACTTGATCATTAAGTGGATTCAATCTTTCCTTGGCAATCGCATGCAGCGAGTTGTGATCGGTGAAGTGGTTAGGAATGGTGTCGGAATGGTTACCGGTCACTAGCGGCGTTCCTCAGGATCAGTTCTAGGTCCTTTCCTATTTATCATTTTCATTAATGACATGCCGGAAGTTAGCAGCTCACTTCTTAAGCTCTGCGCCGACGATAGCAAAGTGCTTAGATAAGTGATGCATCTGAAGGAAGGCATCGGAAGATACGAAGGAAATGCAGTCAGATCTAGACTTATTGGTTAAATGACCGGATACGTGGCAAACTAAATTTAACAAAGAAAAGTCTGTCGTCATGCATTTCGGAGCAAACAATAGGAGATATGACTACCAGCTTGGTGGCCTAACTTTAAATAAAACAACGAATCAACGCGATCTCGGCATCACCGTCATTTCTGATCTGGAGTCAAGCGAACAAGCTAAGCGAGCAGCGGCAAGAGAAACGATGGGGGCAAGTCGAATACGATATACTTTTAAATTTTTTTCTTTAAAATTAGTTGACCTCCTTTTCAAGTCCTTTGTTCGTCCTCACCTAGAATTTGCAGTAGCAGCCTGGAACCCGTATCGACGAAATGATATCGAGATCCTTGAGCAAGTTCAGCGTAGATTTTCAAAAATGGTTCCTGACCTGAAATCAAAACCATACCTCGAAAGAAGAGAGGCTCCAGGCTGGAGCACACTTGAAGAGAGGCACAGGCGTGGTGATCTCATCCAACTACATAAGATACAACACGGTCATGATCGGATAACATTCATTAATGGGGATCAAAAGCTGGCATCGGACGGTTTAGACATCCTGTCAGGAAATACAAGAACTTGTCATAAAGCGATCGAGCGACAACTTATCCGCAATTGTGGGGTGAGACACAACTTTTTTACAAATCGGGCAGCAGAAAATTTGAACAATCTGGATGAAGTTACTAAGAGCGTCACAAATACGAACATTTTTAAAAAAGAATTGACAAGCTACTGAGTTAAAACATTAAATAAAAAATTTGTTGTTTGATGCAAAAAAAAATAGCTATTTAAAAATTTGTTGAAAAAATAAGTTATTTAAAAATAGATTATTTAATAAAATTGGCCGTAGGCTGTTATAGTGGGGCGTCTACGTGCGCCACTACTTTGAGACTCAAGTCTCCCACAGCATTTATACTACTACTACTACTACTACTACTACTACTACTACTACTACTACTACTACTACTACTACTACTACTACTACTACTACTACTACTACTACTACTATTTCTTTCTAAAAAAACGAAAATAAAGAAAAAAAAGAAAATTTTGTCTTTAGATCTTAAGAACTAAAAAAGACGGTATGTTCTTAAAAGCTTTTAAAGGTAGATGAATTCGTATCCTCTAATTTTTTCAATTTTTCATTATTTGCAAAAAAATAATTAAAAAAATGTTTTTGTATTAAAGCTTTCTTAATAAAATTAATAATTTTGAAATATTATCTTATAATCTTAAACATCATATAAAATAAGTATAGGAAAGAAAAAAAGTTTACCATTAAGGGGGCTATCTAGTTATTTTTTTTAATTTTTGTGTTTTTTTGCTATATGCAAGTTTACTCCTTTAATATTTTTCATTAATTCTCCACTAATCTCACATGGCACCGGATTGGCATGTTTACTGAGTGCTTTTTTTACTAGATTCAAAGTCTCTTGTGAAGTTGATATTGCAGCCATAGCTTTTTCAAGATAATGTACAGCTTTTTCTGCAGCTTTTAGATTTAAGACACTTAAATTCTCATCAATTGTAATTAAATTTTTACCAAAACTTGTCTCACCATCGCTATCCTGGTCATTTTGTTGCAAATCATTAGATTTTGATTTAACCAAAGTATTTTGATTGTTTTCAATAAACTCATTTGGATCCACTTGGGAATTCGATCTGGGGCCAATTAATGATCCAAATAAGGATCCAATATCACTATTATCATCATCGGATATATCATCATTATCATTACTGTCATCAACTTCATGACTACAGCACTTTGATCTAGATCACCAAATGCATCATTACACAATTTATCAAAATCAGATTGGCTTATAAAAAAATATTACGTAAAAATGAAAAACTTTTTTAACTTAATCATTACATTGTTCCAGGTTGATAATAATTAGCTATAACTTTTAGAATCACTTGATTACATTTTACTCTATCATTGTGGACGTTGTTTTTGAACCGCCATAAGATCTCATCTAAATGGGACTGTATTAAGCCCCTTTTACAGCCTATCATTTCTTGGAATCTATTCTAAGATGAGTTCCAGAGGCTTTCAATGCGATTTGTGCATGCACCTTAAAAGTATATTAAAAATCATATATAATAATATCATTTAATAAAGTTGATATTATATCATACCTGTTTCAGGGTCTGAAAATTAATTTTTTTTAATTAATTTTGTCTTAATTTTAGATTAAAAATTTGATTAACTTTTTTTATTTTATGTGAACTACTTTGGTCACAAAATATGTGAACAGATATTTATTGAACCTAAAGTTCACATTGCAGGCAAGATACTCATGGTCACATTTTTTGGTGAACTTCTGTTCACATTCTCCGCAAGACCCAATTTTTAGATAAAGTGAATTAAAATTCACAAAACCTGAAAAATTAAGAATTATTCGCGTAATTGTGATTGTGAAGAAGTGTTCAACTTGCCGACTAGACCCTAAAACTTTGTTTTTTTTTTTTAATTTGAGTTTAGTGATAATTGACGTGAATTTTAACAAAAACTCAATCTATAAAAAATGGAAAACACAGCGTAGATTGTTTTTTAAACTACAAATATTATCTTAATCATCATCATATCACAAACCAAAAGTCAACAACCTGTATCAATTTTGTTGAACATGAGACCTTAATATGCAATAATCAGCTCATCTTATTTAAATCATTCTTAATAGAGTGAAAAATAAATAAGTTTGCACGCCATGTTGTAGACTCTATCTTAAGATTAACAAGCTTTTCGGATGATCCAATTAGTGAAACGAACTTCACAACCCCATGTTAAATGCAATTACAATTTCTGAAAAACTCAACAAATATATATTAATAATAATTAAACTAAAAAGGATTTAAGTTGATATTGAAATTGAATTTTTTTGCATTGTTTTTACAGATTTCGAATGAATTTGATAAACTTGATAAATGTAATTGAATTGCGTTTATCAAATTTGTATAATTTTTCAGTGATTTATTGAATTGACTTAGTTCATTAATAGAGTTTAAATCCAAAATAAAATTTAACATTGTCATATGAAATCCAACTAAGTGAAACAATGAATTGTAAATATTATTAAGCAAAGCTAAAAAACTAAAGATACTGAGTAGATAACTTGAATTTTTAAAAGAACTTTCAAAAAACAAATAAATGTTTATTTTTTAAAAGATTCAGAACAATTTTAATCGAGTACAAATCCCAATTTCTAACTATTCCACTAAATATTGAGTTATTTTTATACGATTATAAACAATCGAGATTTTTGGAATGCTATTCAGCATTCTCTAAAACAAAAGCTATAATTTAAGAGACGCTGTTTTTGATTAACAATTGAATTATATTAAAGGCATTTTAAGATCAAAACAAAAAGAATTTTGGCTGGATTTGTCTTTTAAATTGGTATCGAGAATGTGGATTAGCGGAAGCCAAAGATTTATATATTAATATTAATGTACCCAGATACAAGAAAATTCATATATTTTTTAAAAAATTTCGTTTATTTTTTCGAATATTATTAGTCAAAAATTTTCGGAAAAAATTCGAAAATTCTTAGTCGAAAATTTTACTAACGTATTTACTTTTTTTTTTTAATTTTAATTAAAAAAAAATCAAAAAAAATAATGTATTTCATCAATATTATTTAACAAAAAATTTATTATTTAAATATTTAAAAAAAATTCCTTTTAATTATTTAGAAGATTCAGAGCATAATTATATTAATGATTGAGAATGTGTTTGAGCTTTTTCCATTTTAGTCAGTTGTTTTTTTAGCTTCGCTGAAAAAGTTTCTTGTTACAACTTTAAACTCGGACTCGGAAAATGAAGACCTTTTTGATTGAAGAAACTCTTCCATTTAGAATTTTATTCGAAGCACTTATATCTGATAATAAATGAAAAACTCTCAAATAGTTAAAAAAGTTATTGATTAATTCTTTACCTAGTTCATTCTTGCCTTTTAAAAAGCGAACTAGTTCTCTGCTTAAATTTTCAAATTGAAAACATGAGAATTCATTGAGACTTCCAATATTTTCTATGTAGCTGACTAAATGCAACAATTCATGGACGCCAGAGAGAAGTGACTTATCACCATAAAAAATATGCATATCTTTGACAAAATATCTTAAATAACTATGACAACTTTTGATCTCATTTACATTTAAAGATTGCTGTAGGAAATGTTCCAGTGAAACAACCAAGTTAATTAAATGATTATATTGATCAATCTGCATCATTCCACGGAAAAAAGGCAGTGAATAATATAAAATAACAGCGAGGAATTCTTTTGCTTTCCAAAATTTTACATCATGAACGCTTCGTGGTATTCTGGGTATAAATGCAGGAACTCTTATGTTAGCAAGTACTTGATCTATTTTATTGATGAAAATTTTTAAAGAGTATTTTTCAAAATTAGGCTTATAAAACCAATATTCAAAAAGATTTTTTATCACTCCTTCTAAAACTGAATGCATATAATCAATCATTGTCGATTCAATTGGAAAATAGAATTGTAGTGAATAGAGAAATGAAGGTCTTTTATTCCTTTATTTTTTCCTGAGTTATCTTTAAAAAATTTTAGATCTTTGAGATATTTTGAATGCGTTCCAATTGGCCCTTCAGGTTGATAGTTTTTGTAAGGATATACATGAAATAAACCTCCTTTTTTTGTCTTTATCATACATCCTGTTTGATAGCATTTTAAACAGCCAAAAAAATCCATTGAACTGAGTAACTTTTAAAACTGCACCACCAGTTTTGATAGTAAACGTCATAAATTCAGATTTTTCGTTTTCTTTTATCTTATTGTATATTTTGGAATTTTTTATTTTATCAAAAATTTGGTTTTTAGAACTATTTTTATTTGAGATAATATTGATAGATGATATAATTTTGAAATTGAAGAAGAACAATTAAAACAAAGCCTTTCGGAAATTGTCTGCTCTTTTGATAATGTTTTAGAACACTTGTTACAAAAATAATATTCATCAAATTTATAACCAATTTTTTCATATAGATTTATAAAACAAATCAAAGATTCAATTGATTTTGGAAGTTTAACTCAAGGTATAATATTAAGAAGATCTAATAATTCTTTTAAACATAATCTGGTCTTTTTATTTTTGAAATAAATTTTTAACAAATTTTTTCCTAATTTAAGAGATAAGTCTGAATTATCTTCTTTTTTTTAGCACAGTTTATCGTCAGATTTTTGTAAAATATTCTTCACTACTTACATGAATATTTGAATTAGAAAATTTTGTTGTAGCATCATCAAAATCCTTTTTTCCATTACTGATAAAAAATTATTTGTCCGAATAAATTGGTTTGTGACGAGAAGCATGATTATTTTCGCAAGCGTATTCACCAATTTTGGTGGTGTCATAAATCATTGCTGCATATTCATTTTGATCAAGGTATTTTCTTATCATTCTTTTTTGTTTAGTGCGTGGAATTTCTCCATTAAAATCGAGGCGTAAATATTTTCTTCTAAAAGACATCTTTTAAAAAATTAATATAAAGCTAAAATTTTTAGAATAAGCAAGCATTGAAATTTTAAATAGATACTGAGCCAATGTTTTGTATAAAGTAATTTATCCGTTGTTTTTTTTGATTTTTGATTTAGAAAAAAATGCATAAAAATAAATAAAATAAAATTACCAGATGCTTAAAAATACAGAAGGAAAAAAAAAACACACAATAAAATAAGATGATAAGACCAGAAAAAAACATAGAACATTTTTAATTTATTATAAATTATTCAATTGGATATTATAATTTCCATTGAATAGTTTTCATTTTAAGGATAAAATTAGACTCATAATAAAAAGTTAATTGATTTATTGATAGTTCAAAATGATCTATCTGTAATCCTCAATCTGCTTTTGTTTTCAATCCTTTTTTCGAAGAATAGAAATACTTGTTTGCT
The DNA here is from genome assembly GCA_025491095.1 of Brachionus asplanchnoidis. Taxonomy (NCBI): domain Eukaryota; kingdom Metazoa; phylum Rotifera; class Eurotatoria; order Ploima; family Brachionidae; genus Brachionus; species Brachionus asplanchnoidis. The sequence goes on along the minus strand of JAILYF010000109.1, from coordinate 144,942 downwards.
GTTTAGTTTTTAGTTTTTCGATCCTTGTTTGTAAACTAAGCAGTATTATCTTTTTAATTTAGACAAATGTGACATTCATAAACATAGGGAGCTACATGATTTGAAAATTACACCAGTCACTTATTTGCTTTTTGATGGAGTCCAATAGGACTAAAAAGTTAAAAAAATTAAACAATACGAAATTTTTTCAGAGTATTTTCATAAATTTTCTTTAAATTTTTTTTTCTAAATTTTTTCAATAGATCAATCGGAAAGATAAATAAAATATTTAACGAAAATTTTTGAAAATACTCTGAAAAAATTTCGTATTGTTTAATTTTTCTAATTTTTTTATCCTATTGGACTCTATCATAAAGCAAATAAGTGACTGGTGTGAAATTTTAACGAAAAACAAAAATATTTAACGAAATTTTTTCGAAATATTTTTGAAAAAATTCTTATTTTAAAAATTTTCCGAAAATTTTGCGAATTATTTTCGTTAATACTATTTACTGGGTATTCGATCAAAAAATAGAAAAATATTCGAATATTAATTTTAAAAGAAGCTATAAAAATAATAATTTTGAATGGACTTTTGACCAAGAATATATATTTCATATTTTTCACACATATAAAGTCAATAAAACACATTCGTCATTTGCATATAATATAAATGGAAAAACTAAAAAAATTATGGGTACAATCACCAAAGTTTGTTCTGCAGAAATTCTTGAAAAAAAACATCAAATTCCTTGAGACCACTTGATGGTTTTGAACGAAATTTTCAACACGGAAAATTAAACAAAATTTCTAACAAGTGATTATTTTATTTAAATCTTTAATGATATAAAATAATAATCTAAAATACAATAATTTTTTTATTTTATTTTTATATTAAATGCATTTAAGATTCGCTTTTTTAATAAATGTTATTTTTTCTTTTTCTAAGACGTTTTTTTTTCAGTGAACGTCTTCTGATATTTATTATTAATGACATCTAATAATTTTAAATTAAAAATTTAAAATATTAATCAATTTAATTAAAAATTTTACTTATCATATAAAAAACCAATGATCATCCGTGAAATCATCAATCAGAATCGATGATATCATAAAATTTAGTTGATACTAGGAAATGATGTCATTACTTAAATGTTAAATTAAGACATTTTTTTCAATTTAAAAGTAAAATGCTTCTTTTAATGGCATATCAGCTTTATTATGCGCTTCTAACCACTCAAATATAAAATCTATTTTAAGAAGTTTGAACAAAGGTTATGGAATTTTTGCATAATCTTTGACAAACCTACGGTAATAGTTTGTTATTCAGAGGAAAGAAAGAAGCTGTTTCAAATTATTAGATGGTGCTAGTTTTTTTATGGATTCAACTTTATCGAGGTTCATTTCGACACTTTTACCAGTGATTATTTACCCTAAGACATTGATTCTCTTTTCAAACCACCCACATTAGGAAAGCTTTATTTTTAGAACCGCCTTTTTAAAAGCTTCAGCCACTAGCTTTATGTCTTCAAAATGTTCCTTTGCTGTTTTTGAGTGAACAATTTTATCATCGAGATAAACTTCGCAGTATGATCTTCCTCCTAAAATACGATGCATTATTTTGCAAAACTGAGCTGGTCCGTTCTTAGTCCGAAAGGTAATCACTTGAATTGGTAGTGTCCGTCTGGTGTCGAAAAACCAGTCTTGAACTAAGATTCGAAGTGCATTGCTATTTGCCAGTATCAACTTGCCAGACCAAACATGGTAAAGTAAGTTGAGCCGCATAGTCTGTCCAATATGTTCTCAATCCTTGGTAATGGCCAGCTTTCAGATTTAATCATTTTATTCAGTTTTCTGTAATCTATACAGAATCTTTTCGTGCCATCCTTCTTCGGAATCAGCATCACTGGGCGTTCCAAGGCCATGTTGATTATTAGATGATACCGGTTTCGAGCATTTAAGTGATTTTATTTTTGATGTGTTTGCCTTCTGCATGTCACTTTCTATACGGTCTGATGAATATTGTTTCTTCATTCGTAGTGATTATCTTAAAAGTAACAACATTGCATGCCTCCAGTTCCTCTACCTCCATTGCAAAGATTTTTTTCATTGAGTATACTCCCATCTTTAAAAATTCGAATTCCCCCATTGCGAGATTTGCTCTGGTTTACATTCAAACTTATCGCTTGCCTTATCTAAGGGCTACTCTTCCTCGAATATATTTTCGTCATGTATTCCTTCTGTTGTAAGAATACCTTCTAAACTCTCGTCATCATTCATATTGGAAATCTCAGATTATCGTTTCATTTGGGAATGTAATTATATTTTGATTTGGAAAGACTCCAGCACCGGTTAAGTTAAACTAATCCAAATCAAGTAGTGGATCGTTTTCTTGATTATCTATCACCCAGAATTCTAAAAAACTTATGTGTCCGCTTATGTTCACCTCTATTTTATTGGTTATTTTATCAATCTTTTATCCGCTATTTTCACATTCTTGTTCGACGGAATGGTCTCCATTACATGTTTGTCGATCATTAAGTTTGTAATTATCGAGACGGTTGCATTGCATTCGAACGCAATTTTCATGGGTTTCCCGTCAATTAACCCACGACTGGTAAGTAATTTCCCTTCAGTTGTAATATTACACTGATCATCATCGGCTGATTATTCATTAGCTGATATAGAGTTTGCCACATTGATTTTCTTGTAATTTCAATTGCGACTTATATATTTATACTCCTGGATTGACAATGAACTTATAAATTAATATTTATTTCCTAAACATAAAAGTGTCCTTTTGTGTCCCTTTGTGTACTTTTGTTATGAAAACTTTTCTCCCTAGCAAAAAAAGTGTCCTTTTGTGTACTTTTGTTATGAATCCTTTTTTCCCTAGCAAAAAAAGTGTACTTTTGTGTCCTTTTGTTATGAATCCTTTTTTCCCTAGCAAAAAAAGTGTCCTTTTGTGTCATATTTTGACTATGAATAAAACGTCGTCAGACGTTTTACTCATTGTTTAAATAGAGTTTAATTTTAAATTAGATTTATATTAACACAATATTAGATAAAATATAGCGGGGTCTTCTGACTAAGAAAAAGGTCCCACAGAAACGCGAGATCTTATCGAGTGGGACAGGTTCTATTATTTTAGCACTCATAAGTGAGGCTTTGACTTTATCCCTATTCTTATCTGAGCCTGCGATTTTATTGCGATACCTATGATTTTATGGTTCGCGCGCAGCCTCCCTTTGTCCAAATTCTTATCCCGTTTTTTAATTCCCTGAACAAGGCTTTGTGGACAGGGAAAACGGATTTAAACTATCCAAGAGGACATAATAGCACATGAAAAAAATTAAATAAAATATCATTAATCCAAAAAGCACGCCTTTTATGCTATTTTGATGAATTTTTTTTTGTGATTTTGTGTGAATGTACCGGTATTGTATTGCCTATTACCTCGTAAAACAAAAGATATTTATGCAAGTGTTTTAAATTTTACAAAGAGTAAACAACCTGTAATGCAAAGTTCTTTTTCATTCGACTTCGAGCAGGCTTTTTAAATATCGGTTAAAAGCGTTTTTCCAGAAACTGAAATTTATTTTTGTTTTTTCTTTTTAAACAATCTTTATACCGAAAAATTCAAAATTTAGGTTTAGTAGATAGTTATCTAAATAACTAAGAAATGAGAGAAATATTAAAATGGCCACATGCTCTTGCATTTGTGCCACCTGATTTAGTTGTTATGATCTTTGAATTATTAAGAAAAGAGGTCAAAAAATTTGATATAAATCAAAATACTTTGGATTTTTATGATTATTTTGAAAACAATTATAAAGGTGAAAAAAGGATTACAAGAAAATTTTGTGGAAATACTATTAATTTAATCTAAATTATTAGTCTGTTTATAAAAGGATAAATCTCAGTATACCTCGTACGATGAATTTCGTTGAATCTTGGCAAAAAAGTTTTGGTAAATCTCTCAAAAAACACCCAGTAGTTAATTCTCTGGTGAATGATTAAAAACAAGAGCAATTACATATTGAAAATAAGCACATCAAAATCAAAACTGGTGAGAAATTATCACGCTTAAACGGGTACGTTCGCATGGACGAACGTATAAAGAACATCATCGCCGATTATGATCGGAGATTAAAGGATAGAAAAAACGAAAAAAATTTGGATTCGATTCATATTGAATACGTAACTCTATTTCTTTATTGTTAAAAATTTACTAATTTCTTTTATTTTTTGTTTTAGTTTTTCAAAATTACATTCATTTATCTTGTATTTATCAGAAGTAAAATAATATTTATCAAAATAATTTTGTACAATTTTTAAATTTTTTTTTATGCTATTTTGATTATAAAAAAAATGATCTTTTGCTATTTTGATTAAAAAAAATTATTTATTTGCCAATTTGATTAAAAAATGGTGTTCTTTTTTTTATGTTATTCTGATTGATGTATTTTTGATTAATGCTTTTTTAATCTTGTCCCAATGATCTTGAATATTAGGTTACCCAAAGAATTGCTAAATATGTTGTTAAAAGGTGTGTAAGTGAATTTGAATACATTTTCCTAAAGGGACATTTGTTGGTTATTGTCTCATCCCAGATAAATATCGAAATTTTAGCTTTACATTCTAAATCTTCGACACCAAAGTTGTATATTTACGAGTTTTCACTTCGCATATTTACAATTCTAAATGAACATACAAGCCAGTACGCATAAGAAGTCTTAAGCCAATGTTACACAGTGTGTGCCAGTTTAGAAAAAAGATATCGGTTGTCTTTACATACCATTACATTTACAAGGCATTCTTTAGTAAATTCTATTATTAAACATTCTTCTCTAGACATTTTTCTAATAACTATTTGTTCATCCTTCGATTCAGCTCCAATAAGTTTTAATAAGTTTCAATGAATGTTTCTACGATTGAACACTCGAAGCCATTTCCGTCATTGGTTAAGCTTTTCCGGAACAATGGTTTGACTCTTTTAAATTTTAAGTATTTTCAAATTAATATTTTTTTGTTCACATGGTGCGGTTGACATTTTTCATCTCAGTTTAATGTTGGGTACTTATCACTAGTTTCCCATGAAGGAGAATCACATACCGAGAATCTATCTTAGATTTCAAAACAACCTGCATGATGAAGTACGGGTCGTACAAACCACTGTGTATTATAAATACGGGGCGTAACCATTCCAAAATTTTCATTTTCCAACTTTTTGTTTAAAAAAAAAAACACTAATAAGTATCTCACGTAGTAGTTTTTAAAAATTTTGGCTTAATTCATATAAGTCAAAATTTTCACCACTTTCACCAATTTAATAGCGTGGCGCTACTAAATAAAGAATTTGGATGCTTTTCACAAAACTTGAAATTGTAAAAACATGATTTCTTAAAACAAAATTAAACAAATATATATAAGAAATACAAGAGGAGCAGAGGCCAGAGTAAGGGGCTGAGGGAGAGAGGATGCTAAAATATTATGATTAAAGAAATAACTACATCGGAAAAAGCAATGGTGACGAAGAAAAATTAAATGAACTTCAATAAATACATATAAAACCATTGAAAAGAGAGAGAGTAAGGAGATTGGGGTACAGGGGTTGTTTCAATTTATTTACTTTCTTTTGGAAATAAATCAAAAATTTAAAAAAGTTTAGATCTTTTAAAAACATAAAGTATTCAATATCAATATTTAAAAAATCTTCTGTTATTATTTTGTCTATTTTTGTATCAGATTGTCTGGAATGTGTTACATTTGCAATATTTTTAGGTATTTTGACTGATTTACTTTTTTCCAGGATTATTGATGCTGAATGGGGATGAATCGCTCAAGTATTTTTCGTAAAGAAAATTGATTTTCCTTGTCTGTAATTTATTATTGATCCAATTATTTTGGTAAAATCTCAATTATTTCAACTAAATTGTTGAATTATTTCAATATTTTTAAACGATAAGTAATTGGAGTGTTAATTTGTAAAAAACAATTTTTGAATATCAAATATTCTTCATAACCATCAGCCAATTTAATATTTTCTTTAATAGTTCATCGTTTAAGTTTTTAAATCTATGAACACAATTAATGGTGTTATTTTTTGGTGAAGTGTTGTTGTAAACTTTTGGTTTTTGAAAAGTCAGTATTCTCGGAATATTAATAATCAATTTTTTTTCAATTAATATAGTCGATATATAAAGGAATTCAACGTTTAAAGTTCGATTTCAATAAAAAATTTAATTATGTAGAAATGAGTAACATTTCTTATAGTTTTCATTACAGGAACAGCTAAAATCTCATCCGCTTTATAAAAAAAAATTTGATCGTTGAAAAAGAAACATCATAATATTTTATTTTTGTTTAAAATTGTTTATAAAGCATAGTGATTCTATTGTTATTTTTGTTCTGTTTGTAATCTCCAAAACTGAGGAAAACTGAGCTACATTGCCATTAATTGTCCATTCTCGATCATTTACTTTAAATATAAATAATTGTCTCTGATTTTTGAATAATTGGTGAATAAAATATTTAGATTAAAAGAAATTAAAAGAAAAACGTTTAAAAAACAATTACAAAAAAGAATTTGAATAAGGCTTTTTTGGTCATTTTTGGTCGTCAATAATGAATTAAAAGCAAAAGAGTAATAGAGTTAATTAATAAACTGAAATAAATTTTGTATATACCATATATTTCGCAAATATATTACATCATATCAAAAAATATTCCCTTAGAAATGGCCTTTTAGTAAATTCATGGCTTATTGTTTATTTTAGAATTTAATTTTAAGATTTTTGCTGCCTCCACGTTTTTTTAAACTTGATTTATTAATAAACTTAATATCTTAATATACTTAATATCGTTTTGTGGGACGAAAAATTTGTATTATTTAATTTTTCTTGAGAAAATAAGTTCAATCATAAAATATTAAAAAAAAATTATTCTAACTAAAGTAAGCTTTTTTTTCTTCTTATTTTTCTATTTTTTATCTAAATGTGAATTAATTTTACAAAATCATTAATAAATTTTATTGAAATTTAACCTACACAGTTGTAAAATCGTCTTTTCAAATTAAATTAAAAAATATAATTCACATTACTTTTTATAAAACTGAGCCTGAAATTGGCCAATTCTTTTCGGTCGCCTTATTATTATTTTCATTTCTTCGTACATCAAGATTTTTTTTTTAGAATTTAATTTAATATTAAGTTTTTTAAGATTTTAATAATCAAACAAATATTAAAAGACGATTTTTACTTTTTACTCAATATTATTGATAAAAAGAAATTTGATATAAAATTAATTAGGTTACTGAATCAGACATTATTATTTTACAATGTTCCCATAATAAACAACATATTCGGATTTGTCATAAAAGCGATACACGTTTTTAACAAAAATTCAGAAATCTCGAAAATTGCACCTAAAAATGTACAGATACGAGCCAACTTTACTGCACTTATCCGGTTTTCACCGCTTGTCAACCACTAAAAAACGGTCATTACACTTTAATCTTCTAATTGTGCCTCGTTTTCTCCCACCTCTATTAAAACAACATTATTAATCATCATGCCAGAATCAATCTTCTCCTCTCCCTCCTCAATTTCGATGATGCCCTCATCTTCTTCACTTGGTTTTAGAAACCATCGTGAGAGCGCATCGGCATTACCATTTTTAGGGCCTTCTCGATATTAGAGATCAAAATCATACTCTCTTAAAATACATAACTTTCTAGCGAGTCTCGGGGAAGGATCAGGGTCATTTTTTAACCAAATAATTTGATTGTGATCAGTCACTGCTAAAAATTTTCTCGCAATCAGTAAACATTACAGGTCCAGTACAGCAAAAACAAGCAACTAACCTTTGATTATCCGATTTTTGCCTTAGGAAAACGTTGACTAAAATACAGAACTGGTCGCTATTCGTCTTTATATTTTTGGCTCAAAACTGTCCCGGCGCTGTGATCACTTGCCTCGGCTTCCAACCTGAATGGCTGACTAAAGTCAGGTAAATCAGAACTCATGTTTTTCCATCAGTTTGCGCTGTTAAGTAAGTTAAAAACTAAAAAATTTAGTATCTTTTTTCTTTGGTTGAATTAATTCGATTTTTACTAGAAAAAATTTAAGAGTCGCTTTTTTTTAATAAGTTACTTTTTGTTATTCCTAGCAAATCCTACTTTCCTTTTCTAATAGTATGACACTATAATTTGACCCCTATATAAACTTTTACATTAAAATAATTTGATATACTAATAAATTGGTATACGAAAGTTTTAAAAAAAGAATTAAATCTTTTAATTATAGATCCTCAGTTTTTACAATGGCGCTCGATAAAAAATAAAAGATATATATGATCCCTACGTAAAGCACGCAATTTTCAAGAGTGGCACGTTTTTGGAAAATCAGTATGTGGGTTATGATAGGTACTTTGAACCATGCCCTGGATAACGCCATTAATAGGAAATTATTGCACATGGTAGACGACGTGGATACCGATATCCCATTTAATCCGACCCAAAAAATGGATGGCTGCGTGGAGCCGACAGTTTTTCATTGAAAAACAGCAGACTATCTATAGTGACAATTTCATTTAATAAGAACTTTTCAAGGAACGATTCATCCGTGGCATCAAAGATTATCGAGTCAAGTAAAAGAAATGCAGCCAATTAACATCAGTTTGATTGACCTAGCAAGCAAATGGTGGAGCCGATACAAAAAAGCAGATGCGATCAATCCACAATCGAATCTCAACTTTGTAAAAAAGATTGGATCCGAGCTCGTACGTGAACTCCCGTTAAAGCCACACAGGGTTCGACTCTTCTCGAGTTACTACATTAGCAAGTCAGACCTGAAGGAAAAAATCAGTCATCAACCCCGTATTCCAGCCGAACGGGCTGATCAAGTTCTCCGAATTTTCCAAATTACAAAAGTCTTTTCTCCTACGACCAACAATTCCTTAGATCTCGGTGGAATAAATCAAGCTATGTCAAGCATGTTATCTATCAAACTAATTAACCCAGCTTCTGTTCTAATTAGTGATTGGAGTTTTCTCTCTAGTTTAGTTAACTTATTTTTAGTCGCTTATTTTTTTATTTTGTTCTTTTCCAGGATTGGGGCATATTTTATGCCTTGTAAATCCAACTTTCCCTTTCTATTGCAAGTTGGCGTTGCTTGTAGATTTTCCATTGGTACTATCTCGTAACTCTCGCTGGTAGTAGCATCGTTGCTTGAATCTGAATCCTCGATACTATAAGATGAAAAATATTTATTTTGGGTCATTTCTAGTTAAATATAGATTCCACGTAATTTAAGAAAGCTATTTATATTATCAATTTAATTAAATGTCAATTAATTAGCTAATTAGAAACTCGAGTTCAAAATTGTTTTATCTAGCTTCAATTTTATCTGATGAATTAATCTTAATTATTATTATTATTTTTATATAATCTGCAACGGTTTGACCACGGAGCTAAGGACTAACGTACTTAGCCTTTGCAGATATTGTAATTATTGAAATTCATTGATCTATGTGATTCAAGCCCGTTCTTAAAACCGTTCACCGTGTCTTGATTTTTTACATTCAAGGGTAACTCGTTCCAATATGGTATGATTCTGTTTGTAAAATAATTATTCCTTGTTGAACAAGATTTGGCCAATTGTCTGTAAAGCTTATCATTATTTCTAGTTGAACCAGCAGGACCAGATGTATTAGAACTTGGGCGTTGTGCAGTTGGATGGAACAAGTCTATTTTATTGATATTTTTGTCAAATTTAAAATATTTAATCAAGTCACCTCGAATTCTTCTATCTTCAAGACTAGTTAAACCAAGTAAGATTAAACATTCAGAGTATTTCTTATTTCTTAGTGTAGGCACTAGATTAGTTGCTCTCCTCTGTACAATTTGCATAGTACTGATAGACCAAAAGGTAGATTATTAATGAATATGATAAATAAAAGGGGACCTAGTACTGAACCATGTGGTACACCACTCAAAACATCATTCCAAGCAGATGTATATCGTCCAGGACTACTCGTTGTTTCCTACCAGAAAGGAAGGCTTTTAGCCACAATAATATTATACCATTGAAGCCATATGCTTCCAATTTAACAAGTAATTTTGGATGAGGTACTAGGTCAAAAGCTTTCAAGAAATCGATGGATAAGATAATGATTGCAAATCCTCTATTGATACACTCTGTTAATACGTCAAGCGATTCCAAAAAGTTTGTCATACATGATTTAAATTTAACAAACCCATGCTGATTTTTACAAATTAATTTTTCATTCTCAAGGAAAACGACCATTATTATTTTTAACATTTTTTCCATAATTTTGCAAATAATGGATGTGAGAGATATTGATCTATAATTTGAAGGGAAATTCCTCTTGCCTTTTTTGAAAATAGGTGTTAAATTTGCATGACGCCATATCGACGGTAAAACTGAGCTGTTAAAGGATTTCTTAAATATCATCGATATTGGTAAATAAAAGCTAGATGTACATTCGTTAAGTAAAATTTGGCTAACTCCGTCATTACCGGAAGATTTATTTTTGTCTAGTTTTTTAAGATCATTGTATAAAAAAGCAGCATCAAAAATATTATCGCTTACTTGACTAGTACTCTTTGTGTAAGGCTCCAACGGCTGAACTGGAATATTTAAAGCTGATTTCTTGTAGACGTTGAAAAATTTTTCGTTAAATATGTTAACGATATCTTGTTTCTTTGTACGTGTGTTACTATCACAATCTAATAATGATCGTATTTCGTCGTGACAGACCAATTGTTTATTTAGATAAGAAAAAAGGAGTTTTGGTTTATTTTTGAAACTGAATACGGTGAAATCCCAAGTGAGACTGTTGTGAAACATGTTTTTCTTAGATGACCCAAGTGGGGTTCCAGTGTTAACGTTAAATATGCGATTTTAGTGGTCAGTTATAACTATATCAAGGACGTTATTCTTAAAGTTCGGTTCAAGTACTATTTGGTAAAGAAAATTATCTTCTAGGTTTTCTAAAAACTCGCTACTTTGAGCGTATCTGACTGGACAATGACCACCGATATTTGACTATATTATGTTTGGATAGTTTTAATCACCTTAGATTAGCATGCAATCAAAATGCTTTTGGTCGACTAGTTGCTTGGCATAGTTAATCGATTCATTGACCTTAAGTGATAATTCTCTTTTGAAATAAGGTGGTCGGTATATACAGCCGACTAGGATTTTATCTAAACCAGCTTAAACTTTGAACCAAATTTGTTCAATATTTCCTGTGTTTAGTTTTTCATCAAACACCTCATAAGACATTAGAGAATCTTTAACATAAATTATTACGCCACCGCCAGCTTCACTGGAGCGATCACGACTATATTGTTTATAACCACCGATAGAACGCTTTGAGTCGCTACAGAACCAAGTCTCAGTAATACCGATTATATAAGGTGAACATTGACAAGTGTAAACATTTAATTCGTTTAATTTGTTTGACAAGCTAGTTGCTTTGGTATAATAACATGTTAATTTCTCCTGTGTTTTATTTTGGTTTGTATTGTTTGAGGTTGAATTTCTTATATTATATTATTTTTGTTTGACAATTTAATGTCACCTTTAGACTGACAGATATTATGTAATGTACTAGTCTCTACTTTTGGGTTCGAGTTTGCATAACTCTCCATTACCGATGTTATTTTTGTTAATTTATATCAATTAATTGTTTTATATGGTAATTTTTCTTTATTTCTATGGATTAATTTTTTTATCTTTGAATAATTAAATTAAATAATCTTTTTTATCTGGTAGATTCATCATTTTATCTAGTTTCAATTAATATTTTGCGTTTAAAAAATTAATGAATTAAATTTAAAAGGGTCGTTTTTATTCGGGCTCATCCAGTTGCTGAAATGGGCTCATTACACATTAACAATAATTAATAAGTTGGTCACATAATTTAATTAAAATGAAAAACTATTTACTTATTCTATAATAATGATTACTATTCATGTCCTCAACTCATTTTCGGTCTCAATTATTACTAGTGTTGGGCGGCGTCCAAGCCTGGCCGGTCCAGACGTGGCCAAAATAAGGCGGCCAAAATAAGGCGGCCAAAATAAGGCGGCCAAAATAAGGCGGCCAAAATAAGGTGGCCAAAATAAGGCGGCCAAAATAAGGCGGCCAAAATAAGGCAGCCAAAAATTTGGAACGCGTAGTTGGCCGGCCAAATCTTAGACAGACGGCCAAATGTACGGCCAAACTCTCAATGGTATTCAATGATTAGAAGAGCCGCAACGGTTTAAATTGGTTTTAAGATTTCAAAAATTTTAGAAATTTGAAAAAATTTCATAAAATTTTAAAATTTTAAAATTTTAAATGATGTAATATATATTTAAAAAAACTTAAAATAACTTCAAAATAAAATTTAGTTTTAATTTTTGAATTTTTGTATAGGATATAAGGGTGTAATAGGACCTATTAAAATCAAAACTAATAATAAAAAATTATGCGTTAATGGGGGAGAGGATTTTAGAAGGGGACACAATTTGCTTAGATATTAATAAATATAAATAAATATTAAAATTAAAATTGTTATCGTTTAAGAAATTTCGTAACTCTTATTTAGTAATTTTAGAGGCCAAAAATAATTAAAAAATGAGTCCAAAGTAGTAATTATATATCCCATAATTAATTAACTATTGAGTCCAAAATAATTATGAGCCCGTTTCAGTAATAGAATGAGCCCATTTAAATTATTCCCAATTAAAAATTTAACCTTTCATTTAAAAAACCAATAATCATCTGTGAAATCATCGATCAAAATCGATGATAACGTAAATTTTAGATGAAACTTGGAAATATGCTAGGTCACGTTCAAGGTCTGCTAGGAACCGGCATAACCACTGCACAATCGTAAAACGTTGTACGCATGCTGTTCGTTTCTCTCACTTTAGAATGCCAAATCAGGAGCCGTTCTCAGGAAATGGGGACTCATTTAATACACGATGGAGACAACTCGGCTACGTCGAGTATTAATACTTATTTTTTAAGTTTTATTTTTAGTTTTATTTTTTGGGGTCGCAAAACCATATTAAGGAGGTCACTAACCAGCAAAACAACTAAGTAGATTTTTTTTGTGTTGTTTTTGTCTTTTTTATTATTTAGCTTATTTTGTTGTTTTATTTTTTTTTTGTTTTGTTTTTTTTTGTTGCTTATATTTGTTTTGTTTCGGTGTTTCGCTGAACGTCGGGAGCGGTTCGCCCACCACGAGGGACTCATGCTTAACTCCCTCCAGCAGACCCCCGTCTTCTGGGGCCCTGCTGGATTATTAAATATTAAGTTTTTTAGTTTTAGTTTGAGATAATAAAGAAGTAGAGAAAAATAATATTTTATTGTCTCTCCCTCTCAGTCTATTATTTAATTGCGCATGCTATTAGAAAAAATTATATGTAAAGATATTAATCGAGACAATATTCAATTGGATTTTTAAGAGAAACTTGAAACCCATTACCCCTAACCCATTTGAAAACTATTACCAAAGATTACCAAAAATGATTGAAATTGTTCAATGGTATATTAAAATACTATCGAGTTCATGTGATTCGGAAAGAGCTCTTTCAAAATACATAATTAAGTTAGATGATTAGCGTAAAAATATGACTGAAGATTCAATAGGAATTAAAAATTTTTTTAATTTTTATTTTTACCGACGATTTATTTGAAAAATCTACACAAGATAAAGAACCATTCATAGACGACATAATAGCTTAAGATGACAAGTTAGATATTGATTTAAATTTTTTTTTATTAGATACTTAATATTTACTTCCGAATTGAAAAAGTTAACACTTAAGTTAAATAAATTAAATTATTTCAAAATTTTATTTAATTAAATTTTGCTTTTTTTTGTAATTTCTTGCATTTTAGTCGAATTATTACTTGCATTTTTTCGCATAAAAAGTTGCATTTTTCTTTTGTCCCTGATGATATTATAAAATTTAGATGATACTTGGAAATGATATCATTATTTAAATGTTAAATTAAGGCATTTATCTTAATTCAAAAGTTTTATAAAATTATATGTAAAGACATTAATCAAGACAATTTTCAATTGGTTTTTTTGATTAACTTGAAACCCAATTGAACACTTAGCAATTAAATTGGTTACCAAGAAGATCATAAAAAGAAACTAAATGTTGCTTGATTTTGTAATGAAAGAAAATAAATATTCAAGGGTTTTTGTGATCAATTTAATTAAATCAAATTATTCTTACAAAAATATTAAATAAATGTACAGAAAAATTCTTAGCTAAGTATTTATCTAGGCGAACCGTTAAATTTACTAGATTAGTATAATCAAATGCTTTTTAAAAAATAAATACGAAATTCGAGCCTTACATTTACAATTTGAATTACTTATGTTAATATTTTATGGTATGTTACCCTGAATAATCACTTATTCATCAGCTTGTCAACTGATGCACAAAGATAAGTAAGAATTATACTTGTCACGTATCTCAGAAGTAAGACGCTTCGAAATGCTGACATATACATTAAGCACTAAGCTCACATCTTGAGTTAATTATAAGCTCGTGTTCTTGACACGAGCATATAGGTATAAATAAGAATTCCATTCTTAGAATTTCAGAACGTTCAATATCTGAAATAAAGCTTTTAAAGATTAAACATTCTTCAAAATGTTCAAAATTCAGGAAAACCTAAGAAGATGCTTATTGAGCTACTTTTCAAAAGAGCTGAGCTATTGGCCAGTATCAAAAAGATGAAAATAGAAGAAAATAGTTTTAGGAATATAAATCAATCAAAACAAAGTGAGGAAGGAGCAAAAAGCACCCTTCAAGAAATAGCCACTTCATCGAAAACTTTAATACATGAGGATGTATTACAAGAAAACGTAGGATTCGGACTTAGGGAAACACGAATCATAAATTTTAAAGTCGACGATATACCAAAATTATATGGAAACGATAGAGATAAAGTAGATGAATGGATATACCTAGTAGAAACTGAGGCTAGGACCCAAGGAATTATTAGAAGTAGGCTAATAGATTGCGTAACAAAACTCCTAAGAGGAAACGCCTTACAAATGCTTAGAAACATGCAAAAAAGAGATGAATCAGTTACGTGGGAAAAATTTAAAAATCAATTATTGGCAACCCTGAAACCAGCTGATGTTCAGAGAGGGCTAAGATCTGAGCTAAAAAGTATTAAATTAACGTCAAATTTTGAGGACAACATAATGAAATTCCAGACAATTGCAAACAAAATAGATAAGAGAGATGAGTTCGAATTAGTCTGGTTCTTTCTTGAAGCCCTTGACCCAAGAGTTAGGGCCGAGTTAGAGAGTAAAAATGTAGAAACGCTAAATGATGCAATACGGCATGCAAGAGTTTTTACAAAAGGATTGAGCAATTTTAGCAAACCCACGGTTGTCAACTATTCAAGACAAAAAAATTTTAATAATAAGGATTCTTTTATGAAACCATCCATAAATGGAAAAGAATATGTATCAAAATTAAGAGGTCAGAAATTTGACTACAATGGAAAAGAAAAATTTAGAAGCCAGAATGAGCTGAAGAAAAACTTAATATGCTTCGAATGCAAAAAACCAGGTCATAAAATTTCACAATGTAGGCTAAATAACAATAACAATAACTATAAGCAATATCGTAATACAAGAAGGGTTAATATGGTTGAGGAAGTTAACAATGATTCAGACAATCGGAAAGAAAATCCAGAATATGTGTACACATGTGATACAGGGAACCTTTTATATATATCAGCAACTATAGATGGTATAACACTAACTATGGCACTTGATAGTGGATGTACAACTTCAATATTAAGCAGAAAGTTTGTGGAAAGAAATAAAATAACCGTAAAGGAGTCAGATATTAGAATTAAAACGGCTGATAATAATATTGTTAAAGTAAATGGTAAAACAGAAACATTAAAATTAAATATTGAAGGTCATGTATGCGAAATCGAATTCTTAGTAATCGATCATGATGACAGTGATGGGCTGCTAGGTCTTGATTGGTTTATGCGTACAGGAGCTAGTCTTAACCCAAGTGAAAGAAGCTTAAAGTTTCCTAGTGAAGTAGTGTATCTTGAAGTTTCAGAAAAAGAATACTGCAACAAAGTGATAACTGAAAACTTGACAGATATAAATTGCCATGACGATTGTTTTTCAGATGATTTAAACAATTTTAACGAAGATTGGCCTTTAGAATCATTAACTGGAAAAATAGAATTAAAACCGATAGATAATCTAGATGCCAGTGAATATCAATACTTCAAAGAATCTTTAGACTATTTAAAAGATAGATTCGCAATGAGTATAAAAGATATAACAAGGAGTAAAGTCGATAAGCACGTAATTAGAACAACAGATGAAGTCCCAATATTTCTAAGACCTTATAGAAAATCCTTAAAGGAAAGAGAGATATTACAAGAAGAGATAAAGACAATGCTTGAAATGATATTATTGAAATTTCAACATCACCATGGTCTTCACCTGTGGTGTTGATACCCAAAAAAGATGGAAGTAAACGCTTTTGTGTAGACTATAGAAAGCTAAATCAAAAAACAATCACAGAATCTTGGCCATTACCCAGAATCGACGATATTCTATCAAGGCTGAATGGTTCAACTTATTTTTCAACATTAGACTTGATATCGGGCTACTGGCAAGTAGAAATGCACCTTGACTCTAAAGAAAAAACAGCATTTTCTACACCCGATGGACATTATCAATTTAAAAGACTTCCTTATGGTTTGAAAAACGCTCCCGCACAATTTAGTAGAATGATGTTTCGCATATTTGGAAATATGTCATTCTGTGAGGTTTATTTAGACGATATCATTGTCCATTCAAAAAATATTGTAGAACACAAGGAGCATATTAAATTGGTTGGAAAAGCATTACGGGATAATGAATTAAAAATTAAGCCAAACAAATGTCACTGGTTTGCAAGAAAAATCAAAGTCCTTGGATACGTAGTTACATCTTCTTCAATTGAGATGGATCCGTCTAAAACCCAAACGTTTATTGAAAGAAAACGCCCTCAAAATCTTAAACAAATTCAAGAGTTTTTAGGAGCAACAAATTACTATAGAGTTTTTATAAAGGACTACGCAAAAATTTCACAACCTTTATATGTATTACTTAAAAAAGATGTTAAATTCAAATGGGAAGTTGAACAGGAAAAAGCCTTTAACACGCTCAAAGAAACTCTTACATCTGAACCGATACAAAGACAACCTGATTTCAAGAAGAAATTCATTTTGCACACAGATGCATCAGGATATGCTATGGGAGCTATCCTGTCTCAAATGGATGACAGTGGTAAAGAGTATGTGTGTTCATATTCTTCAAAACTCCTTAAAGGTGCTGAGAAAAATTATAGCGTTACAGAACGCGAATGTTTGGTTCTCGTGTGGGGAATAAAGAATAATCATACATTTCTGTATGGACAAAAATTTGACGTCGTTACTGATCATATTGCCTTAAAATGGTTAATGTCAATTAAAGAACCAAGTGGGAGACTAGCTAGATGGTCTATTTTCTTACAAACATATGACTTTAATATTATATATAGAAAAGGAGATAACATAGAATGCTGATGCTATTAGTAGACCAGTACTATCATGCAGAACCTTATGTGAGAGGAATACAATTTTGTGTGATGAAGACTCAAGAAAAAGTCTTGACGTTTACATAGATGAACCACTTTTAAATTTTCTTAAAAATGGCAAACACTCCCCGGGATTGTCAACAAAGCAAGTAAAACGAGTAGAGAGTCAGGCTTTACGCTATATGTATGATCTAAAGGAAGATTTAATTTTTTACTTTGACAAAAAAGGGTGTGCACTGATTGTTCCGAAACCAGATTTAAGATTAAAAATTATTGAGAAATCTCATGTATTAGGACACTTTCAAAAAGAAACAACAGTTAAAAGGATAAGGGAAGAATATTTTTGGAAAAACATTGACAGAGACGTCGAACAATATATTTTGGCATGTGATATTTGCAAACGAAATAATCTGATAGCTTTAAAAGAGCATCCGGCAAAAACACTAAATATTAAAGGTATTTTCGATAGAATAGCTATTGATCTTGTGTTCGGCCTACCGTTAACTGAAGAAGGATTTCTCGGAGTCATGGTAATAAGCGAATACCTTACCAAATATCCATACGTAGAACCTATTAAAAGTAAAACAGCTATTGAAATTGCTGATCACCTATGGAAATTTATATGCTTGTTTGGTCCTCCTAAGGTTATTCTTTCAGATCAGGGGACAGAGTTTAACAACACTATCGTAGATAATCTTATTAAAAGAATTGGCGCTGAGCATGTTGTTACATCAGCATACCACCCTAGGACAAACGGTCATGTTGATAGATTTAATGGAGAATTCGTTAAATGTTTAAGGCGACATTGTGAACAGAATACTGAAGACTGGCCAAAATGGATACCGTATGTGTTGCTAGCATATAGAACTAGAGTCCATACATCAACATTATTCTCTCCATTCGAGTTAATGTTCGGAAGAAAAATGAACGGATTTAGGAACTGTTCTCTGTTGATTCAGAGTTTAAACACAACGCACTTGATGAACGAGTCTTGGAGATAAAATTTTTGATGGAAAAATCTTATCCAGAAGCACTTCGTAACATCGAAAAAGGCAAGAATAACCAAGTTAAAGCCCAAAACAAAATAAGACCAATTACTGAGGAAAAAATTCCAATAGGAACTAAGGTATGGATTAGTATACCAGGCATACAGAATAAGCTTTATCCTAAATACCGTGGTCCGTTTACTGTAATAGGTCTAACGAAAAATGACAATTATATCGTGGAAGATGCATTAAAAAATGTATTAACAGATACCTTTCCACGGCAGCGATTAAAAATTGGCAACGTCAAAAACAACGGGGAAGCTAATAAAGCTTTTAAAGATTAAACATTGTTTATTATAAACCGGTTACAGGTATTACATTATGAAAATTGAATGACAATTTTATTTTAGCTTCAAAATTTTTAATTAAATATAAAAACAATTTTTTTTAATTCTTTTTTCTGTTTATATTTAAATAATTAAATTCATCAGGTTATTGTGAAGTTTGTTTAAATTCGATCTTTTCAATCCAGAAAAACTTGAATAATTTTTCTACTAAAAGAGATAATTTAGTTCTATAAAATGCATAATTTTAAGCAAATGGCAAGTTTTTTTTTCTATTTAACTTTTTTGAAATTTTGAAATTACGCTGTTTCATTAAAACTAAATATTTAAGCATTGTAAAATTTGAAATAAAATTACGCAATTATTTTTAAAAATGTAAAATAGAAAAAAAAACCTGCCAAATTAGCTTAATGCAGTAAAATAGATCTGCAATATACTCTGCAATTTTCTGGATTTTGCTCGCCACTAAAAAGTATTCTTTACAACTGTGCAAGTACCAGACTTGTCCGTAAGTCAGTAAGTCAAAGTCAAAGTCAGATTTTTTTTTTAAAGTTAAGTCACTTGACTTGACTTAAGAATTTTTTTTTCAAAGTTAAGTCATTTGACTTGACTTAGAATGACTTGAATTTTTTTTGGGAAAGTCAATAAAAAACGGGTAACAAGCATTCAATCCTTATTATGATTCTTTAAATTTTAATGTTATGATATTAGAAAATTTATTAGATGATTTTTTTTATCGAATTCCTTCGAAAACACAAATTAAATTTTTTGAAATTCAAGTCATTCTAAGTCAAGTCAAGTCAAATGACTTAACTTTAAAAAAAAAATTCTTAAGTCAAGTCAAATCTTTGACTTTACCAAAAAATGACTTTAATTTTTGACTTACGTGCAAGTCTGGCAAGTACAATGCAGTGTTTTTGCAGACATTTATTTTCAGATTAGGAAAAGTTGCTTAAGCTTTAAGCATTTTATAGAACTAAATTATCTCTTATAGTAAAAAAGTTATTTAAGTTTTTCTGAATTGAAACGATTGAATTGAAATGAACTTCACAACCCCATTCATCAATTGAAAAATGATTTCCTTCTGTTAAATTTTTATATTAAATCAGATTTTAATATATTAGAAATTGATCATAAATATGCTATATAAGACATCATGAATAAAAAATAGAATCATTAAATAACTTTTTATATTCAAATTAATTAAAATTTTACAATGTATATGTACTTTTCGGCAGTTAAATACTCAATTGTTGTTAAATCAAACAACATATCAATAAACAAAAAACAATATTTTTTAAACAAAACAAAACTTAAACTAAAAAAAAATTAATATATCACTTTTTGAATATAAAAATTGCATGTTGAACTAAAAAAATCTCGGATTCAGTTTTAAAAAAAAAAAAACAAAAAGAAAATACTAATTTTGTAAATGGAACTTTTTTAGATAAAAACAATCGTTCGTTGTGGCTGAGAAACATGATGTCAACAAAAAAGAAAGTCTTTTCTAAAACTGATTTGAAATCTTTTAGATAAAAAAAAGAAGAGAAAAAAAAGAGAAAAAAATTCTAAATATACAATATGACTTGGAATCTGAGAGAAATGAAAATTTTTCATTAATTCAGTAGCAATTTTTGGTGTCCTCAATTCGCCGGTTTCTTATGCGAGACCGCAAATTATACTGATAGGTACAAGTGGTCTCTGGACACAAGTTTAGCCATTCACTGTTAATTATTTCCTCAATATTAGGCCGCTTGGTCCAGTCGAATGTAAATATCAATTTAATTAGATGTTTGGCATTTGTGGCCACTTTATTTTTTGACCATATCAATTTCAAAGACTTGTGCTGATTGAGAATGATCTGATTGCATTTATCTTCTTTGAATGGCATGTTGCCCGTCAAAAATATGAAAAATATGACGCCTATGGCCCAAATGTCAGCTTTCTTGGGGTCGTACGGCTGACCGAGCAGTATTTCTATTCACAAAAAAAGAAAATAAGAATATGTGCCTCGAAACAAAAGCAAAAATGAACAAATACCTGGAGATGCATAGGCCTTGGATCCACAATAGGTGCGACTGAGGTTGTCACTATCAAGCGAGTTTAAATCTTTGGAAAAGCCAAAGTCACACAATTTGATGTTTCGGTTCGAATCCATCAGAAGATTTTCGAGCTTCAGGTCTCTGTGTATGATGTTTTTCTGGTGCAGATAGCCAACTGCGCTGCATATTTGTTTCATCCAATTTCTGCAGTCTTTGTCGGCCACAGGTCCATTTATTTTTTGTATGTAAGAGAGAAGATCTCCGCCATTGGCGTACTCAAGGATCATGTAAATTTTGTGTGCGTTTATGATGTAGTCGTACATTGTGACTACATTTGGATGAATGACTTTGGGCCAGATGTCAAGTTCACGCGGCAAAAATTTCTCCTGAAAGTCCTTGGGAGCCTTGGAGCAATCGATTATTTTGACAGCCACTGGGCGCAGCTTGCTCAGATCAAACGCTTCTTTAACTTTGGAGTAGCATCCTCGGCCAAGCGTTTCCTTGAGCACTATTTTGTGCTGGGCCAGAACGGCACGGTCTGTCAAAACAAGGCTTTTGTAGTAGCGGCCATTTTGCACGTCTTTGACCACTTTTTCCTCTGACTCGTACTTGAATTGACTTAGCTTGTCCAATTCGGACAAATAGCTCTCCGATTCACTTAACATTTTTCTCTAAAACAAAAATTGAAACCGCGATTTAACAATTAAATTCATAAGTTTTTTCAAAGACGAAAATTCTAAAAAAATCTAAAATTAAAATGTCTATTTTTAGAGGAAATGAAAATTCTATGTGTCTTGGGTTTTGCAATTGGAAGCATCTTAAAGCTGTAAAGAGAGCAACAAAAAAATAATAAAATCTAATTAAATTATTTTGAAATTTTGAAAAATTTAACTTTTTTTGAAAAATATAATAGAGTTTTGCAATCATATGATTTCAAATTGAATGAATGATTAACCGCGACGAAAACTTTCCATTCGCACACAACTAAAATAAACGCACATAAAATCACTTTAAAATTAAATCAAATTGTAAATTTAAATTATGAAAATAAAAAGTTCAACAAAGCGCCTTTTTTTCTCTTGCTTCAGAATTACTCTCAATTTTTCCTACTGACCAAATGACGCAAAAAAATTTAATTTTACTTTTTGTTCCTTTTGTTATTTTCTTTTTTTTTCCTATAAAACCTCCAAACCATTCAATCGAATCAAATCGCATTATTCAGTGACTATCTTATTTTAGTCAATTTTGTCCTTTAATTAGATCCTTTTTTATGTACTCTTACAGCAATCAATTTTTAACGCTATTTGTACGAGTAAAAGACTAATTTTTTTAAAAATAATTCAACAAAATATTTTAAACTAACTAATTATAAAAAATTAATTTCTTTCATAGCAGAATAAATATTATTAATTAAAAAAAATTGCTTCAACTATCTTTAACAAAGAAGTTTGTCAAATTTTATATTTAAATTTTATATTAGTGAACAAAGGTTACTGTTAGATATTGACAAGTACTTCAATGTAATTTTTGTCGATATTGATGAACATACGACAAGTTTTTTATTTTGATACCGAAAAGTTCCCTAAAAATGTAAACCCCTGATATTTTTTTATTTTATATTATTGGAAATTAAGTGACATGTTTTTATGGCCAG
Organism: Brachionus asplanchnoidis; assembly: GCA_025491095.1. NCBI lineage: Eukaryota > Metazoa > Rotifera > Eurotatoria > Ploima > Brachionidae > Brachionus > Brachionus asplanchnoidis. The sequence continues at coordinate 122,290 of JAILYF010000109.1, read as the reverse complement.
TACTATGTGCACAGAAGGTTTAAATTTCAAAATAAAATTTTTTTTAGTTTTAAGGCTAATCAACAGGCAAGTGCCCCTAAAAAGACCGAGTTACAGAAAAATATTTGATATGAATTGATTTCGTATGAAAAGGGTGATCATTTAGTATTTTTTTCAAATAATTGTTTAAATTAAACTTAATTTTATTTTTTTTAATAAACAATTTGATTAAATTTATGCATAAAAAGTAAAGATTTTTATTGACGCCACTAATTCTAAATCTAATGATGAAAAATCATAAAATTCTGACTTCACAGTTATTTCAATTAACTAGTTACAGGAAACTACATCTATTTTGTTTATGGAGACTTAATAAAATTATTAAAAAAAGTAAGTTTGATTTAGAATTTTTATTTAAAAAATTGTTATTTTTAACAAAAAATAATCAGATTTTCCAAAAATTACACCCATAAATTCTCCAAAAAATTTTGGAGAATTTAAAAAAATCGTTTAAGAAATTTTAATTTACCAGAATTTGAAAAAATTTCAAAAGGTTCAAAATAAAAAAATTTTATCATAGTTTACACATATACTAAATTTTCTGAGACTTGTACTTAGTAAAGCTAATACTTATCATCGGCACTAATTTTAAATAAAATCTTTAATTTATTCTTTTTTATTTTTAACGGCGTTGATGGGTGTTCTAGTCTCCCATTCACATTCAAAATTTTTTTTTTATCAAAAAGTGTTAAAATTTTTCATTTATATTGTAAATACTTTTTATAAATTTGAATATCATATTGCATAAATTCAGCATTAAGAAAATATAGCTTTTGATTTTTATAAAAATATTTTTTAAGTATCAATTATATTTTAAGGAAATGTTTTGAATCTAATCTTTGAAATTTTGAATTTATCTTCCTTTCCAAATAAGTTCTGAAGGATCTTTTTCTGCATTTAAACGTTTGGCAACTGGCTTAACTAGCTTAAGAGTTCGATGGTACAAGAAAGATTAAATAATATTACTCTGTTAAATATAGAGCCAGAAGAAGCAGATTAAGTTGATTTGAAGAAAGTTGCTGAGATATAAGAAAATTAAGATTTTTTTGATTTATTTGTTTTTATTTATTAATAATATTTCATTTTTTTTGTCTGTATTTTTTGTTGGTTTTTATAATTAGTGTATTAATTGTAAAACGAAATTAGCAAATAAATTCTACAAATAATGTCTTTTTCAACTTTTTTCTTTTTCCAAATAATTCCAGATCTTTCAAAAAATAATATATTTTTAATTTTTAATATTAATAATTATTAATAAAAAATAATTTATAAATAATTTTTAATTTTAGATTTTATTAGAAACTAATTTATATTTTTAAAAATGAGCCAAACTTAAGATATTTTACATACACCCGTTACATCGATAAACAATAAGCAATACAAAAAAAGATCTCTTGTCCACAATCATTCAATTAAAATAGTTAAGGTAAACAAGGTAAATTAAAATGCATCTATTGCACTTTTGAATATAGTTATACAAATTCCAAAAGCAATATGCATGGTCATTTGAAAAATGAGCATGCTTTGGAATTGGGATATCAGCATAATATTTTAGTAGGATTTAAATATATCTGAAAATTTAAATTTGTCAAATTGTTTAAGTAATTTTAATAAAAACATTTTTTATATAGATCTAGTTTCGATATTTTTTATTAAAAAGTTCTTTAAAAATCAAATAAATATTTTTTTATTAAATTAAAAAATTATTTAAATAGAAATTAGAATTATTTAAGTTAATGTTGGAATTTAATTATTTTTTAAGTTAAAATTTGAATTCAAATTTTATTTTAAATCTAAATCGAAATAAATCGAAAAATTTTTTTAAAGAGTCAATTTGATTTACAACATTAAATTAAATAATTTTATTAACAAGAAATTTGGATATAAATTAGGATTTATTGCTAAGTTTTTAGCAAAATAAGCATTTATGGGTGTAATTAATCGGATAGAATGAGAACGATCCGTCTTTTCCAATAACTGGAGGAGCCCAGCAGTTTTTCTTGTGTCCCCAAAAAGTTTCTAAATCATTTACTTGAGATTTTTTTATTCCAAAAAAATTTTCTAAATTGAGCTTAATGCACATGTCACAAAATGTCTTGTATTGGTTGTTTGTTATTTTGATGTACTTTTTCCACTTGAAATAAGAATTGTACGCCGTTTTGTTCGACTCCAAGTATAAAAGATAATCGACTAGTTGTTTTGGTGTCTTGAAGTCAAGAGCGTTTATGTAGACTGAACGAGGAATGACTTGATCGTACGGTCCATGGCCGTACACAACTGGCACAGTGTCAAATAAAACTGTGTCATACAATTTCTCAGTAATGTAATCTTTGCACATACTATTTTCAAAAGCAAGAAAAAATAAATAATCTTTACTTAATTTTTCTCTGCATTTGTTGCTCAAAAATCTGTTCTCGTCTTGAATATTACAACTTTTGCCACACTCACCATAAATATCGATTCTTTCTGAATACTTCTGCATTTCATTGACATATTTGATTCTTTTCGAATGAGCTTTACAATTAGAAGCCAAAATAACAGCTAGTTTCGTTTTTCCTTGTGAAAAGTCTTTATTTTGGTCGAACTCTTCATTTAGTTGCCATTTGAATTCAATGTTGCTGTAGTAGAAAGGCGAATAGTCTGAATTTTGGTTAAAAGTTGCCGTTAAATTGAACAAACCATTAAATTCTGGATGAAATTCTTTTGAATGAATTGGAGACTCAGTAATTAGAAAAACCAATCTAGTTTTGTGTGGTCTATCCAAAGGTAATTTTGAATATTTACTCCTCATGTGAACCAAAACAAGATCACTTTCAAATAGACGAGACTTGTCCTTAGTGATTTCACAATTGGTAACTGGACATTTTCGCTGAATGAAAGGCTCATATTTTCCAAGACCATATTTGTAGTCTTTCCATGGTCCGTACTCGTTCCATAAAATAATAAGTTTGGGCTGACTTTGTGCCGAGTTTAAGCATTCAAAGTTTATTGAATCATTGAAAAAAGAGGGAACAATTTTCGGATATATCTGACCATCTATTTCTACGTAGAATTGCTTAGCATCTTTTACCAAAGGAGAACAGGTTTTATTAATTGGGAGTGAAATCAATTGGTCTTCATTATAAAGATTTTTTTTTACCGTGATAATCACAAATCCTGAAAAAAAAATTAGCCAAAATTTTATTCTGAGTTTTTGCCTCATATTGAATTTATTCAAGAAATTTAATAATGATTCAAAACTGTTTTTACCTATAAATCGGCATAATTTTTTTCAGTATATATTGTTGCTTAAGCGAATAAAATTCCAATTTAGTACTTTAATTTCCAAAATCAAAATTATTCCAACTTACTAGCTTAAATATTATTTTTTTTTGACAAAAAATAATTGTTATTGTTTTATTTTGTATCGGTTTGAGAAATTATGAAATCCCGTTGAATTTAAAAATTTTAATAAGATGACCATTATTTTTATTTTTGAAAAAAAATGGCTAGAAATCGTTTTTGTAACTTAAATAACTTTTTTAAAAATATATGTTTTATCAATAAAATATATCCATTTTTTAATGAACTCTTTTCAAATGAGCAATTGTTTTTTTATGAAAAACACTTTGTGAATTACAATTTATGTAATTTACGTCAGATTACACTTTCTTATAAACTAAAAATCTGGTAAGCAGATGCAATTGAAAACGATTTGGAGGTCGTCGATAATCAATCAGAAAGAGATTTCTTAAAATCAGATAAAACGCCATCAATTTTGTACAAGCGAAACCGTCGTATCCACAATCACTTTCAAAAGATAAATACCTAACCAATAAATACCTTTTAATCTGCTTTGAAAACATGGATATCATCAGGTTTTGGAATCGCAAAAGGGTCGAATTGAAAAAAAGATTTTTTCATCGAATACGCATGCAAAATGCACTGGTTTACATTTTGAATAAAATTACTTATTTACAATTGTCAAATCTTGACAATCAATATTTCTTTAAAAACTGAAACATTCTTATCAAAATTATCCAAAATTTAAAAAAAATAATGGAAAATAAATAATAATTTAAACTTTTTTGTTTTTTTTAAATAAAAATTATATTAAGAATTAAAAAAAAATAGCAAAAATTTTCGATATTTGGTAGGATTAGAATTTACATTGTCATTCAAAAATTAGTGTTATTTATGATATCTTACGTAAGCTGATGTAAACTTACATTAGATTTTGTTTGTAAAAAAGTGTAATTTTTCTTAAAATTACATAAATAGCACTAAAAGGACACAGTACAACATTAACGGACGAAAACTGACAAAAAATTTTTTTTAAATTAATTAATCTCAATTAAGTCTTATTTTTCGTGTCTGTAGAAAAATAAACACGGTTGCTTCTTGAAAACTAGATATTGCAGTATCTCGATCAGTCACTAAAAATTGAAAATAGAAATTTTAACTATAGCTAAACAAGTCTCAAAATTAAACTTATAAGAAGATTTTTTGCGAACATTAAAAGTTACTGATTATTTTTTTGTTATATTTTTACAAATCTAATTTTGAATTATAAAGATTCTAACATTCTATAAATTGAAAACGAAATTGAATTAAATAATTTATATTAGAATTTTTTTTACTATTATAAAATTGAACATGATTATTTGAATGCAAATTTTTGCAATAAAACTTTTGCATTTTAGAAATTTCAAAACGCATATAGTGCTAATGTAAATCTTCAACTAACAACTCATTTAATTAGAATAAAAAGAAGAGAAAAATTGTGTCACTTAATTGTACCATGTCATCAACTTTATCAACGGCCAACCAACAACAAAAGCCCATAGAGCTGGACAAAATATACCAGTGGATCAGCGAGCTGTGCATGCCATCGACCAGAGAGAACGCGTTGCTCGAACTGAGCCGGCAACGCGAATCAGTTCACGATCTAGCACCCATGCTGTGGCATTCGTTTGGATCCATAGCTGCTCTCTTGCAAGAAGTAATCAGCGTCTATCCAGCAATAAACCCACCAACATTAACTGCTCATCAGTCCAACCGAGTCTGCAACAGCTTGGCTCTTCTGCAATGTGTTGCCTCTCATCCTGAAACTAGAAGTCTTTTTCTCCAAGCACACATACCAATCTTTTTGTATCCATTTTTGCACACAACCTTGAGCAAAACGCGGCCTTTCGAGTATCTCCGTTTGACTAGTTTGGGCGTGATTGGCGCACTGGTCAAAACAGACGAACAAGATGTGATCACTTTTCTTCTCAGTACGGAAATAATTCCGCTCTGCTTGAAAATAATGGAACAAGGCAGCGAATTGTCTAAAACAGTGGCCACTTTTATTCTGCAAAAAATTCTCACTGACGACACCGGCCTGGCCTACATTTGCCAAACTTATGAGCGCTTCTCTCACGTGGCCAAGGTCCTAGGCCTAATGGTGATCAACTTGTCAAAAGAGCCGTCAAGCCGCTTGCTGAAGCATGTTGTCAGATGCTATCTTAGACTGTCGGATAACTCTAGGGCCAAGGAGGCGCTCAAGTCGTGCCTACCCGACCAGCTCAGAGATTCGACTTTTGCCGAGTGTCTCAAAGACGATGCAAGTACCAAAAAGTGGCTAGCTCAGCTGATTAAAAATTTGGAACCATTCACTCAGATAAATCCTGGTCAAAGTATCGGAATTGGCGGAAACCCGATGCAAGTTGGTCAACTACAACCAGCCATATCGCCTTCTGCCAATGTTTTGAGTCAATTTACCGATCAAACATTTAACATGATTAAGTAGACTCAAATATCACCTGCTACCATTATCTTTTATTATTATTTTTTTTATTTATTTTAATTTTTAAGTGTATATTTTGTAGCATTCGGAGCATAAGGAAATTTTATAACCTAGCAACTTATTTTTCGCTTGTGAATATCCTTATTTTGTCAACAAAAAAAAGAAGGAGAACTCAATTTTTATCTATTTCTCGTTTTTTTCTCTATTTTCGATCCTTTCTGTAAATAAAGATTTGCTTACTAAATCATTCATTTTTGCTAAACCCGTACCAACAAGTGTAGAAAAATATTTTATTTGATTTTTAGAAACAGGATTAAAATAATTTACTATAAAAAATTCTCTTTTTTATTTTCGTTAACGAAAAGTTTTTGCAAAGTTAAATAAAAATTTTAAAATTAAATAATTTTTTTTCATGCCGTGGGTTTTCAAATCTTGTTTTTGATCAAAATTTAGGTGACCATATTTTTTCATCGTATTCAAGTTCTAATTTAAAAGTTTACAATTAATATTTGTTACATAATTTAAAATTGTTTACAAAAAGATTTTTAATATTATTTTATGTCTTGAGATTTTCAATATTCAGAAAAAATAATCTTTGGAATAAAAGGAAAAATTTAAAAACTTATAAGCAAATTGAAAAAATGAAAAAATATTTAAATACAAATGCAAATAAAAAAATTAAATTATTAAAATAAAACTTACATAGGATAATAGTTACTGAAGTGGAAATTTTTTGGATTAATAGTAATTAAAAAAATTTTTTTTTTGTTGAATTAAACAAATTTAAAAAGTTTAAAAGATGATTAAAGAAAAGGCTTTTCTTTAAATAAATAAATTTATTCTTTGAATCAATTGGACGTTTATTGTCTTTTGTAAATTTCATGGAATTAATGAATTTTAATTAAATTGCCAAGTTATTCGATTTTGACTGAATTTATTTGTGTTTCTAGTGAAATTGGGATATCAGTTTAATTTGGCAAATTGAAGTTTCAGATCAAATTTTAAGATCAAATGAATCATTTTAAATTTTAAAACTTAATTAATCTAATGATTTTTATAATTTTTAAGAAATAAACACTAAACATTACTAGACATGCTATGTCTAATAATGATTCATTATCAAATTAACATCAAACTCATTTATCTCATAATTATTTAACAAAACAATCAATAATTTAATTAATTCAGGTTAAGTTAATTCACAAATTAAAATTTATTACTTCTTTATATTAATTCATTCAAACTAAAATAATTTTATTTTTCCACTTAAACAAATTATAATTTTAAAATAGTAAATTTTTTTGTCTTTAGAAGTAAGTTTTCATTAAAATCAATTAAAATATTTAAACCTATTAAAGCTCAATAAAAAGGGACATTTTAAAATTTTAGATATTGAAATAAACTTGACATGACATGTAAAGTAATTGCTTTGGAAAAAATTTATTTTTTCTCTATTATTATAAAAAATTGTAAAATTTAAATTTTTATCTTTTGATCTTGATCTCAAACTTCAATTTGCCTTTAATTTGAAGAAACTGGAATTGAAAAAAGTTAATGATTGATTGAACCCATTAAATTTCTTTCAAGTACTAGTAATGTTTTCTTCATATAGCCTTTCGGAGCGTTTATCTTAATGAACAAATCTTAACTTATTTAATCTTTTACCCTTTTTACTTTTTTTTTTAATTTGTAAATACTCTGGAATTAATATTAATTTTTTTATGCCCAATTGAGATATAAGGTTTATGACTTTTAGTTTTTGCTGAACAGATCTTTGACAAAAAAAACAGCTATATGAATTTAAAGATAAAAGGCTCTTTTTTAAACCTTACAGAATCATTCTTTCAGTTTTTAGGATGTGGTCTGTGTTTTAGCAATAAAATGATTTTCAATATGGATACATTAGAAAATTTCTCTTTATGTATTTAATTTAAAAAATTCAACTGAATGTAAGTAAATCAAAATCTTGTGATTCTAAGTAATTATACTTTAACATCCCTAACATGAAGGTTTTTTTTAAAGTAATTCTCCTAGGATATTAAAGAAAAAAATCATTTAAAAAAGAAAAATGGTCAAACTATGTCCAGTTCGTCTTGTTCCATTTGTGAATTTTTTAAAAATTGAATTAGGCCAACAGAGATTTTGATAAATTATTTTTTTCTCTTTTATTTCTGGCATCCGGCATTAAGTAGGGTCATTTAAACAGATCAAAATGATACTGAACCTAGAAAAAACCGTCGTGTACTTTATTTTTTTGGCTAAAAGACTCACAGGTTTAATTGTATGTTATAAAAATAACTTTTTTTTAGAAAATTTAATTAAAATAATACAAAATAATTAATTTGATGAAAAGTTCAAAATTAAATAAAATTTTGTTCATTTTAATAATTATAATGTCACCATAGAAACTTAACTTTCAAAGTAACTAGTTTTAAAGTAATTAAAATAGAAATCGAAAATTTTGAATTAAATGGGCTGAGATGTTGTCGGCAAGCTTTTTGAATTCATCTCCTTCAAGACAGTCTTCTGGACAGTAATTTTGTTAAAAATTAACTTTTTTATCTGTTTTTCTAAATAAAATTTTTAATTAGAACTGAAATTGAAATAGAATCAGAAAAAATTCCAATCATCGATGAAAAATCGATTGAATACCTAAAATCTATAATTAGAAATGATCTAAGAATACTCGAGTTTGAAGATGATTTGAAAATTTTTTCTCTATCCGGAAACGAAATTGGAAAATTTCACATTAGTGTTAAACCATTAATATACAAAAACGAAAACTGCTTCAATGTCAAAGCGAGAAGTTCAGGTTTAGTAGATGGTTTGCCATGTGGCACCGAAGTAAACGCTTTCATTAATCACAAGCTGGAAACGATTGACCAAGAGCAATTTGAATTTATAAAAGTATTTGAATAAAATTTATTTTGGGTAATTTATTTAAATTGTTTAATTTTAGCTTCCACAAGGCCAAATTGATCGAAAAATAATTATTAAACTTGATTCAAGAAGTGAATATTCAATTAATAGAACTGAGACAAATCAAAAGGAAACGAAAAAAATGGTTTATAAAATAAAGAAAAGTCTGATGAATGGATACATTTCTGAAAGTATTTTTTTTTCAGCATTTTTATTTATCTACAGTGTTGATTCGATCATTAGAATTTACCATTTTTACGTAAAATTTCGTTAAAAATGGTGAAACAATAAAAACCCCAAAAAGAACGATTTTTTGAAATTTAAGATAAATTCACTTTTTTCCTTAATTTTTTTTTTATTAAGTATTATTACAATTTTTTACTGAATTTTCCCTAAAAAAAAGTAAATTTTGTCAAAATATGTTAAAAAAATTGAAAATAAAATAAAATAGAATTTTATTGGAAAAAATAATGGTCTATAAAATTCTTAACTTATTTTGAAATAAAAATTGAATTTTTCTTAAAAAAATTTCAAAAAAATTTTTACAATTTTTTATGGAAATATATAAAAAATTATAATGTAAATTCAAATGATCGAATCAAAACTGTAAGTGTTAATTTTGTTTATCTTTTGACGTTTTTTCCAGAAATTTTAATTTTAAATTTTTTTAGGCTCAAATATTTTACTTCAGCGTTTAATGATTCAAAACAATGACATTCAACAAATAACACTATTTACATTTGATTCCGAAATGAATCCATGTAGTGTTTCATATGTAATAGATATAAATTAAGAAAAAATAACTTTTTAATATTTATTTTATTTCAAGAACTCTTTGAATAGTAGAACATTTCCAATTGACGGAGAAGAAATTCCCATCATTGGCATTGAGCGTACAATTGATTTTATCAGCGATGTTCCAGTGACTTGGCAAATTTATTTCAGTCTAGATGGGTAAATTATAAATTCACAAAAAATTAAAATAAGAAATTAAACTTGAAATAAAAAAAGTCATATGATTAATCGAATTCAAATTGGGTATCCAGCAGTTTTCAAGACAGTAAAAAAGCCTAAGCCCATTGAAATAGATGAGTACTTAGATGAGATTAAGATTAAAAAAAAAGAAATTGATTGGGAAAAAGACATGCAAATGCATTCTAATTATCTTGATAGAAAAGAGGAATTAAAAAATGAGTATGACCAATATTTGAATGATCATCCGGAGTTAAGACAAACGGCAAGTGATTATTTGCAAGCCATTTTAACAATCAAACCTAGAGATGTTGTTTCGTTCACAGCCAAACATTTTGCTACATATTCTAAAAGAACTCGATCGAATCATTTGCTGCCAAGCCTAGAACAAGCAGTTAATATACCAAAACAATAAAATATTTAGATGTTCAAATTGCTTTTTTATTTATAATAAATAAAATTAATTTTAGAGTCAATTTAAAAAAGCTTTTTTTAAGCGAATTTCATTTAGTTTTAGTTGTAAAAAACACTTTATCAGCTTCTGTTTATATTAGTTTCGGGCGGCGCCCAAGCCTGGCCGGTCCAGACTCAGCCAAAATAAGGCGGCAATTTTTTTTGACCGTGAACAAGACCGCCTAGACGGACAGTTAAAATGGCGGACGGCCACTTTGGCGGCCAGACCGAGAATTTGGCCGGCCAAATGTACGGCCAGCCCTAAAACGGGCGGCCATTTTGGCGGTCAGACAAGATCAGCGGCAAAAAATTTCAGTTTCAAGTTTCTAATATGGAGGAACAAAAAATTTTCAAATATTACATATAAATCTCTAATATTTTTTCATAAAATTTTAAAGAAAAAAAAATTCAAAAATTTTGCCTATTCAAGAAAAATTATTTTTTTCGAAAAAATTTGGCATTTTCTTATAATGTAAAACTTTTGGCAAATCTTTAACATTTCAGGATATGGTCTGATCGCAAATTTCAACGTCTATGATTTGGCCGGCCAACTTCGCGGTCAAAATATTTGGCCGCCAAAGTGGCCGTCCGCCATCTTAACCGTCCGTCTATGCGGTCTTGTTCACGGTCAAAAAAAATTTTGACCGCATCAATGGCTGTTTGTACAGTTACCGACACTAGTTTATATGTGGTCAGCTATTTAGATCAGCTTTGAAAGCGTTCAGATTTAAAAATTTCAAAATTCCTCCTAATTAAAATAATTAAAGGTTTTTTACCTCCCTTTTGAACTGACATTTTTATTTTTTATTTATTTGTTTTTCTGTACCGACAAAAAACATAACTCTAATTTATTTACTTATTTTAATTTATAATTAAATAATAAAAGAAATCAATTAAAATAATTAAATTCAATAAGACCAGTTGCCTACGCCTCTACTGACAAACCAGCAACTTTTCATTATTTTAGTTTTCTTGTTTGAAAATCTATATTTTTTTATTGAAAGACCAATTGACACTTCTTTTTTTTATTATAAAATCTTTTACCAATTTAAAAAAAAAAATTATTGTTTTATAAACTATTATAAAATAATTTTATAAAGTAAAATATTGAAATATTCAAGTTAAATTTTTTGATTTTTTTTAAAAAGAATATTCTTTTGATTACATCTCTAAACTTTTGGATTGAAAACTCCAGATGAGACCTATCGCTCTACACTTTTATTCTATTTTTCGAAAAAATCAATCTATAAATTAGCGTAAAGTTATTATATCATATAATAGTGATTTACTATATCATATAATTCATAAAAAACATTCATTACTCGCTCCACTCCTTATGATCACATCTTGTGCTTCAAGTAAATTGGTTGTGCAACATTTGTTTGCATCAAATCCATGATGTTTCGGGCTCAATAATTTTTTTTTTAGGCTGCTTTTTCTTGATTTTTCTTTCTTATAGTTTTCACTAAAAATTTACATAAAATCAAATAAAATTAATTTCTTTTCCTCAACTCTTTCTTGACTCTTCCTTGACTTTTCCTTTCCCCACTGGAATATTTGAAGAAGAGTCGAGGAACAAAATGCGTACAAGTTAGTTTTAATTTGTACTGTAAATTATGGGTGGATATAAAGAAAAATATGAATTTACGCTAATTTAGGTAAATTTCATTTTTTTAGGTAAAAAAAATAATTTTCAATTTATTTAATATTCAGTTGCATTCGGTTATAATGAAAAATTTTGTCAAGAAGCTTGATAAAAAAGCTTGATTTTCTCACGTTTATAAAAACACTTGATATTTTATTTATTTGGTCCTTTGGGTGACCGTTTCTTAATTTACTCTTTTAGAAATAAAGCTTATTTACAAAAAACAAGTATGTTATTTAAAAGAGCTATTTCAAACTTTTTAAGGAATAGCACTTAGTAATTTTATTAAGTCCATATTTTGAGAAAAAAAATTCAGATTCTCAATGTTTTTTCTTTATTATAAGCTAAAAAATTTTATTGAATGATGAGTAAAAAAATGTAAAGAAAAACTAAAATTTAAAAAATTCATATTCTTAATTATTTCATTCCATTGATTTTCTTTGTTTCTATATTAAATAATTTATTCTGATGATATTTCAAAAAAAGCATATGAATTTTTTTTATATAAATGAAAATTTTTTCTTGATAAAAATGAGTTCTAAAGTGGCAGCTTGGGAAATAAGTTGCCATAGTTAGGCGGAGTATCTTCAGTTGGTATTGTCGGATCAGGTATTGATGGTATTGGCGTAGAAATGTCCCTTTGCTCGTAATAATTTGCTTCTTGCTCTTTAGAATTCTTTTTATCAGCATCTGTTGGATAGTACGAGCTGTTTCTATTCATAAAATGTGTGCTTTCTCTTTCTAAACCATTCGACGGACCTGGCATCACTCTGATATCAACTAACGTTGAACTACGTGCACTTTGATTTGGTATATTTGGAAGAACAGTTATTACATTGATGCAAAAATGAGTGTTTTCATCAGCCCTATTCTTTGTAGTCGTAATTGAGCCATCAGGTAAAATTGCCAAGTATCTTCCGGGATAGAAAACCGACTCCAAAGCAAAGTGCTCATCAGAGCCGAGAATTTCATGAAGTCTGAATTCATTTCTCGCCTTGATCACATTATGACTCGTGTTAGTCTCCCTCATAACACATGGTATCTGATTGTCAAAGCAAATATAGTTATTTCCATTTCTAAATTTTAAATGCTTTTTTGAGCTTTCGACTTCAACTGCGAAGTGTGCACCAAAAAATTCATTGCCAATCTGTCCATTTCCGAGCAGAACCATTCGGCTGGGATCGTTGGGCGATGAACAAATATGCAAAGCTCTGTGTGAAGACTTCGAAAGCAGTTGGACCACATTGCCTTGTTTTAAAAAGTCGCGATACTTGGATTTTGTGTAGAAGCTTTGGTTGATTGAATTGGTCAGCCGGGTTACATTGTCCCGGCCAACTATTGAACCAGTAGAGTTTGTTATTTGGCTGGCAATTTTGTTAAAAAATGACGACATTGCTTGAAAAATTAAAATAAAATATTTTGTTCATAAGCGAAATAAACTTTTTTTTTATAATAAAAATTTATTATTAATAACTATGACTCATAGGAGAATTTTCTGGCAAAATTGTTTTGAAATTAAGCTGCACATTTAGTGAAAGTGTGTGTGCAAAAGAAAAAAAAAAAACTTTTATGTTTAGTTGCCTAGTAAAGTTTAAAAAAATTCAATTCTTTAAATTATGGTGAAAGGTGTGATTGTGGTGCCAAGTTTTTATGCAACTCTTCTAAGAATCTCGTCAATAATTTTATTCTTTGTGACAAGCATTCGAATAGATCAATATTCAATTGTTTCTTTTTTAATTGTTTTGTGTAATTTTAAAATAAAAAATAAATTTTTTAATTTTTTTAAATTTTATTAAAAGTTTCATTGTACTTTATAAAAAAAAAGTCAAATTTAAAACTAAATGTCCTAAACTCAAACAAAATTGAAAATAATTTTAAAAAAACAAAAAAGTTCAATCTCTCAGATCTGCCTGACCGAACAGTTGAGTAAGTAAAGTTTAAATTATTTCTTAAATCAATTTAAATGTATTTTAAAGTAAATTGAAAAATCAACTTTTCAATCATTATTTGAACGACTACTCATTTTCTGAATCATTAAATTATTTTAATGAGTTAAAAGTTCAAAGTGATTGCAGCTTTGCTAGAGATGCAAATATTTGGGGTGCACCTTTGTGGAATTCCAAGTTGACTATTCAACAAAATATTGATTTGTGAGTAGTAATAATTTATTTATTTTTTTTATTTAATTAATTCACTTGGTTAGAGTTGTTTTTCCTTCATTTTTATTATTCACAAATTTGTGTCTGCCTCTCAAACTAGATGGTTTTTTAATACACTTGCCCGGTTCTCAATTCGGACATGATTTACAAGTACTTTTAAAACTAAATCAACGAAAAAAGCCTACAATTTTAAATTTAAAAAAAGAAATTTTGCAAACAATTCTGTGAGATTTTGTGTTCCCTTGCCAATTTGGACCCATTGAACAAAAATTGTATGACTAAAGAAATCGAAAGTTCCAAATGGGTGTTTGAATTTAATGAAATTACTTTTTTTATCACAACATTCTTGCCATTGTATCCACCAAACCATTCAAGGTACACATTTGGCGTCGACGAGTGCTTCATCTTGTTTCAGCCTGAAATATCTTTTGCATACCATAATTTACCCCAAGATACATCGGTTACAAACTGGACCGAGCCCAAAACCATCCGTGACAAAATTCGAATCAAATTTAAAGAGTCTAACAGGGATTATGTAATCAGAGACACGATCAGGTACCCAATGTGCTACGAAATGATAAAACCTCTTTTGAATTCAGAAGAAATTGCTAATTGGTGGAAGTATTCATCATTGTACATGAAAAAAAAATAGAAAAATTTTATGAATTCAAAAAAATTAATTATTACAGAATATTTTTTATTTTAATTTTGTTAGCAAATAAAATCTAGACCATATTTAACTTTATTTTTAACTCCTATCTCCAAGCATTATTCTAGTACAATATTTAACTTCTTTCGTGTATAATGTCAATAAAGAATTAGGTACAGCTGAAATATTTCATTAATTTTTATTTTTCAAATTAAAAAAAAAAATTAAATAACCTTAATTCAGCTTATTATTATGAATTTGCACCATCATTTATTATAAAGCCATTTTTTGCTAAATAGAAAAAAAAAGCAATCTAATCCAAAATTATTTCTATAAATTTCTATGACAATTTAAAAAAAAATCCTAAAAAAAATTTTGTATTAGATAAAAAAAAATATGTCAGAAAACATTTTCTCCACATTCCAAACAGTCGTTCATTTGAGCGAAGACTGCAGAAGCACTCATGTATTTGTGGTAATGGGCGCTTCGGGCGATCTTGCCAAGAAGAAAATCTACCCAACACTTTGGTGGCTCTATCGTGATAATCTATTGCCAAGCAGCACCTTTTTTCTCGGCTATGCTCGCTCTTCTATTGAAATAAAGGATTTTTTGAACCAAAAGTGTCGCCAGTACATGAAAATAAAACCCGATGAGGAGCAAAGATTCCAGGAATTTTTGGAAAAAAATTTCTATTTGTCTGGTTCGTATGACAAGTCGGAAAGCTTTGTCCAACTCGACTCGAAAATAGTCGAAATTGCTAAATTGGGCAAATGTGAAAACGTTGAAGACGCCAACCGTATTTTTTACTTGGCCTTGCCGCCCAGTGTATACACAAGTGTCACCAAGCTTCTGAGCCAAAATAGCAAGGCTAGAAAGTAATTATTTTTACATTCTAAATTTTAAATATTAAAAAAAAAATCATTTTTATATTCTAAATTTTAAAATATTAAAAAAAAAATAATTTTTATATTTGAAATTTTGAAATTTAAAAAAAAATTATTTTAAATAAGAATTTTGAATTTTTTCAAGACCTCATTTTACCCGAGTTATTGTGGAAAAACCTTTTGGCAAAGACCTTAAAAGCTCAAATGAACTGTCAGCACATTTGAGCACATTGTTCACTGAAGAAGAAATTTACAGAATCGATCATTATCTTGGAAAAGAAATGGTCCAAAATTTAATAGTGCTGCGCTTTGCCAACCAAATTTTCAAGCGTATTTGGAACAGAGATTCAATTGAGTGCGTGATGATTACGTTCAAAGAGCCGTTTGGCACCCAGGGCCGTGGTGGCTACTTTAACGAATTCGGAATCATCCGTGATGTAATGCAGAATCATTTGCTACAAATTTTATCTTTGATTGCCATGGACAGTCCGGTGTCAAAAAATGCCGAGGAAATCCGCAATGAAAAAGTAAAAGTGTTGAGAACAATTCCTGAATTGAAAATGAGCGATGTGGTCATTGGTCAGTATGTGGGCAATCCAAATGGTCAAGGAGATGAGAAGATGGGCTATTTGGACGACCCGACTGTGCCATCCGGGTCGACTACGCCGACATTTTGCTGCGCTGTGCTCAAGATTAAAAATGAGAGATGGGATGGTGTTCCTTTTATCCTAAAGAGTGGCAAAGCTTTGAATGAGAGAAAGGCTGAGATTAGAATTCAGTTCAAAGAGGTGCCTGGTGACATATTCGACAATACATGTGCCAGAAATGAATTGGTAATCAGGGTTCAGCCAGATGAAGCCGTCTACATGAAGATTTCGACTAAAAAGCCAGGCATGAATTTTGATCCTGTTGAGACAGAATTGGACTTGACTTACAAGCATCGCTATGAAGGCGAATACATGCCCGATGCTTACGAGCGGCTTATTCTTGACGTTTTCCTCGGCAGTCAAATCAACTTTGTAAGAACAGACGAGTTGGCCGAAGCGTGGAGAATTTTTACACCTTTGTTACATCAGCTCGAACAACAAAAACCAAAGCCCATTCCCTATGTTTACGGAAGGTATTTTCAAAGCATTACTTCAATTATTTTATTTTATTTTGTTTTATTTAGTCGAGGAGTACCTGATGCTGATGAATTGTGCACTAGGGTTGGAAAATATAATTACAGCAATACCTATGTATGGAAAGACTCATCTAAATCGAAAATTTAAATCAAGTTTTAATTTTTAGTTATTTTAATTGATTTTTTGTTCAATAATAAATAATTATGTCATTTTTTAGATTAATTTAGTTTTTGTGTTAAAAATTATTATTTAAATAAGTTAAATTAGAATTTTAGAAAAAAAAGCAATCGAAAAGAAAATCTAAGTTGAGGAATTAAGTCATTTTTAAGTCAAAATTAAGATTTGAATTTTTACCGTTCCATGCAGTCAAGGTTACAACCACATGAATTTTTTTTTATCATTTGTTCTGTTCTTTTGTACTTAACTTCACAAAACCTAAAATGAAAAGATCGATCTTTCCTACAAAGGTTTTTTAAATAAAAAAATTATTTTATTTGTTAAATCTACATAACATGTTAATCATGTTTCATTAAAATCATCAAAATAAATTTAAAGATTTGTTTTAATATCTAATGATAAACTTTCTGAATTGAAAAAATATATTAATTGATCATCAACTTCAAGATGGCTTTCTGAAATAAATAATATTAATAATAATAGTTAAATGAGATGTAATTTTTGTATTGCAATTATCAGTCATCGTTTAGTGAAAAGATTTTATAAAAATAAATTCAAATGAAAAATAAGCTTTTACAATTGTTTAAAATAAATTAAAAAGTTAATCAATGATATTCAACTTGACCTAAAAAAAATAATAATTAGATAGCTGAAATATCGAATGATGAAATAAAAATTACAAAAAAAATTTTAATTAAAAATTATACATGAAATCGAGTAATGATAAAAACAAAATTAATTATTTTTTT
Source organism: Brachionus asplanchnoidis (assembly GCA_025491095.1). NCBI lineage: Eukaryota > Metazoa > Rotifera > Eurotatoria > Ploima > Brachionidae > Brachionus > Brachionus asplanchnoidis. The sequence continues at coordinate 104,753 of JAILYF010000109.1, read as the reverse complement.
AATCAAAAAGTATTTTTAAATGATATAATTTTGTTTTAATTATAAGACAAATAAAAAAAGAAACCCTAAGTAAAAAGAAATAATTGTTTCTATGGAAATGTTCATCTGCGTCATTAAAGGTTAATTTTTGAAAATATTTTAAATTAAGTGAAAATAAACAATAATTTTTTTACATTTAGTTTGGTTGTTAAAATTGCTCGGAGAGTGAACTTAGAGCTTGGAATGACATAAAAATCTTCACAAGAATTGTCTTTTTTAATAAAAGAATTCGTTAAATAAAAATCTGAAAAAATCTAAATAAACCAATTTTCGTTAATTTTTATAATTATTTGAAATAATAATAATATCAGAAAATTTGAAAATAAATTAAATTAAAGGATCTTGTCTAATTTGTGACAAAATAATTAATCTAGCGGGCAATAAAAAGTTTGTAAAAAATTTCAATTTTAAGGTTAATCATTAAATTGATACCGTTGTTAAGAAAAGATGATTAACATTTTTTATTTTATAACTACAAATTCTTTCTTTTAAATGTAATTAAAATAATAACTAATTAAAAAGAAAGAAAAATTAAGTAAAAAGTTGTATATCCATTTAGTAATAAAAACAAGATTAAATGCTGTAATTTGATATTAATTAAAATTATTTGAAAAAATTCAAAATAAAATTGGCATTAATATTTTTATTATTAAATAATCTAAAATATGCAATTTATTTATCTTCTTAAAAGGCGTCATGGTGACAAAAATTTTAATGAAGATCCATGAGAGTCTTTTTAGAAATTTTATTTATTTTCTTTAATTTAAAAAATCTTTTCTAAAATATCAGTTATAAGCAAGTAATTTTTATTTTTAAAAAATTTCTTAGAATTTTAAAAATATTAATTTAATAATGACAAATAAATATTTTATTTCTTTGAAAAAATAAATATTTCCTATATTTTTTGTAGATATTTAATTTCGTCAATTTTACCTATTTGCTTGTTTGATCGCTTAAAATTATTTGTCTCATCCAGTGCTAAAATTATTAATAATATACTAAGCTCATTGAGGAATTATCAAAGAAAATTAATTATAGCTCCTTTTCTCAGAGGTCATTTTTCTCTATATTTGCGTAACAATCTTTCTATTTTTCTATGTATTTTTTATTCATTGTCTTAGCAAAAAAGAAATCTAGTCATAAAAATAAAGAAAAGAAAATAATGATTTTTGTAAAGATATTATCAAGCAAAATACTAAAATAAGAAAAGCAATATTTAGCACCTTTAGCAGGCAGAATGCTGATAAATGCATAGCAAACAGAATGAAACAGAATTTAGTTAATCCAAGTAATAAAAAGCTTTGAAAAATTTTTAAAACGCTATTTTTTTTAATTTATTTATTTATTTTATTTAAATTTAAAAAATAACCAACTTTCGTCGGTAGGCCGCTTGGAGATCGATCGCTCCCCTTTCGGCAAATTTAGTTTGTTTTTTTTTTTTTTTTTTTCTTTTACGACAATTTTGTGTGACAATTTTTTCTTTTTCTTCTCTTCTTTTTGTTAAGTTTAAAACTGTCTAAAAAAAAAAAAAAAAAAAAAAAAAAAAAAAAAACAAACTTTTTTTAATTTAATTTATCGACAAATCATAATCTTAAGGGGAAACAAGAGTAAATTAAGACGTGAAAAAATAAGGCGATGTAATGCTAGATACGAGTTTTTGATTAATCGTATTGTGACTTTGTGGAACAGTCTACCTAATAGCGTGATTGAAGACGAAACATTGAACAAGTTTAAGGCGAGATTGGATGAGTGGTTTCAAATGAATGGATCAATGAATGGAAGCTGCTAAAGCCTACCAGGGCTAAGTGCATAGCACTCGTATAGAGAAACCTGTACAGCAGTTTATTTTACACCCTTTAATCTCAGTAGACACACCCTTTAATCTAAATGGATTATAAAATTATTAAGAAAAATCTAAATTTTCAAGCAATAATTAAAATCGAGAGTTCTCTCTCTTCGACTCAATTTTTCATATTAAATACAGCTCGATGGAGCTTTACTCCAACCTTTTTTTTTTTTGAACATAATTGAAAAAAAAGCGTGCATTCAATCCGACTTGAATCGGATGAAAAGCTTAATTTTTATTTTATTTGATTTTAAAACGCAATTTGATTTAAAAAAGAACGTAGAAAAAAAATTTATTAAAAAATAATTCAAACGTAATTGCATTCAAAATTTTGAAAGAGTTGTTAGGCTGAGAGATAACACAACACAACAACAACAAAAATGGTTCAATTTTTGTCGTTGGGCGCTATTTGTTTATGGTGATAATTTATGATAATTCTGAGTCTCTTATAAATATCAAACAGCAATAAACAATTTTGGAAAAATAATTTTCAGTTTGATCAAAAATCTGTCTTTGACAGCTGATTAGAAGCAACAAAAAAAAATAAATAATTTTCTTTTTAATTAACTGATACATACATTAAATTTGGCCTAAATCGAATCTTAATTTATAGGCACAGGGTGTAGTCTTCACAATGGCGCTTTAAGCATCTCTCAAAATTATAATTTATAATTTTTTTTAATTAAAATTCCTTTTTTTGTTTCATACTTTTTCAATTAGGTCAAATGTGTTTTTTATGGGTCAATTATTACTTTCAAATCATATGTTTTAAATTTTAAAATAAAAAAAAAAAACTTTTAAAATTTATTTTTAAGAATCTTCAAAAAAAAATGGTTAAAACATTCCAGGTTTATTTGTCAGGCAAAAAATGCACCTACTCTTGCGTGCATTGTCGCGCTCACTTGGCCGATCATGACGACTTGATTTCCAAGTCGTTTCAAGGCAGTCAAGGCCGAGCTTATTTGTTCAACAGTGTGGTCAATGTTCGTATTGGTCAGGCCGAAGAGAGGTATCTGCTCACAGGGTTGCACGCTGTTGCTGACATCCACTGCGAGTCTTGCAAAACGACCATCGGCTGGAAGTACGAACAAGCGTTCGAGTCAAGTCAAAAATACAAAGAAGGAAAATACATCATTGAATTGATCCATTTGATCAAAGAAAATGGCTGGGATGATTACATGGCATGGAATGAGTGCAAATCAAGCAAAATGTTCAGCAAAAATTTTAGCTCATTTGCATTCTTGAACTTTAAATCGTCGCCGTCTGGTAACTGCCACGAAAAATTGGCTCAAAAAATAGCTTGACAAAAAAATTCATCAACTATCTTCAACTAATCTGTCATTGTATATTTTATTTTTAAATGTGTTTAAAGTACTTATAGTAGATTTCCGTTTTTTTGTTTTTTCTAGCTCATTAAATTTTGTTCTATATGTAAATTTAAAATAAAATATTTATTAGATCAGTTTTTAATAAGTCCTCACAACATTAAAATATACAGCAAAAACTGTTCCTCACAATGAAAAAATTCACAACACAAAAATAGATACTAAGACAAAAACTGATTTTTTTTTATTTAAAAAAAAATCTTTAGAATTAACAATAAACAATCAACAAATGGGAAATTAATCGAGGAATAGTTTAGTATTAATAATTTGTTTGCTCTCATATTTTTTTACCAATAGCGTTTGCATTACAGTAAGCTTATGAGAATATTAGATTTGTTTGTATTTAAATTGCGTTTTTGATTCATATTGGATTTAGAAACACGTCCCATTCTTTGAAGATTTATTGAAAAATTTGTTTGAGTTAAATTTATTTTAAAGAAATTTTCAAAAAATTTTTGAAGAACTAATAAGCTGAACAATTTCAAAATGACTGTGAAAAAACATGAAAGAACAAAAGAAAAGAAAAAATCAGAAAAAGATTAACGTATAATCTCGATTTTAATGACATGTCGCAGTAAATATAGTGACATGTCTTTAATCACCGAACACTGGTTTTTAAAATGATATAATGACATCTCACTAATGTCGAAAATAGCCTAAATTGGACAATTTTTCAAAATTTTTGTTTCGACATTAGTGACATGTCACTAAGCTTAATTTTGTTTTCTTAATTTTCAATAAAAAAAGTAAAGAGAATTAAGAAAAATTTATTTTAAATTAAAAAATATTCTTGAAAAAAAATGGACAACAGAAAATTAAATTTAAGAAATCATTAATTCAATATTTAAGTAAAATTATTTCAATAATATGATTGATTAGAACTTAAACCTTTTGGCCAGCAATTTTCACAAATCCAATTGTCATATTTCTCACAGGAAATTAGTGAATTTTAGTCATTGTCTGAATGAAAAAAAAAACACATACATCTAAAACATCTTATACTTTGTAATCCAATTTCGAAAATATTTTCTTTTCCGTAAACAAGTGGGTTGACAGAGGCTTTTGCAAATGATGTTTTGTTGGCCGAAGCTCTGACACTTGATCTAAGAGCTGGACAAGCATCACTAGGAGATCTGGACAAGGCTTTTGCACATGATGTTTTGTTGGCCGAAGCTCTAACTTTTGATCTAACAGCTGGACTTGCAAGCTTTTATTCGTCGAAACGTATATTCTTTTTATTTTGGTTGCGAGCTTAAAAAAGATTTGATTAATTCTCTTATTTTTCTTTGTAAATTTTTGAAAATTTTAATTTAATCAAATCAATTGAAACAATAAATTAGTCAATTAATTTAATTGCTGGTTGCTAATTGCATATTGATTCTAATTAATAACTTGGAGACAAATATGAATCTGTAATAGTATTTAAAAGACATAGATTGAAGTTCATTGAAATAAATTTAAAAGAAAATAAAGATCGTTTTTTTGTAATATTCTGGCAGCAATTCTTAAATCTCAATCAACAATCAACTAATGCAGGAGGTATCAGCTTTTGAACCACCAATGCTACAAGACTAAATAATAAAGTGCACTTAAGTCTATAGCAGCTTGTTCGTCGAAAAAGAATTAAAGGCATCACGGAGACCTGGTTTGACGATAGCTCGGTTGCAGAGTTGGATAGCTATCAAATATTCAGGAAGGACCGAACTAGTAACAAGAGAGGTGAAGGAGTTTGCCTTAATATCAAGTCGGACTTCGAAGCCTTTAGTTCTTCAGAGCCTTGTTTTCTTGACACCAGGTGTGAGCAGTTATGGGTGATTATTAAAATCGAGAATGACAAACCAGTCTTATTGGGCTGCATTTACAGACTGTCTTCAGAAAATAACACACTCTATCCGAGCAGTTCGGATATTGCCATTGTCAATTCAGTTGAACCGACGACTAAATTATTAAAAAACAAAAACCATTCCAGCATTATACTCATTGGAGACCTCAATTTGCCTTAGATCGAGTAGAACGAGGACGGCGCACCCCTGCTACAGGATGAATCAAATACGTGTAACCCTATTAGTATCGTCATCAGTAGCTCGAGCTTTATGCAAATAGTTAAAAAAGAGACGTTCTTTTGTAACGAACAGCCGACCAGGCCGCTGGACCTTGTTCTAGTGAGTGATCCGAACCGCGTGTGAGAAGTTAAAATAGGCCTGCCTTAAGATGGCAATGCTTCTAATTACCATTCAAGTTGCATTCAAGAGCTTCGCGGTCGCAGACCTTTGAAAGCAGGTCACTCAATTGGCGTAGCGGTGACTTTATGGCTATGAGCTAGTACTTTACAAATAATATTTTCCGAAAAGCATCTCACAATAGGTGTGCACAGGACTTAACACCGATTTTCTCAACACTTTCGGTGAAGTCGCAAAGTTATTCGTCAAAAGACGGAGAGTGAGGCCACTAAACTCGAAGCCAGCATGGTGGAATTCCGAAATTGCTTCACTCGTTCGTCAAAAGAGGAATATTTTTATCTGAAGGCGTATCGAAAGGCATAGCGAACAGCTTGAGAGTAAGCACAGATACTTATGCAAACTAGTCAAGCACGTGGTTAAAAGGAGCATTATCGAATTCGAGCTAAAGCTGGTGCTGTCGGCAAGGAGAAGTCCGAAGCTAGTCTACTCGTACATGAACCGGCACTACTCGTCAAGGGAAAGTATTGAAGCCTTGATGGACTTAGAAAATCATATCGTCACGAATAGAGTGGGAACCTGCGAAATATTAAATACCTTTTTTTTCTCAGTGTTTTGGCCACCGACTTCGAGAGAAGCTGTCATTGTCGCAAAGGCTTTCAAAGTAAAAGCTAGACCTGATCCAAAGTTTTCAGTTGAGGATGTAGTGACTCCGGACAAGGTAATGGCGAAACTCAATTTGTTTAACAGCGATAAGTCAGCAGGAATTGACAAAGTTAGCACACATGCTCTAAAGATGTGTTCTGAGTCGATGGCAGGGACTCTCTCGCTCATCTTTAATCAGTCCTTGATCACGTCGAAAGTTTCTGCCAAGTGGAAAACAGCTAATGTGTCGCCAATTCATAAAAAGGGTAGCAGAACAATTGCAAGTAACTATCGCCCAGTCTCTCTGACATCTGCCCCATGTTTAGTCTTAGAGTCGCTCTTAGAGGACTTTGTTTTAATGCAAATCGAAAAGAACGATCTCATCACGGATAAACAGCATGGCTTCATGGCTCACAAAGCTTGCTTTATCAATTTTCTAGAAACGTTGGACTTCTAGACGAACTGTATTTGTTAATGTATAAGGCAGCCAGCGGATATCATTTTCTTAGACTTTGAAAAAACTTTCGATAAATTGTCACATGCACTGCTACTCATTAAACTAGCTGCATTCGGTTTTCCATATTTAATCATCAAGTGGATCAGTTCTTTCTTTAGCAATCGTAAGCAGCGAGTCGTGATTGGTGATGTTGTATCAGATTGGGTACCGGTCACTAGCGGCGTTCCTCAAGGACAAATGATTGGTCCTCTCCTTTTCATCATTTTCATTAATGACATGCCTGAAGTTTGTAGCTCATTTTGTAAGCTCTACGCGGGTGACAGCAAGTTGGCGAGATCAGTGGTGCGTATAGAGATCTCGATGGAGCTCCAGACAGATCTGGACAGATTGGCAGTATGGTCAGACACATGGCAAACTAAATTTTACAAAAAGAAGTCTGTCGTCATGCATTTCGGATCAAACAACAGGAAATAAGATTTTTAAACTTGGGGGCCTCACGCTTGCAAAGACAACGGAAGAACGCGATCTTGGCATTATTGTCACTCCTAATCTCAAGTCAACTGAACAGGCAAAACGAGCAGCGGCAAAAGCAACGATAGTGGCAAGTCGAATACGACTCACTTTTAAATACTTTTCTTTAAAGTTAGCTGACCTTCTTTTCTTTAAGTCGTTTGTTCGTCTTCATTTGGAGTTTTCAGTAGGAGCAAGGAATCCCTATCGACAAAGCGATATCGATTTCCTTGAGCAAATTCAGCGTAGATTCTCGAATATGGTTTCTGAACTGAAATCAAAACCCTATCTTGTTAGAAGAGAGGCTCTGGGATAGACCACACTTGAAGAGATACGCAGGCGAGGTGATCTCATTCAGCATGGACATGATTAGGTGACATTCGTAAATGGGGATCAAAAGCTTGCTTCGGACAGTCTTGACAGCCCGGCAGGTAATGGAACGTATCATAAAGCAATTGAGCGACAGCTGATCCGCAATTGTGTAGTGCGATGCAACTTTTTTACAAACCGTTCTTCGGGTAATTGGAATATATTGGACGTGGAGACTAAGTGTGTAACAAATACAAACATTTTTAAAAATATAATTGACAAATAACTTAATTTTTTATAAAACTCTTTGTTGCAACCACTTAGATTGAAAATTGCTCTGAAAATAGGATATTAGAAAATATGTAAAGAAACAAAAATTTTTTTATAAAATATGTGAAATAAGTAATTTATATTTTGAGTTAAGATTTTCTAAAATCTCGATTTTGAGAAATGTAAACCGAGATTATACTTAACAAATACCGAATTACTGACGAATTTCTCAGAATTTATAACTTGCATGTTTATAGAATAAAACTACAATCCTAATCAAGAAAAATTAACGACTGATCTTTTAACGCATAAATGGTTTCTTAATATTACGAAAACATAGATTCAAAGATCATGAAAGGTTCAAATAGAAATTTTTAATATTTTTTTGTATAAATTAAATTTTTGTGTAAATATTTTTGGATTTATAAATTTGAATTATGATTGGGGATTTAATGACTTTATAATTTTTTAGTCTCATCGTTAAATCAGTGGGTTATTTTATGATTTTTCGATGAACTTAGATTGTTTTTTTTCATTTCTCTTGTCATTAAAATTCTTTTTTGTCGGTCATCAGAGGTAATCTTGCAGCACAAAAAGGTAATTCTTAAATAAGAAATATTTTTTTTTAAACGTTCATTTTTGATTAAATAATATTTAAATAATATTACAAGTAAATAATATTTGAAAGTAAACCTTTAAACGAAACGGTCAACTGCACGAATAATATCTAATTGTGATGGTGTTATTCGCAGGTAAATAATTAATTAAATTTTTAACTGTTTTAAAATTAATTTTTATTCTTTTAATAATAAATTTCTAAATTTGGCAAAATTACTTTTTTTTTTTAAGCCACAAAATATCAAATGGCCAATTAATCCAATTATTTGTTTGCAATGTCATTCTATTAGCATATGGAACAAATCCTTTTTGTGTAAAAAACGCTATCATTTTTTCGATTTCTTTCACATATTTTTTCGAATTTTTTTTAATTTGATGCCATTCCATTATAATTAACCCGAAATCTAATTTTACGAACAATTTTTCTGCATTTTGAAACGCATATGGTTCAAACCCTTCAATATCGATTTTCATAACAGCATTGTAATTTTTATCTTTGTTTGGTAATTTGTCTATAATTCCAATTAAATCATCGAAAATAATAGTTTTAACAGAATTTGAATTTATTTCGTTTAAACTTTGTTTTTGACCCAAGATAGACTGCTCTCCTATATTCTTATGATGTTTAATTTCAACTGATAATCCATTTTTGTTGGATATCGCATTATTCAACAAAAAAATATTTTCTGTCAAATTATTAATCTTTACAGATCTGTGCAGTCTAAATATATTTTCTTGAAATGCTTCTACAGCGACAACAAATGCCCCTAGTTTAGCAGCATAAACTGAATAAAGTCCAACATGAGATCCAATATCGAAAAAAAGGCTTTCAGGATTCATAACTAAATAGTCCAATAAGAATTGAATTATTTCTTTTTCTTTGATTCCATATTTACTAATCACTCCTGACGTGAAGTCATTCTGAATATCGTGAATGCATAAAAATGGTGAAACATAAATTTCTAATAATTTTAGGCATTTGAAGGAATTGTAATGATTTTCATCACAAATTTCTTTTGAGAAATTAATAATTTTCATAAAATCTTCTTTTTTTCTTTCGGTTAAATCTGTTTTTACGCTGAAAAAAAAGCTTGAACCTAATTTTTTTTTTTTAATGAAAAAAAAAGAGACAAAAAACAGTATTGAGATAAAATAAAAAATCTTAATAAAAAAATTGAATCTCATTTCAATAATACTTAATAATTTCAAAGAATATCTAAAAGTTAAAAGATATATATATTTATATTATTTTAATTATTTAAAAATGACTTTTGATTTTTGTTTTATTAAAAAATTGAAAAAAAATAAATTTACGGATATTTCAACAAAATTTATTTAAAACATTTTTAATTACCATGTAAACATTAAAATTTTTGTTCAGTTAACTAAAAATAATTTATAAAACCACTTATAAAAAATATACTTTTTTATAAATTATTTTATTTTATAGTAAAAAGAAATATTTTTTTTAAGATATATAGAATATTATTTTTTGAAAATCAAAATAAATATATAAACTTTTGAATTAAATGATAACTAATTAAATCTTATTTGTTTTATCTTCAATTCGACCGATACAAATTCGATGAGTTATTTTCGGAAGATTATTTTTGACCAAGTTAAAATGAAATAATTTTATTTAATATGTATGAAATAATTATTTAGACAATAATTATCTTATACAAAATAACGCAACGCAGAGAAAGATTCTAAAAAATTTAGTTGTCAAATATTATTAAAAACTAAAGTTTTATACTTGTAATTTATCGATTAAGAAACATTTTAAAAATAATCAGATATTTTATTTTATTTATTTGTAAAATTTTTTCAAGCTAAATCAGCATTGTAAAGTTTCGTTCAAAAAGTTCAGTTCAAAATCTTAAATTCGTATATATTTTGAATGGAATGAAGTGATAAAATAAAACTTTAGATGTATTAAAAAATGTTACAGGACTTGCTCAAAAAAAAAACAATAAAAAATTTCAATTAACCAATTATTGATTTTCCAAAAAAATTGAATGAATGTTAAGTTGGTTTTGAAATAAAAATTTCGAAATTTAAAATTAAACACTTACAAAAATTTTAAAATATTGCAAATAAAACTTCTTTTTTTACAAAGACAAATAAATTGTCTTAAATTCGATTGATTTTAAAAGTCGATGATTATTTAAAAGAAAACTTTCAGAATTTATTTTTAAGGCTACTTGCTGTAACAACTTTTGTTACACATTGTTACATATTTTACAGGAGCAAATTTTTTTTATTCATCGAAAAATTTCAATTAAGAACTTTTTTCTTGACCTTTTTGAACTTTTTGAACAAAACTTCACAATGCTGCTAAATCTTAAAAATATTAGGAATTAAAAAATTAAATATAAAATTAAAATAAAATGAATTTTAAAGAAAAATTGATTAAAATGAAATTTAAAATAAAATTTAATTGAAATCAGTAGTCATATATGCTATTTGTTTTTAGAGTAAACGTTTCACGAAAGAATAGAGAAATTAAGGAATCAATTACAAAATGGAGTCGGAATTCTTCAATCGAGACCGACTCTTACAACCAATGGAAAAGAATGATTCATTCCTGTCTTAATATATCGCACACTCAGCTTAAAAAATCGATTCAAAACTTCTGATAATTTAAGTTTATTTAAGGCTTCGTGATGTAAAGGAAGGAAAGAGTTTGGTATTTAAGTTTTAGAATCAGAATAATTGCTGAATTTTGAATAACATGTTTAGCAATTTAAGTTTCTGAGTAAGAGTAAAGACATGGGAAAGTATAATCTAAGATGTATTCAACCAAATATATAAAAAGCTTTATTAGTTTCAAATTTTTGAAATATAGACCCATTTTTTATTTGAAAATTTATTTCTTTTTATTTTTAAACAACTGTAATATCTTGTCTGTATATTTTGATTGATAATCTTATATATAAATTTTCTGCAATCTTTGGCGATTAATTAGACTTGAAGAATGTGAATTATTATAAGTAAATTTTATCTTCAAATGAAAAAAATTTTAATTTAAATTACTTTAGACTTAAATTTACAAATTAAATCATACATTCTATAAAAGTTAAAAAATTTTCTAAATGACTTATCTAATTAATCTTTGTCGAATACACTCACCAAAATTTAACTGTCTAAATGTACCTGTTGAAATTAACATAGTCGTCTGATTTTAGTCTTAAATTAACAAATCTAGAAATGATATCGTTTAATTTAGTTTGAATTTATATTATTTTATTGGAAATGATTAAAACGTTTAGGTATTGTGAATTTAAATGCAAATTGAACAAAAATCCTTCATATTTTAATAAATTATAATAAAAGTTAATAAAAATATTAGAAAAAATACTGCAACAAAATGCAACATAATTTGTTTTTTTAACGAAAATAATTTTTCTTATTTAAAAATGACAAAAAATAAAGAATCAAAAAAGATTTAATAGATTATTGATTTAATTTATGAAAAGAAAATAAAAATTTAATTTTAGATAAAAAAGGTGCAACAGAGTATGTTGCAATTTATTGCATTATTTTTTCGAGTATTTTTAATTAAATTTAATTTTAATAAATCAAAAAATGAAGAATTCTCGATCAATTTGTATTCGAAATTCACAAAACCAACCTTTACAGCTTAAAAAAAATCTTGAAATAAGAAAAATTGTTATCTTATTTTAATGAAATTATGAGAAATTCTGACTTACTCATATTTTAAAAATTTCTTCATAGTTTCGTTTTCAGTTCGTCTATTACTTGAAAATAGAGATTTTTTATTGATTATCTGAAAATTAAAACGAAACAGAATTTATTTTATGCCTACATTTAACAGACCCTGAAATATAAAAATCATTAAAATTTCTTAATAAAAGCATTAACTAGCTGGTTTCCATGTAAAATTTTTGATTAAAAAATAAATCTATAATTTTTCCTAAGCAACAAATTCTAATTTGTTTCAATTATTATAACTAAATTAACAAAACCAAATTTGTGTATTTTCGGAATTTAAATTTTAAGTAAAATTCTCGTAGAGGTTCTCTTAGAAATATTAAGAGAAAAATTATAAAAAATCTTTTAAAGATCCTTAAGAGAAATTTCATAAAAAATTTCATAAGATGTTTTTTTTTATCTCATCATAAAAGAGATAATTAAAAGGACTTTAACAAAAAATTATTTGAAATCATAAATAAAAATTGATTTTTTGTGTGATTTTAATAATGCGCTTGACAAAATAATAAAATTATTATTCAATTTAGTGATCCCAATTTCTTCATTGAAGTATTTTATCGAAAAATTAAAAAAGAAGGGAGAAGTTAAAAAAAATTTTATTAGACTTTACAAATGTGTATTTGTATTGTTTTTTTAAATTTTCCTCTCTTTTCAAATTTTCCAAATTTATGTCATAATCACATTAATTTCATTGGTCTCGTATATCGGGTAATTAAAAAAGAAAGGAAAATTTAAAATACAACTTCATTAAACTAAAAAATGTGGATCTTCGTAGGCTTTTTATAAACACTTAAAAATTAAGAAAAATACAATTGACTTTTTACGAAAATAAAATTTCGAAGAAGATAACGTAACTTCAGATTTATAGACGCATCATCTACTTCGAGAACGATATATAAACGCGACACGGTTAATCCGCAGATGACCATGTTAATAAAATCAAAAAAATCAAATTTAATTTTTTCGCGTTTAAGTCAGGGTAAGGTAAAGCCTGCATGGTAAAGCCGGAACTTGACCGTATAACAGCATGCAATTTTTTAATAAAAACGCAACCAAAAAAATTTTTAATAAAAATTAAATTCGTTAAAAGTTAAAGTTTATTTCATTTATTTTGGTAAAAGCGCATGCAGCAAACTTAAAATTTTAAAAAATAATGCGATTTTAAAATTGAATAAAAATTGTAAAAAAATTGTTTTTAGTCTAAAAATTTCAATAAAATTGATTTAATAAAATGATTCCTTAAATATCTAACTTTAATTTCTAATAATTTTTCCATTTGCGTCACGTGGTAAAGCTGGTCTACCTTCTCTTTTTTTAAATTAGAATAAAATGAATTTTTCATGCAATTTTAAAATCGCATAAATTCTTTGCTTACCTCTAAATTATTAAAAAATACCTCTAAAATATAAAAACTTACCTCTAATATTAAAAGTTCACCTTTAATAAATTAAAGAGACTTCTAAATCTAAAACAACTGATCTAAATATTAAAAAACCCGCTAATAAATGAAAACTGCAGCTAATTATTAAAAAAAAAAGCTAATCAATTAAAAAAACATCTATTTTATTAATTAAACTCTGTTAATTAAAAATTTCAAATGTTTCATTTAATTGACATTTACTCATTGTTTTTTTTAATTGATAACTAATTAAGTAATTAGCTTTTAATTAATCTGACTATCAATCTATAAATTCTTTTTTATAACAAAACTTACAAACAAACTTTACAAACTTACAAACTTTTGAAAATTTACAAACTTTAAATTTAGAAATAAATAATTCATTTAGATTTAAATTAATATTCAATCGTTGAAAAACTCGATCTAGTCGGTTTGGTGAATCATAGTTCACATATTTTGCGATTAATTTTTGTTCTCAGGTTTGAAAACTATAAGGTTCATCTAATCTTGTTCACGAAAAGATAAAGAAATTATTGCTAATGGTCATGGATAACACGGCAAAAATGCCCTACACAGTTCGAATAAGGATGAAAAAAGACAATCCAAGTATTAAAATCAAAGATGTAGTCAAGGCGCTTTATAATGTTGACCAATCATGTTATAAATTCATCAAAGGAGTAAGTCAAATTAAAAGCGTTCTAAACTGGTATGCCTCATTTATGGAAGATTTCGACACCAACCTACTTATAGGGAAAAAAATCAGACTAGCTGATGAAGAATTAGAAATACAAGATGCCAACTACAACTATCCTTTCAAACATTGTACATTCAAGATTAACTGGCTTCCGCTGACAACAGACTTGAATGAAGTAAAAAATTTTATTGAAAATGGTTTAGGAAAGAATCAAGAAAACAGACTTGAAACAGAAAACATCTCTAGGGATAAAAGTGAAATAGTACTTGAAGACACTGACCAGCCGCCAATTAAAGTTGAAAATGGTACAATTAGAATAAAAATCAAGCATTTGAAAAAATCAACGATTCAAAATATCATTGGTGTAACAAAATTCAAAGATTGGAAGATCCTTGTAACTCAAGTCGGGAAGAAACCTAACTGCACCATTTTCAATTCTTTTGATCATCTTAGAAAACACTGCCCTAAACTGAAACGAAAATCTAGTGACTGTGGCAAGGTAGGCCATGCGAGGTGTTCCTTTGCTATCAAAGTATATTCAGATAAAGTAGAAGAGTTAATAGAACTACCATTTGATGATATCGATGAGAGCGACTCTAACGATGAATTAGATAAATTAACTCCGACAATAGGCAGCTTACAGAAAGAATTAGGGATAGATAAGACAAATGGCAGAAGCAATTCAATGTTAATTCTAGGACAAACTGGAAAAAAGTATAAAAGGGTTGCATCAGCTACCTCAATAAACGATTCAGGTAACCAACAGGAACAAAAGAAGCAAACAAAAGAAAACTTAGACCAAAATTATGATGAACGAGTTTAGCGCTTTTCTTGTGCGAGATTAAAGACTAAAAGTATGCAAACCAACCAATCAAAGAAAAAAACAAAAAAAAACTTTTTAAATCAACCTTCTTCAAAAAACAAGTTAGTAATTACACATTGGAATTGTTTTTATTTACCTAGTAGGATTCATCTTTTAGAAGAGTTTTTAGCTCAAAATTGCCCCGACATTGTTCTCCTTAAAGAGATAAAAGTAAATCCTAGTGAAATAGACTTCTACTTTAATTTTAAAAATTATGTATCATTAGTTAAGGCTCGAAATAAACATGGTGGGGGAGTAGCTGTTTAAGTGAAAGAAGGAATTGAATTTAAACAAGAAAATTCATTTGATAAGTTTTCAGCAGAACTTCTTTGTATCAAGATGAGCCTAAAAAATACACAATTTTTTGTCTTAAGTCTTTACAATCCACCAAATATTGAACTCCCTTTCGAACTTTTCCTTGAAATATCAAGGAAATGTGGAAAATTCATAATAAGAGGCGATCTGAATGCGAAGACAAAAAGTTTGGGTTGTTTGAGAGAAAATGAGAATGGCCTTATCTTAGAGAAAATTATTAACAGGCTCAACCTCTCAGTAATCAACGATAAGACACCAACATATAATAGATTTAAGACGGAATATTATGAAGTCCTTGACATTTTTTTGATCCCGTCTTCACTCTCAGATAGAGTTCACGACTTCAAGGTTCTTATAGATGATGATATGTTGAGTGATCATTTTCCTATTCAAGCATTCATTTCAGTTGAGCATACTATTACAGTTAATTCGAATTCTAATTTTAATTTTATAAAGCTAATTGGGGACTCTACCATGATCTACTTAAGTCTTCAAGTCAACACAATACCGAAAATATTGACGAGCTAAATGAACACATCTCAAAAAAGATCATTCATGCTGCTCAAAAAAGTATACCCCTCTATTCTCAAAAGTTTTTTAAATCTAGCTTACCAAAAAATATTGTAATATTAATTAAAGAACGAAGGAAAATAAGAAAACTTTTCCAAAAATCAAGATGTCCTTCTTTAAAGGTATTATTTAATAAGCTTACATCCGAGCTACGTCTCGCTCTTAAAGAATTCTGGAATCAAAACTGGCTCGAGTTTATGAATAAAATAGGAAAAAATCCACTTTCAAGTAGACCTTTTTGGAGGAAAATAAATAAGTTCAGGACAAAAAAACTTACAAGACAAATACCATCATTACTTAAAGATGGCAAAGAATATAATTCAGACACAGATAAAGGAAAAATTTTTGGTGATCTTTTAGCTACAACCTTTAGCCCTCATCTTGATTTTGTTGAATCTGATGAAAATTGTGAAGTTTTACAAACAATAAGGGATATAGTAAAAAATAAATTACAAAATAATCAATATGAACCTATCACTCTCTTAGAAATTACAAAAGCTTTAAAAAAATTAATAGAAATAGGGGGATCTGGTCTTGATCGTATCCACAACCTCATGTTAAAAAATTTACCTACAGAGACTTTATTTGAAATTAGTCTACTCTTTAATAAGAGTATGGAAATAGGCCAGGTTCCAAAATCCTGGAAAATAGCAAGCATAACCATGATCCCTAAGAAATCTTTTCCTACTCAAGACCCTAACAACTATCGTCCAATTAGTATGACAAGTTGTCTTGGAAAACTACTTGAACAGAATATATAATTTTCTTGAGAATAATAAATTACTGATACATGAGCAATCAGGATTAAGAAAACACAGACGCACTGCAGATAATCTTTATTTTCTCATTCAAAAAGTCGTAGAGTCTTTTAATAGAAAGAAAAAAGTCTGCTGTCTTTATTTTGACATTTCTAAAGCTTTTGATCGAGTTTGGCATGATGGACTAATTTTTAAGTTAATTAAAATAAATCTACTTCCTTATCTTATTCATTGGATAAGATCGTTTTTGCATTTAAGAACCTTTAGAGTAAAAGTAAATGGTCATTTAAGTGATCAATACCCTATTAAAGCAGGAGTTCCACAAGGGTCGGTAATTAGTCCACTTCTTTTTAGCATTTTTATAAATGACATACCAAAAAGAAACAAAACAAATTGCCAAACATCTCTTCTTTTTGCAGATGATTTGGCTTCTTTTTTTATTTTTAAAATGACAGGAAATCTTGAAAAAATGATTAATAAGTACTTAAAAAAGTTGAAAGATGGCTTTTCAAATGGAAAATGAAAATTTCTAATGAAAAGTCATGTTACATGATCTTTGAGAAATTAACTAAAGTTAAAATAAATGACAGCAACTTAAATAACGAGGAAAAAGTGAAATTTTTAGGTATTACGTTAGACTCAAAACTTACATTTGGTCCAATGGTGGATGAAATGAAAGAGAGCTGTAATTCAAGACTTAATATAATAAAATATCTTTCAAATAGGAAATGGGGTCTAAAACCAAAAACATTAGATAATCTTTACAAATCCTTGATTGGATCAATCTTGGATTATTCATTTCCTTGTTTAAATTCATTCTCAGAAACTAACATAAAAAAAATACAAGTAATTCAAAATTCAGCAGTTCGATCTATTTTGAAGCTGAAATATGATACACCCTCAAATATTATGCACCAAGAGGCCTTCAATAAGCTTAAACTCCTAACAGTTACAAATCGACTTTTTGAGTTGAGTGAGAGATATGTCAGGGCACGATTGAGTCATTCTGTTCCACTGGTCGTTAGACTCGTGGAAGAATACAGAGAAGGTTTCGAATCATGATATATCGAATATCCAACTCCATTGTGTAATTGCTACCTAGTAATTTCTTCTTTTTTTCCTGATTTATAATATATAAAAACATGTCTAACTTAATGTCCAATTGAAGAGAAAAAAAAAAAAAAAAAAAGGTTTTTACATAAAAAAAATATTGAAAATCTCCGCCGCTGTTGGACTTCTCATGCTAACTCCTAGTTCGGTTTGAGTCGGTTCGATTCGGTTTGGTTCATAAAAAAAAAAAAACGACAAAAAAATATAATAATAAAAAAAAAAAAAAATAAGAAAAAAAACACAATGAATAATAATTATCAAAATTAAAAAATTAAAATTTCAAAATAATGATAAATTATTATACAAATACCATAGCGTAATATCTTGTCTTCATCCATTCAGTTTAATTTGTTTTTTACTTAACTCACTACATATCAAAAAAAAAAAAAGAAGCTGTAACACATGTAACAATCAATTCCAATTCATGTCTTCTTAACTTTCATTTATTTAGCTTATTTTACTTTATTTTTATTTTTTTTATTTTATTTTCTCATTTTATTAACTTTAATTTTATTTTTATTTTATTATTTATTTTTTTTTTTATTTATTCTGAAGGAGCTCTAGCTCGGTACAGAAAACAAATAAATAAAAAATAAATAAAATAAATTAAACTTGGAATGAATTATATCGTGTAAAATGGAAAATACAGAATCTTCTGAGCATATTTTAGAAAATGAAATCGATGAGACCATCAATGATGCTGAAGAGATCGATAGTCAGCCACGAGCGAAAAGAGGCAAAGGTCTAGTTTACGATCATTTATGTAACTTTGAGTCGTTCGAAACAATCAGTGAAGAGATCAAAAATGGAAAAATTGGTCATAATCAATAGATATTTTGTGGACTCAAATATACTCAAAATGGAGACAAATATTGGTACGATTGTTCATTTTCAAAGCATGGGTGCAAAGTTCGAATGTTTTTATTGATAACATCCGACAATGTAAAGAGAGTATTCGTTTCAAACAATGAACACGATAATAATGAGGAAGATGCCAGAGACTACGATAAAGTGCCACAACAAGTTTACGATAAAATAGTCGAATTGGAAGGATTGGGTCAGAATCCTAAAGACATTAAATCGAAGCTAGTCGAAATCGGTTTACAGCCTCCTAAAGACAGTTAAATCACCTATCTTCTCCCTTCAATTCAAAGCAAAAAACAAACAACAAACAAGCAAACATCGTTAAACGAATTCAAAGAATGGTGCGAAAGACACACGAATATTACGGACGATGAAGACAAAGTTCTTGTCGGGAAATATGAATTTCAGAGTTTACCGGAGCAAACTTTTCGTGTATTCTTAACAACAAAACGCTTAATATCGTTCGCTATTTTGACGAAACATTTATTATCAGACGCGACTTACAAATTGACTTATAGAAATTTTCCTGTTTTAACTGGTGGAACAACCTATAAAGATAAAAAATTTCATCCGTTCGGCTTAGCACTGTCTCGTCATGAACAAGACGTGAACTTCTCATTTTTTTTCATTTCTGTAAAAGAAACGTATGCAAGAGTATACAACGTAAATATCGATTTCGAGATTTTGGTTGCAGATAACGCTGCTGCAATTACAAATGGATTCGAAAAAGTTTTCAAAATGAAACTACGCGTTTATTGTTGGGCTCATGTAATTCGCAATATTGATGTTCACTTAAGGTCTGTTGATGATCTATACAAGTTAAAAATTCGTGTCGATGTATGTGAGATTCAAAAAATATTCGATACAACCTTATTTCCAAATGCTATTGAATTGTTCGTTCTATTGAATTCTGGAGTAAAGAACTTTTTAACGTATTTCAACAATCAGTGGGGAAAAAACAACACAGGCTGGTACGAAGGGTACGCTCCTGGTCTTCCGAGTACAACTAATTCTCTCGAGTCCACACATGCTCATATTAAGAAAAAAATGAAAGGTAAACGTCTTTGATTGCTGCATTTTTTAGATGTTTGTCAACAAACGATTGTAAGAGAATGGTCAATGTGGCGTTCGCCTACTCTACATCTAGTCGATGAAATTACTCATGAGTCAAGCATTGTTACAAATAAAAATCAAATAAAATTTAGTTCAACGCTGACAATTACTGACGCGGATATGGTTTCGGCCTATAAGTGGAATAGTTTTAACCAAACAATTCGTCATCTAATTTCAAAATATTATTACGTTATGAATACCAAAAAAAAATGATATCTTTTTATTTTTTCTTTAATTAACTTTTTTTTTCTTTAATTAGATTTTTTTTTAATAAAATATCTGCTAGTTATAAAATATTTTATATAAAATATTTGCAAATTTAGATACTTTTTTATTAGAATAGAGTTTTTTTATTAAAATAGCTTATAAATAACAATTTAGCTTATGTTTTAATAAATTATAGGTAAATTGTTATATTTTAGAGGTACTTTTTAATAATTTAGAAGTAAGTCAAAAACATATGCCTTTTAAAATCGCGGTAGATTCTAATTTCGACTTGAATATTGTCAACTTGTATAATTTTGACTTGTTACTTTTAACTAGTTAATTTTGACGAGACAAATAATTTGACGCAATTAATTTTTGACTTGTATAAATTAGACGTGTAAATTTTCAACTTGTAAAGATCTAACTAAAATTGACTAAACTAGACGCCATTTATACAATGGATGAGATTATTGATTTACAAAAATTTTGAATACAAAATAGACTATATAGCCAAATCAACTAATAAACATGCACGGCGATGGAATCAAGTCCTGTTATTTATTCTTTTATAGATGGTATTAGGTTGGAACAAAGCAATACTGAATTACTGCAAACTCAAATCAAGACTGGGCGTGTTCCGAAAAGAAAAGCGGCATATATTTTATTGGACAATCGAATAAAAGAATTGATTATTAGCTATTCTAAAAGTAATGCAATGGAGTATCTTGAAAATTTATCATTAATAATTGACTATTAATTAAATAAGACTTAATTTACTTTTTTATATTAATTAAAATTTGATTATTAAATAAATTAATTATAAGTTTTTTAGTTTTTTTGTTTTTTTTTTTTGTTTAAACCTTTGGGCATAAGTGTATTCCGTCCAATTTATTGGCGTCAAATTTATTTCAAGTCTAATTAATACTAAGTTAATTTTAATCTCGTCGAATTATATAGCGTCTAATTTATTTCACGTTAAAACTAACACGTCCAAATTATGCAAGTTGAAATAATACAAGTCGAAATAAGACACAAACCAAAATCGCATTATTTTTTTAAATTTTAAGTTTGCTGCATGCGCTTTTACCAAAATAAATGAAATAAACTTTACCTATTAACGAATTTAATTTTTATTTTAATTTTTTTTGGTCACGTTTTTATTAAAAAATTGCATGCTGTTAAGCGGTAAAGTTCCGGCTTTACCCTGACTTTAAACGCGAAAAAATTAAATTTGATTTTTTTGATTTTTTTGATTTTTTTGATTTTTTTGATTTTTTTAAGATGGTCCTCTACGGAGTAACCACATCGCGTTTATATATGGTTTTCGATACGTTACTTCCGAAGATGATTTATACTTTAAAAAGAAAATCAAATATAATAAAGAAGAAAATGAAAAATTTAAAGCTCGTCAAAAACGACAAAGGGATCGTCTTAAAAAGCTATCTTTTAAAAGAAAATCTTGATCATTTTATTTTTCGGGAAATGATGAAAAAATGTCATTTTTTGAAGATTTTTACATTTATGAGAATTAAAAATTAATTTTGTGCAAAACTAATTGTAAGATTTCAGAAATTTTTGAGCTTAAGAATCTAAATTATGATAAGAAATTATTTTTTTTTGGACATTTTTTCCATTATAATAAAACGTTAATTATAATCAATTTTTTTTGGATTTTTAAATATTTAATTAAAAAATACTAAAATACTGAATTTTGTTTTATTATAAAGATTTTTTTAAGATGCTTTTAAGGAAAAGAACAATTAAAAATCTTCTTTACTTAGTCGATTTTTAATTTTTATTTATTTGTTTTATCTGTGTCGAATTAAATCTCCTTCAGATTGGTATTCAAACAAATTTACTTGATCCTGAAGTCCAAGTCCGGACTTTAAAAAAATAATTTAAATTAAATAATTAAAATAACTTTGATTACTAATAACTAATTACTAATACTTTTGAAACAGCTTTGATTTATTTCTATTTTCTCCCTAATTTTTTAAATAAGACCCTAAATTCATTTTTTTGTTTAATTTAAACAAGAAATAAATTACTACAATTTTTGAAAATTAAGAAAAAATATTATTTTTGACACCAATTGAATACAAAGAGTTCGACTTAGTAGAAGTTAAAATGTATCTTTTGACTCCGACAACAAACAACAAGAAAAAGTGGAGCGAGGCGCTGCAATGGTCAAAAAATTAACCAGCACAGAAAATAGGTACTAAAGTCTCAACACTCCAAATGAGTTCTTTTTTTTGCACAACTTATTCGATGCGTGCATAATCGACGCCCAAAATTTTTGCTCATTCGGCTTCTCCGTGCTTATTTGGTTCAAGGTGGTCTACAATTTCAAAATATTCAAACTGGAGTCGTATTTGAGAAGTCGCTCTTTAGCCTGGGCTCGACCGACTTCAAAAGAGGCCTCGTGGAAGTGATCTTTGTTCGACGAGTTCCGCGAGCCTAGGACCTAAATTTAGTATGGCTGCGCAATAAAATGGTACAGATCAGGTGTCTATGACCAAACAGGACAAGCAACTCACCTATTTTGACTACAATTCCTACAGTAAAAATTCAATAATTTTTATTTTAAAAATTATTTTATTATTGTTTTTTTTTTTTTTGACAATTTTTGTAAATATCCTTTATATTTAAATTAAATGGTATGTTCTATCGTGTTTTATAACATATTTAAATACAATTTTGAAAATGCATAGAAAATGTGCGATGTTACAGATATATTTTATTTAAGAAATATTTGGAGAAAATTTTGCAATGTCGCTCTATTGAAATTATATACAGTGTTTCAAACATAGATTATATAGTTAAAGATGCTATTTTGAAAAAATTTACTATTTTTCTTTTTAATTTAATATTATTTTAGTTTTTTACAATAATTTGGTAAATTTTTTAAAAAAATTTTAATCTTTAATAAAAAAAATTTTTGTATTGATCTTTTGTTCACTAAGATATTAATTAATCCCGTGATTATTTTTGACATTTAATCATAAAATAAATTTTTTGAAAATTTTTCTAGCATTATATTTTAAAAATCTAAAAATCTTCTTTCCTCTTTTTTTACAGAAATGAAATTTTTAAAAAACATTATTGTGAATTTCTGATTTTTAATTAGTTAAATTTAATAGTGAATTCAATTTCCTTTCTTTTTGAGTCATTATCATTATCAATAGAATATGTTCAAAATTTTGAGAACATCAAGAGACCGAATAAAATTTTCTAAAGGCCATTCAAAATTCTCTAACTTTATCTTAAATAATTATTCTTTAAATCAAATGAACTGATTGATTTTTAAAATGAAAGACCTTCAAGCTGATTTTAAACCCAAATAAGGCTGTTTAAGAAGTACATTGTTTGATTCTTTTAATAGAAAAAGTGAGTAAGTATGACTAATTTATTTATTTATTTATTTATTGAATTGAATTAACCTCCTTTAAGGAGAAGTAAAAGAAAATAAAAATAAAATTTTTTTTTTTTTGTTTTTTTTTGTGTTTTTGTGTTTTTTAAAAAATGAAAAATTATTACCTAAAAATAAAATTACAAAAATAAAAAAGGAACATTAGTTCGAAAATAGAAAAAGGCATGAAAGTTAGAAAGCAAGATAACTTGGACCAAAATTCATGAATTTCTTTTATTTTGAATTAGCTCATTTAGGAGAGTTATGTAATGTTTAAATTTTAAATTGCATAGACATAACCAAATTGAATCAGATATACCATCATTAGGAATCAGATTAATCTTAAGATTTTCTTTAAGTTGGTTTATATTTAC
Organism: Brachionus asplanchnoidis; assembly: GCA_025491095.1. Taxonomy (NCBI): domain Eukaryota; kingdom Metazoa; phylum Rotifera; class Eurotatoria; order Ploima; family Brachionidae; genus Brachionus; species Brachionus asplanchnoidis. The sequence continues at coordinate 81,087 of JAILYF010000109.1, read as the reverse complement.
TGAAATTTTTGAGGAGTCAATTTTAAAGTACTTGGAAATAAGTACTAAGTCGGAGGAAAAAGATTTATTAGAGGGGGGGTCACTAAGCATATATTTTAAAAATTGTGATGATAGATAATTATATTTAATTGTATCAATAAAAGTTAGTTTTGAAAATAGATAAAGTTCATCAAAGTTGAATAATTTTAGGACTTTAAAGACTCGTGACATGTGACAGTAGGCTTTTAAACCAAACATTTGTCTAATTAAGTTGTTTTGTAATTTATTTATTGAATCCTTTGTGGTCGAATTAAGAGTAAGAGCCTCAAGACCATATGTGAATTTAGATAAGCAAAATGTTTTGTATATAAATGATTTGAATTTAGGTGAAGAGGTAGGACTATTTTTAGGCAGAAGATATGAAATTCCAAAAAAGCTGCTCTGAACTTTTTTAAAATTTATAACTGCCTGTGTGTTAAGGTCAAGATTAAAATCTATAATGAATCCTAAGTATTCTAACTGATTTGCTTCCTCAAGTTCGGATCCATTAAGGTGAAATACCGACTTAAATAATTGAATGCCAAAGTTAACAACTTTTGTTTTATTAGGGTTAAATTTTATTCTCCATTTATTCCCATAAGATCCACAAATATCCAAAAGCATTTGTAGATGGGAGTCAACTAGGCTTATTAAGATTATATCATCTGCGTAGACAATTATAGAAACATTAAGATTTTTATAAAGAGCTCCAAGTTCATTGTTAAGGCATTCTATTATAAGATCATCAATATAGATGTTGAAAAGAAAAGAAGATAAAATAGCTCCTTGTTTTACACCAGTTTCAATTTTAAAGGGTTTAGTTGTTAGATTATTTGGAAGAGATAAAACAGCTAGTGCTGAGTTATAATAAATCCTAAGCAATACCCAGTAGGAAGTATGCAGTCTCTTTAATATTTTATAGAATAAGCCATCACGCCATATTTTGTCAAAGGCCTTTTCTGCATCTAAAGATGCTATCCTACATCCAGAGCCTTTATTGATGTAGTTAAGAGTTGTTTCTCTTAATACAAAAATGGCATGGTTACATGAGGTTTTTTTCTTAAAACCAAATTGGTTATTACTAACTTTGTAAAGATCAGGGGAGTTAATTAGAATAAGTTTTTCTAGGATTTGAGCAAAGCAGTTTGAAATAGAAATAGGTCTTATTTTGTTTAGATCATAGCTGTTTTTTAAATTGTCTTTTAGAATAGGATTAATTTTTGAAGTATTAAGATTTTTTGGGATCTAATTGAATAGTAGAAGTTGGTTGAAGAATTCAAGTAGAATTTCATAAAAGCCAACAAAATTTACATTTTTTAAAAGGTTATAGGAGATTTTGTCAAAACCAGTTACTTTTGAGTTATCAAATTCTGATATTATTTTCTTTAGTTGAGACAGTTCAAAAAAAGGCAGAGTATCAGGACGAGTGTAGTTCACAAATGTTTCATTCACATGTTTTTTAATATTTAGCTGATCACTTGAGAGAGAGGATTCATCCTCTTTGAATAAATTTAAGAAGTGAGAAAAGAGTTTATCCGGTGGGAGGGTTATTTCTTTTCTAACATTTCTTTTATTTTTAGACTGTGCAAGTCTTTTCCAAAATCTATTCCTATCTTTTAAAGAGAAAAGACTTTCTATTTTAGCTTGCTCTTTTAATTCATTTAGATAAATTTGCTGTCGTTGAGCTCTTCTAAATTCTTTCTTTAATTGTCTTCTTTTAGGTTCAAGGGAGGGATCCGTTTTTATTTTTTGATTTAAGTCAATTAACTTATCTTTTATCAATTTTAGTTCCTTATTGAACCAATTGTTTTTCTTTGGCTTCTAAGCTAAATTGGAGGAAAAGTAAATATTTTGATAGTCTAATGCTTCATTTGAGGCTTTAGAGATTGAATCACAAATTGATTTATAAAAGAGATCAACATGCTCTTGTACATTTAAAATAGGTTTCGAGGGATCAGTGTAATCGAGACAAGAATTAAAAAAATGATAAGATAAATTATTATTATAGAATTCAAATACTTCAGATATTTCAAGTTTTAGTCTGGGTTGGACTTGAGGCTTAAAATATAGAGATTCAATCTCACAGTGGAGATTTTCATAAGTAACATCCAATTTAAGGGCAAGGTGATCACTAAGATTTCCCAAGTCACTTAAAATGTTACATTGAATAGATTTTAAGATATTCCTTTGATCTGAGACTAAAATATGGTCAAGGTTAGCATAATATGGGGGGGGGAATTTTTTTTATACTTTGTATAGGTATACGAAGTAAATTGTGTGTTTAATGAGTCCAGAAGGACCAGGTCATTATCATGTATAAAATTGTACAGTAGAGTATCTAACTTATTTATATTTGAGGATTTTTGACAAGTGAGCCTGAATGGATCTGCATTGAAGTCACCTATTATGAACATTGGAATATTCTTGTCTTTAAAAAATTTCATGTGAGCTATTAAGATTGATAGAGTTGTCTCATATAAAGCTATCGAATCAACCTTATTCTTATTATTGTAAAAGGGCACATAAACCCCAAAAATTACAAATTCTTGACCTTTGATTTTTAAATGGACATAGCTCGAATGTCTATTAAAAAAGTCACTTTCAATCAAATCACAAGAGTCGTCAAGAAACCAACATTGGCCACCATAAGGTCGCCCTGAAGATTTACCTAAATAATCAGGCATATCTGACTGATAGAGTGGAGTATTTTTATGATACCTAGATGAAGCTAAATCTTTTATAATATGAAATTCATTTTTTTTGGTCCATAATTCATTCAAATAGCAAATATTCGAAATATTAACTAAATGATTACAATAAGATAAATTGGATTTTAAATTTTAACAATTAAGAAAAGAAATAGAAAAAGAATTTAAATGCATAATAATTACGTAACTATTGATTAGGAGTATTGCTCGTATTTGCTTCAGATGAAGATTGTGTATTTTCATTTGTTCCACTTGAGGAGGGTTGGGCATTTGAGGATGTTGATATCGTGTATCGCTGGCGTAGTGCAAATGGTTTATGGTAGCGATTAATTACAGCACCTCTCGGCCAGTTATTTTTGTCTTTAGTTTTTTCAAGATCGAACACACTAATGGAAAATTTAAATGATTTAAATAAACCATGAGTTGTTGTGATTTGTTCAAAATTGGAGTATTGTACAATTGAATGAACTGCTTTTTTCACATTTTCTATCGACTCTTCATTAGAGATGCGTCCAAGGTATATTTCTACAGTACGTTCGCAAGATTTTAACCCGGTTATATTACCTTGACCAGATGTTTTTACATATGTTTCGATTGACGATTTTTTAGCCTTTTTTCGTGGGCCAGCTACTTTATATTGGTTTTCTCTACTGTTTTCTATGGGTTTAGAAGAGCTATCAGGTAGCGATGAATCAAAGGATCGAACACTTTTTTTGTTAAATGGCTGAGTATTTGGTCTGATTGGGAAAGCCGAGCTAGAGCTGTTGTTTAAAGCCGGGGTCGGAATATGGTGAGTTTTTTGGTTTTTGTTTCCATTTTGATTGGAATTGGTTTCCGATGCTAGATCGTGTGGTGCAGACCTTTTCTGTGATCGCGGAGTGTTGTTTGTTTTAGATGAATTTGAATTTATAGCATGTGCAAATGAGTGGTATACTTGCTGAGTAGTATTTTTGTCTGATGTGGACTGACTACTAATTGGTGGCAAGTTTGGAAAGTCACTAATACTATGTGACTAATGAAATTAAGAGTCTAGATTGTTTTTTTGTCAGAAAAATTAAATTAAATTTGTCAACTTCAAGAAATTTAAACCTTGAATTAGTAAATTGTGATTTATAAAGAACTTAATGCCATCTTTTGATCACATTAGACTCAAAACTTGCATTTAGTCCAATGGTAGGTGAATGTTGTAATTATAAACCAAGTAAAATAAAATATCTCTCAAATAAGAAATGGTGAAAATGTAAAAAAATAAATGCATTCTTTGTGTTATTCTTTGATTGGTTTGGTGAAATAGGATAAACAAAATTAAAAAAAATAAATTCAATTTCGAGGAGAGTATTTAAATTTTTGACTTAGCCAAGGAAGTAATGCGGATATTGATTTTTTTTTTATTAAAAACTTTTATAAACTAACAACATTTTTATGCACTAGCTTATGGCCAAAAGAATTTTAAGAAATAAAAAGATGGCTGGCAATAAATAGCTAATCACTATACCATGCATGACCAACATCACTAATATTTATATTATTGATTAAGTAAAACTGGCTAGAAAGAAGTATTTAATATAAACAATACAAATCTGAAAAAATTTATATTTTATTTATTCTTGTTGTTTCTTTTAAATTTTCTAAGCTTAATATCTGAACAAAGTATGTATAATTCATTGATTTTCTTATATTTTATTTGAAATCTTTATACAAAGAAAATTCGAATATTTAGGCAAAATTTTTCTTTCAATTTAATTAAAATTTTACTTTTTATTAAATTTCTCTTAGTATTTTTATCAACAAAAAAGAATTATGTTTCGGAATTGACTGATAACCTGAGACTTCAAGCGGCTTAATTTTATTTAATTTTCTTTTTTTTGATCTTCGTTTAGGTAAAGAAATTTTTGTTCAGGTTTTTAGTCATTTATTTGTCACATTAAAAAAATGGAAATTTAGTTCGAATACCCCAAAATATTAATATAACACCCAAAATTTAATTTTCCCCAATTTATACAGAAAAAACACAAAAAATATGACAACTTGAAGTTTAGGATCAAAAAAAATCAGATCAAATAGTAATTTGTTTATAACTTTTGAAATATCTTTATATCGATATTAAATATCTCTGCAAAATGCTAACTAATGCAAAAAACATGCTAAATATTAGATAAGGCTCTGCAAAAACTCTGCAATTTTGCAGGAAAATGCACGTCATAAAAAATTATTTAATTCAACTGCGCAATTTAATTGCAGAGTTTTTGCAGAGCCTTATCTAATGTTTAGCATGTTTTTTGCATTAGTTAGCATTTTCCAGAGAAATTTAACCAAATACCATTCAAAAGTTATAAACAAAATACTATTTGATCTGATTTTTTTGATCCCAAACTTCAAGATGCCGAAAATATGGAAGATAATTATTGTAGAAGCAATTTTTATATTTTCGAGGAGCAAATCATTATTTTTTAGAAGCAAAAAATAGAAGCAATTATTATGGCTAAGATGATTGATAAGATAGAACCCTATTATGGTTATTTTCAATTTACATTGACGAATAAGGAAGGATGCTGAACAATTTTAATGCTGGAATAGACGTCTCTACTTTGAGAATCAATAATTTACTAAATGCTGACGACATTATCCTAATCGCACAAGATTCGATTGAATAGCACTCTTACTTATCACTGAAAGTTATGCGGAAAAATAAGAAATAAAATTTAACCCGTCCAAAGTCTTACTTCATGGTACTTTTTAGCATGATAAGGACAAACCAAACAACTGAAAACGTTACATTCCAAGGTGAACTAATTAAACAAGTCGTTATAATGAAATATCTGGGAGTTTGGTTAGATACAATGTTAAATAACACATATCAATTCAAAAACAGGACAAAAAATTTTACATTTTGATTTACCAAATGAATCAATAAGGTATTAGTAGTGGGGCTCTGGACACAAAAATCAAAATATGCTACTTTAAAACATACATCAGATCGATCGTGTATTACTGAATCGAAAACACTCAACTCAACCAAAAAAATGGAGACAACTCAGAGATTGGAGTCTAATTAAGCTAAAGCGATGTTTCAAATACCAAAAAACACAAGAAGCACTTAGTTGCTGAGAGTATGTAGAATAGACAAAGTACATGAATATGTTTTGAAGATTAAAGTACTCTTTGTCCAAAGGCTCCTTCAATTCAATGTTACATCTGATTTAATTGAGAGACTTCAAGAATGTGACAAACTAGCTAAATTTAAAAAAAAAAGTTTATTTTATGAAATGACCGAAATAACACAGACAACTGGCCTAAATTATAACGAGATGGTAATAGAAGTTCGCAAAAGAATACTAGAATTGGAACAAAGGAGAAGAAATGAAGAAAAAACCAAAAAGACAAGAAAAGTATTTAAGGCTTTAAAAAACAGTGGGGTAGAGAAGAGGATATAACTCATGGCCTATCTAGCCATCGATAATCAATAACCTAATTAGCAATTGATCAAAATTACTCTAGTTAAAACAGAACAAAAACTTTTATATTTAATTTTTATATATATAACTTTTTCAATAACTTAACTTAATGATTAATTGTAAATATTTCGACTTGTTAGAGCTTACCTTTTTTTTATATATACTTCTGACTTTGAAAAAAAAAAAATAAGTGATGAACATCTGCTATTGACTGTCCAACCCCTTAACGCCTCTGTCGCGGCCTTATAAAACAAAATAAAATAAAATAAAAAAAATAATTTGAGTAATTTGCCTTGAATCTCAATTATATTTTCTATGTATTTTCAATTTAAGAATTTACAATTAAGATCATTTGGTAAGCTGATTTTAATCGCCAATAATTGATTCAGAAAGGTGTAAGTCAGCGTATTCTCACACAACTTCCGAAGATTTATTATTTATTTGTTATTCTTCCGAAGATGTAAACAAATCAATTTTTATAATTCAAATAAAAGAAGACCAGTGCAATCAGTCCGTAATACAACCCATTATTGTTGAAATGCCCACTGAAGAGCATGCTGAAAATCCAGTTTTAGTTAGTTCTAGTCAACTGCAAATTCAAGAAAAAAGACCAAGAGGAAGATCAAGAATAATTTAATTACAAGATCTAAAATAAATGGCAAGCAAGAGGTCACTTACTTTTACTTTTCTCTCAAGGAAATTTACTTTTTTTTACTTATTTAGTAATTTTACGTAATTTTTCGAAATTTTACGTGATTTTACGTAAATTTACGTAAAATTACTATATAAAAAAAAAGTAAATTTCAGAAAAATTACGAAATTTTACGAAAATTTTAGTAAATTTTAGTAAATATAAAAAGGGCAAAAAAAAACTGAAAAAATGGCGATTTTTAGGAATTTTTCTGTTTTTTTTAGAAAATTAAAATGAAAATTGAAAAAAAAAAATTACAAAATTTTACGTAATTTTATGTAAATTTTTATTATAAAAAACGGGAAAAATGGTAAATTTTAGTAAAAAAACGAGAAAAAAAATTATTAAAAAAAACAAAACTACAATGCAATTACTAATGATCCGACCAGTCACCGTTTTTCTCATTGACTATTTTAATTACCTTAGAATTAATAACTTTTAAAGGATAAAAAATGAATATCTTTTTTATTAAATAATACCTTTTTTAAGTGATCAATATATCTTTTACATTTAAATGGGGTAATTGTTTTTTCAAATTCTCTAATAGCTGTAACGGATTCACAATCGGATAAGACCATTTTTTTTCTTACAAAAACTTTTAGCTCATTCCATAATAGTTCAATTGGGTTAATATCTGGTGATTTCGGAGGTGATTTTATCTTTTTAATACTAGATTATTTATCTATATGATGAATTTTAGTAAATAAAGTACCCAATTTGTGTTATTTATTTTTAAAAAGGATGAACATAACAATAAGTTATGTTTTGGAACAACGAACAACAACAACGTTGAGTTATGTTTTTTTTATTTAATTTATTAGGTAATTTGTGATTAATTTTTAAAAAATTTAAGTTAACAACAAGCCATTTACAAATCATCTAGGAAACGAAATCAAAAATAGGTTTAAAAACGATATTGGTCATACCTTATGTTTTTATGAAAAAAAATATCCGGATGATATTGTTGAAATAAAAAGTAATATTTAAATTTATTATAGATTGTGTGAATTACTAAGGTTTCATTTTATAAGAAAGTCTACTGAAGTATGTTCCGAAAAACTCAAATTTCAAAGAGTCATGGAAAAAAGCCGCAGATAGTCTCAAAACAGATAAAAATAAGAAATAGAAATAAACAGTTAACTTTTTTAAATATTTTACAGAAAAAATTAAACTAAAAATTAAATTAAACTATTCAAAATTTACTATTTTTCCCGATTTTTTTTTCTAGTTTTTTTACTAAAATTTACTACAATTTACCATTCTTCCCAATAATGATTCTATGCTCCACGAGAAGCATAGGATCATTATTCAAAAAAAAGGCACTAGTTTGGGAGCTCTTAGTTGAACTTTGCCTAGAAATATCTTTTTTTTGCAAAGGATTCCAAGCTGCTGGACAGTATTTAAGACGTGGTCTTAGGCGCAGAGTAGAGTCTTCTTAAGGTATCAATCATCCAGAATTTTAATGCATTTTATTTATTAGTTTTATAACTAATGAAACATATTTCGATTTATATGCACAAAAAATTTTGGTTTCCAGAAAAAAAAACTTCATAGCTTCATATCTTAATACTCCGTTTTCAGTTTCATCATTTTATTTTTTTTTAAATAAATTTATGCGCTATTTAAAAGCTTGAAAGGTTTTTAACAAAATATTTTCTAAGTTAGAAAAATCACACAGCATTAGATTAAATAAAGAGGTTGTTTAAAAAAAGGTTGGCCCAATATTAGATTTTTACCAAACATGGTTAGATTTGTTTAGCTTATATTGTGCTAATTATAGATAAGTGCTTTTTTCTTTCAAAATTTAAATGAAGAAAAGCATCATAAAAGATGCACTAAAATAATTTTTTTTACCATTTAAAATTGCAATAGTTTTTTTGTAATTTATGTATATCTTTAAATAAAATAATAATAATATAATCTAAGCATTCACAAAATTAAAATTAATCCATTAATTTAACTTTAAATTATATTCTCTTAATTTTTATGTTTAAATCTACTGTTTAAATATACATATTCGAGAGAACATTAAAAGTTTTAAAAAGATTAAAAAATAATATTTGAATATATAATGATAAAAAAATTATAAAAAAAAATAATTTATTTATTCATTTTATTCGAAAAAGTTTAAATTATCTCAATTGTTGATTAAAAATAAAACATTATCAATTAGTAAAAAAAAATTGTCCTGATTAAACTTAATCAAATTCTCTTTTTATTTGAATTGAAGCACAGCATGGACAACACCAACCAGCAGCAAGATCATTCACAATATTTCCCTAAAATTAAAACAAAAATTTCTTTTAATAATAAAATTAAATATTTAACCAACATCAATTCCTTTTTCTTCTCTAATTTGATAGCGCATAATTGGAACCAATAATGGATAAAAAAAACACTGAAGTGCATTCCAAACGATGCTTTGTCCAGCAGCATTTGAGGCCAGGCCTGCTTCTAAACATGGAACACAATAGCCGATCAGGCAATCAGGCAAGCTTCCGAAACAATCAAAAAGTCCGTTGCGAAATTCACTTGAAATTTAATAATTAACTTTAAAAAAAAATAATTTTCTATTTACCTCATTCTAGGCTAGGTTATAGTCGAAAATTCTATAATAAAATAAAAAATTAATAAATTTCTATTTTGGATGAAAAATCCTATTAATCATTTGAAACTTTGCAACAAACGAAAATTTATTTTTTATAATTCTATTTAAAAAATTGTTCGACAGTCTTTCATGATTTTTGTGGAGAACTGACTATTGAAAGAAAAAACGAAACTTTATACTCATTCAAAACTAAATTGAGTAATAAAAATAATTTAAAATTAAAGGATAATGCATAAATTAACCTTATGAATTCCATTCATACTGTTATTAAGCAAAATTTTGTATAGAATTAAATTTTAAATGTCTCATTTTAAATATTGTGTCTCAAAACTCTTTAAATCAGTATCAATTTAAATTTTAATTTATGACTCTTCTCGGGCGTCATTAACTAACGTAATTACTATTTTTTTTTCATCAAAATATTACAACTAAAATAGATTCAACAAATCTGGAATTTTTTTCCTAAAAATATTTTGTTCTCTGAAAATACGTAAAAACAGTTCAATCTTAATAGAAGAAAAAAAAAAGTATCACAATTTAAATATATGTGAATAGAACATGATAAAACTTATCAACAAAAAAATTTTTAATTTCAAATTATTTCTTTAAATATTTGAACAAAAATAAATACTATAAAAACGATGATTCATTTAAAAATGCGATAAAACAAAATTTTAATTTATTAAGATAAAAAAAAAATTTTATTATCTAACTTTTTCAAATATTTTTTTAACTTATATTAACTTTTATCAGCCAATGAAGGAATAATTTCGGATTCAACTAGATTCTTATTTGATTAACAATAAAAAATTAATCATTAGGAGAAATTTTACATGATCTAATAAAGTGAGTGCAGTTGCTATTAGAGCTGATTATGTTTTGGGCTCTGAAATATGTACTATTAAATTTCAAAATAAAGAAAAAGTTATTAGACTAGATTATTCTTTTGTAAAGGCTCATTTAGAGTATTGATTACAAAAGTGGATTTATCATCTTAAAATATATTTGAAAGTGTTTGTTAGTTAAATAACAAGAAGAATCTACGTTACCTGATTGGAATTACGTTAGCTTCAAAATTAACCCAAATAATACGGAAGCTCTGACTAATCAGGACACAAAAAATTTCGGATTAGAATTAAATGGAAATAAAATGGGGAAGTGACTGTGTTCTAAGTACAGTACATACTTGAAATATGTTATATTTTTAGTTACTTTACACAAATTCAAAAAATAAGAAAAAGAATCAAATTGAATTGGTTTTGTAAAAAATCTAGCAAAATAGTTTTAAATGTTTTAAATTTTTCCATATAAAACATATCTAGTACTGCACTAAAACAAAAATATTTTTTTGATTTTAACCAACGATAAATTTGTTTACTATTTATAAAAAATAAAATTTACAAAAAAATAATCTCTTTTTTTCGGATATCTGAACCCGCTTGTTTTGATAAAAACTTGAAAATTTAGAAAGAACCGAGCAGACCTTACAAATAAAAGATACATACAAACATGGGTGATATGGTCCTAATAAGTGCAGACGCTAAAGCTAAATTTTCTGGTTTTGATGCCGTTTTTAAAAACAAGAAAATAAGATAAAAATATATTATTATTTAAGTTTAAGATTTTAGGTTTTAAAATTTATCCTTCCTAATTTTGTTATTATTCATAAAAGTATAATCAAGATTAGCTTTATTACCAAATTTTGTAGATTAATGGGTTCAATTTTTGAGATTTTGATTTTCAAATTTTTTATATTTTCTTAATCTTTTTTTTTTTGCTTAAAAATATATACTAAATAGACTATTTATTGTCGATATCTCTTAAATACAGCATCTTTTATCTTAGAATTTCAGCAGATTACAAATGACCCATATGTCCGAAAAAAAATTATAATAAAATTAAAGTTTAGACTCATTAATCTACAAAATTTGCAATATCAAACCGATTTAATCATTCTTTTTTTAGTAATAAAAGTATAAAAGAAAAATTTGATGTATATATTAGTAAAGCTCATATAATCAACAGAGTTACCTTTATTTCAAATTTTTTTGATTACTAATTTCTGAGGTTTTTCTATGATATCTTTTCAAATAAACGTTTAAAAAATCTTAAGCAATAATTTTAATGGAAAACTGTTTTTAGGTAACAATGGACCACGACAATGCTCGGTCACATGTTGCTTTGAAGATCATGGAAATCCTAATACAACTAAAAGTTTTGAGGCAAAAAAAAGTCCATTAATATTTTCTTTCGTGCCAAGTTTCATCCTTTCTATCCACTAGAAAAAAATGAAAATGATTAATTTCTTCATATTTTTAGTAGCCTATGTTGGTCTTGGGGTATTTTTTAAACCATTTAACCAGAGATGCTAAGCAAATTTCAAAATATTAATTGATATTCATGAAGATGTGCTCTGTTAGAACTCAAAGCATTAGTTCATTGCTTATCTTACTGAATATGTTCCCCTATTGTTCATAAAGGATAATATAAGTAAGATGTCTGTCTTACTTTATGATATAATTTAAATTTTTGTCTCTTAATATTCTTAGAATTTATATTAAAGGGTATTGTGAATTTCAAATACTAATTGAACAAAAATTCTTCATTTTTTGATAAATTAAACTTGAAATTAACAAGTCGCACGCACCTCTCCTGCTTTATTGGTTTATCTTGATTTAAGAGAGTTGTTTATTTTTTTTAACTCTTTTATTTAACAGCTAGAAAAAAGAGTAAAAAAGCATAGAAGTATTATTCATTCCTTTGTATGTTATTTTGCTATCGTAAAATCGACAAATAAAGTTTGTCATTTTTGTTCCCGTAATGAGTTTATAGACTAAGGAATGAAAAACTTTAATTGGCCTTGAATTAAATTCTTCTAATAGTTGATTATATTATTAAAGAAATAAAATCATTTAAAATTTTGGACAATTTTCTTTTAAAATTTAAAATCGAAACTAAATTTAAAAAAAAAAAATTTAAAAATGTTGTAAAATCATTTTATGGATTAAATTCAATGTGATTTTGGTCTTTAAGAATAAAGGAAGAATAATGATTCTGTTCAAAATAGCCGCAATTAAAAAAATTTGAAAGACTTTTTTTCGGTGAATATTTGATTGAATGGCATACGTTTGATATATTAGAACTTATCATATGATGAAAGTTTACTGAGTCTAAGGATAAAATATATAATGAGCATATATATAATAAGCACCTATAAAACATTTAAAGTTAAAGTTTGAATTTTCTAGTTATTATTTTTTCAAAATTGAAATAATTTTTTTAATAATAATGTGTTCAGGAATGCAACGGAATGTAATGATGGTATAATTAAGTATTTGTATTTGAAAAAATAAACAAATTAAAAGCTCAGTTAGAATAATTTAAAATATTGGAAGTTCTAAAAATTGTAGTTCTAAATTTTTTCAGTTGTGCTTATGATGGAACGATTATAATTTGGGCCTTTAGTGAGAATACCATAATTTAATAATTAAAGATAAAAGAGAAAATTCAAATTTATTTTATAAAAAAGTTTAGGATAAAAACATAAAATAAAATTGATTTTTATATTTTATTTTCAAAGTTGATTTAATTCACTAAATAAAAAAAAATCACATACAATAGATTTATTACAAATATTTTCCAAATTTACTGATCTAATTAGATCATTCTCGAATTTCTCATCTAAAGAATAAAATTTTGAAAAATGAATATTGAATTTTTCGAACCAAAATTCATCAAATATTGTTTTATTTTTGGTTAAAACCTTTTGAATTCGATTGATTCTTACTGGATCATTTTTTTCAATAAACGTTTGATAACGTGATTTCTCCTATAACATTATGTTGTCATTTTGTTTTTTAAAAAACTCATGAACCTAAATTTAGAATTATTAATTTATTTAATAATTATAAATTTTTTTTCTACCGTTAGATGATACAAATTTTCGCGAGAATAATCTATTAATTCTTTTTTTTTGACATATCAAAGATTGCTTTAAATTAGCTAATGATTCTATTAATTTTTTCTCTTGTTCATAAAATTCTTTGATATTATCAACAAAATTTTTACATTCTTCAATTTTCAAATTTGGAAATGAATTAAAAGTCTGATTCAATGGAAAATATCTCAACAAAAAAAATTAGCGCTTTATTCATTTGAAATAAAGTCGCGACACTTTATTTTTAATAGTAATAAAAAAAAACTAAATTTTGTAAATTTGAGTACGTTTTGAGTTTATCAATTTTTTTCTTCGTGACAATAAAACATTAAAATTTTCAAAACATTCTTCTTCAAATATATTTTTTTATATTTTACAAGATCAACATTTAAAACACCATATGGAACATTTTCAGTCATTGTAAGCAACATATAGTAATAGTAACAGTTTCATCTGAATCGTCGTCTTCTTCCTGATTTAGTTTATTTTCCTGCAACTTTGACAAAGTTAATTTCTTTTTTTTTGGTTTCAATAAGTCATAAACACCAAGGCTTATTTGAACAACAACTATATGTACACAATCAATTTTTTCATCACTCGTACAAGTCGTTTTAGGATTCATTCTAACCATAAATAATTGGTTATATTCATCTTTAATATTAAAAGTACGAGTCTGAGAACAAAAGTGAATGTGAGCTAAACCACTTAGCTCGCATCAATTTTGAGCTTACTTGGATTGAATTAGATTCCGGTGTTGTTTCTGGTGTTGTATTTTTTTTTGTGGTAAAATTTCAATTGAAAGTTAAAGTTCAATTTTTTTCAATCCGGATCCGTGTTTTAGGGTACGACAAGAATCCGTAAAATCGATCCGTGTTTTAGAATCATAGTCTTATCCGGAAAAAAAATCCGTGTTTTAGGTACCTAATCCAGCGATCCGGATCCGTGTTTTAGGGATAACCTCAATTTGTATTTAAAATTCATAAAACCTATTAAAAACATTATTAATTATTAGATTTGTTCTTTTTAAGAAAACTTTTATTGTTTATTAGACTAAAAAAAAGGTCTAAAATAACAAATATGTTAAAAGTATTAGGAAAGACTATTAAAATACCATCTATAATAATATATTTTTTTAAATTAAACAAATCAAAGCTAAAATCTAATTTCACTAAAACAATTTTCTTTTTCACTCGTCTTTTAGGTTCATGTCCTTGAGCATGTTCTCAGTGCTTTTGGATCTGTTGACGATGAGAAGTTGACGTTCACTGGTTCCACTGTTCAAACTTCTGACTTCTTGGTCATCTTCGTCCGAGCTAGAGTCTTCGTGCTCGGTGAAATGATGAGGGGTCGATGATCTACTGGCCGAAGGCGATGCAGGCTCAGAGACCGGCTTTTCGTAGCGCAGCTTGTTCGAAAGTAAAATGAGCTTATTCTCGTCCAATTCGGGGTGCACTCGCTGCAATGCCAATTGTCTAGCTTTGTAATAGTACTTTTGGAGAAAAAAAAATTTTAAAAGTCAATTTTGAATTTAGAAATCTTTAAGTACAATTCCGAGAGTGTTCCAATCAAGCAGTTCGCTCAATCGTTCAGTTCTGTTTCGCTGAATAATACGCTGTCTTCGTGTCAAACTACTAAAGTCGAACAAATGCTTAAAAAATTTAAAATTAATTGAGATTTTTTTTCACCTTTTTATTTTTGTTTATACTTTAATTTTAAGTAATATAAAGTTAATTTTTTTTCCAATTTCTAGCCTCAAAATCACAATTTAATATAGTTAGAAAAAATTATATTTCAGTCAATGTTTGTTTTTTTTAAATTAATTTTTATTTTAATTAATTAAAAAAAAATAAATATATTATTTTATAAATTTGATTTAATATTTTTGATGTTATTTTTATTAAAAAAAGGGGGAACATAATTTTTCCATTTTTTTTAATTTTATTTCTATGAAAAATTTATATTATGCAACTGATTTTTTTAAACTAATTTGTTATTATTTAATCTTAATCGCAATTAAATGAAAATAATTTTCATCTTAATAAATAAACTATTAATATTGATGAGTACTCAAGTAGCTTAATTGAGTCTTCAAAAAATCAGCAACACAATCTCATATATCCTCCATTTTTAAAAAAATATTTTTATCTAAATTAATTAATTTTAATTGTTCAAGGAAATTTTATTCTATGCTCAAAGCGATAATGATTTGATTTATATTTCTTATACTTTATTTAATAATTTAATCATTAAGGAAATTAAGTTAATTTCCTTAAAAGAAGAAGAGGCTTGAAAAAGTAAAAAATTTATAATTGAAAAAAAAAATTTTAAAATAAGAAAAAAAAATAATCCCTAATAGTCAATACTATTTATTTAATAGACAAAATAAATTGTTTAAAATAAAATAGTTATTACATATTATAAATAAAAAATTTGGTTTCTTTTATTGTTGAAATCAACGAATTCTCTAAAGCAAAGTTTAATTTTATCAAGATTCTCCCAGAGAAAACGTTATTCTGTTCCACTGGTTATAATTGTACAAGTTGCATCGAAAATTCTACTAATTTAGTTAATTACTATCTTAAAATCACATTTTGTTTGCAGGCAAATCAAACTCGATGTTTTTTTTTAAAATGATTTTTATCTCAATGAAACCTTGACCCTTTGAAGTTATATCTATCGATTATCTTTGCGTAACTATCAACTTAAACCTTGAATTTAACTCCTATACAACAGAGAAATTCAAAAAAGGACAAAACTTTTTTTTGGACATCATGCTTTATGCATAATATCAGCAATACCTCCCCTTAACAATTCAAATTTTTCCTATAAAAAATGTACTATCTATCTCAATTTACTAATGGGCATGAAACCATTACCCCAAACATTGAAACCAGATATATTCAATTAAAAAATAAATTCAAAATTCAAAAAATCAAAATTAAATTTTTCTCTTCTCGTTTCTATTTCAAAACTTTAAAGCTTTAGCTTTAGAAAAAAAAATTATTTTTAAAATAATAAAATGTCAGATCTAATCCTATTTTTATGAAATTATTTTATATTTTTATCTAATTAATATGAACTAATAACATTTAGCTGAAAGGAAGACATTCTGCAAGGAGTATAACCCAAATTATGCTGTTTATAATAATAATAATTTAAATTAGAAAGAATTTTTGTTTGTATTTAATTTTTTGAATTTGAATTTTATTTTGATGTTCTCTCAATAAGTACAAAACCAACTCTTATCAATTTAAATGTCGATAGTTTCACAGTGCAAAACTATAATCTCATGCGTATAGCGAGTCGCTAGTATTAAGCACTGTGTAAAATATTAGACATTGTAGAAGAAACTTTGAAACTTATAATTTTCTTTCTTCGTATTTGTTATTTTCTTTATTATTTGTCTAGGCTAGAAGTGGCCATTTATTAATAAAATTATTATTTAATTTCTTTCTTTATTATTCATGTTATAACCGCGAACCAACAGATACTGGAAAGTATGCTTTAAGTTTTAGGTTTGTAACATGGAAATGAATTTTAAAATTAATGAGATTTTTCACGTCAGATTTCTTAGATGTCAGCCGTCAAACTATAGTTACATTTCAACATAAGTTAAGATTAGCAGCAATTAAGTCCCTAGATAAGTCAAATGTAAAACTAGGTGGTTTAAATAAAGTAGTAGAAATCGACGAGTCTTTGTTTATTAAAGTAAAACACTAGAAGAGGAAAGATTTGAACTAATGAATCTAAAGTGGTATAAGCAACTCAAATTCCCATAATGGAACATAGTAATGTATTTGATACATTAAAGAATAAAAAAAATAGTTTCACTCCAAAAAAAGAGGTAGAAAATCGATTGAATACAGCTTAATTAGAGAAATCTAAAAATTTCTTAAATTTCTTAAAACATCTAATTTACTTGTGAAATTTGTAAAATACAATTTTGTTGCCATCATTTAAAATAAAATTTTGCAGGTACACAAAATTTGCCACATATGTGACAAGACCCTCTTTTTTTGTTTTACAAATTTTTTTTAATTTACTTCTCCTAATAAGTCAATTAATAAACAAATTAAAAGCTCGAACAAATTAAAAATTAAAAAAAAAACAATGACAGCTTACTTGAGCTAATTGTTCACTAGATTCGTCAGCACTTTTGAATCGTCTGTCTACAATGTAAATACCATAGGTGTCAGGATCAGTGATGTGCTCTTCCATGAAACATCCAAAGCCAGACAAATTAGTGGTTATACTTGGAATGCCCATGACGGTGCACTCAGCTGGAGTGTATCCCCACGGCTCGTAGTATGACGGAAAGACTCCCATGTGACAGCCTCTCACAAACTCCTCGTAGTCCATGGCCAACAAGGGACTTGTGGACTTTAAAAACTCTGGATGAAATATGACTTTGACTCGGTCGTACCGATTGTTAAACAGTTGACATTTTCTCAGCGCACACAAAATCGGATCTACAGAATCATCGACCACATTGTGAGTGCAAATGGGCGGCAATCCATGCCGCTGAATCGACGTGTACACACACTTTTTGAGCTCGATTATGTCCTCGTTGCCAAGTATGGTGTCACCGTGTGGCAAGTCACCTTTAAGACAAGCCTCGTAAATCCTCTTGCCAAGCTCATTCTGCAAATTGTGCACAGTCTCTCTCAATTGTTTGCTGATCGCTTGACCCTTCAGCGACTCGACATTGAAGCTTGCTGTGTTAGTCGGAAAGATAAGAAAAGCAATTACGGTCATGTCCGAATTGGCCGATCTCAGCTTGTGATTTAGTCGGGCCAATGACTCGATGAACATGTCCACGCCTTTGTTCGAGAATTCATAGCGTCCAGCTGAGAAAATGTACAATGTTTTGTCAAGGTCAAAGTCGTAGTGGCCGTAAAAGTGACCACGAATGAAATTGTTTATTTTTTCTTTTGAGAGAGCGTGCAAATTTTGAAATTCGTGCAGGGCACTAAATTTTTTGACACTGAGACCATTTGGCGTGATTATGTCAGGCTTGCGCTTCAGCAAATGATCGGCTTCGTAGCTGGTTATTTGGGAGACAGTGGTGAACACGTGAGCACAGTGAGCCGAGGCTCGTTCGATGCAGTAGCGATGGTAGATGCCGCGATCGCCTGCCTCTTTGTCCAAATTGAAATTGTCCAGGTTGTTGTAGAAGTCGCAGTGGCCGGCGCACAAATATCGACCGAGCAGAGTTGCGTGTGTGGTGAATATGGTGGCGACGTCTAGTTGACGCATCCGGGCCATCATCAGACCCACGCCAGCGTTCCACTCGTGAAAATGACTGATCACATATTTGGGCTCCGAGCCGAGCTGATGCAAAAACTCGCCAATGAACCACGTGACCAAAAAGCCAAACACAATGGCATTGTTTGCCTCAAAGTCCATGTCGGGCGCTCCGATGTGAGTCGACTTCCACAACTCGGCCTTCCACTCGGCCAAATGCCACATGGCCGTCTTCACATCGAACAGCACCACCTGTGGATAGCCCTCAATTAGCCAGTTGCCGTACACCACTCCGATGCCTTGGGATCGCATCGCGTTTATTGTGGATCTGAGCGCGCCTATCTCCGGCTCTTTGATCTCCACCTCGGTTCTTACCTGAGCTTCGTTCAGTGGACCCACAGCTATGTAGTTGTCGCCAAACTCCAGCTTGGTCGTTGGCACCTTGCTTCTGATCACCGTGTAAATGCCGCCAACTAAATTAAAATTAAATTAACATGAAGGACAAAAAAAAACGAGAGACAACCTTTGTTTGCCACCTCCCAGGCCACTTCGATCAGCCATTTGTTTATGTCGTAGCAGTGGTTGCCTTCGTCCAAGCAGCTCTCGAATGTGATGCCTTCCAAAGCACGCAAAGTGCTCGCTGCTCGTTTAATCTTACCTTTGGACATGGTGTTATTTTTTGTTGTTCTTTTCACAAGATAATAATGATATAAAAATCTAAACAAACAACAAAAAAAATTTCTTTTTTTTGGAATACTTTTAAAGGGAAAATTTTATAATTTTTCTTTATTGCGAACATTTGTTGCGTAGTTTAGGTCGGGCATACGCAGTTTTTTTGTTGTTGTTTCTACTTAGAGTTTATTTTAAACATCAACAAATTCCAGGCACACCCCATACAAGGATAAGAGTTTTTGTTTGGTAAATACTCTATTAATAGTTTAAAACTAGAGCTGCATACATTCATCGCTAAGCAATGCAAAGCTAAAAGATCTCGCTTTTTTTCTTGTTGTTTTTGCTGCTGTTCGAATGCAATTCCTAAAGCGCTTTTATTTCTATGTGAAGCGAACATTTTGTTTTTTTTCTTTTCTCTTAATATTAAAATTTTAATTTTGGAATACTTTATGCCAATAAAAAAAGCGTCTTGATCTAGTATAATACAATATTTGATGTTTATAAAAAATTCGCTTATTATTTTTTTATAATGCTATGAAGAAAAAAACGCTTCAAAATTGACAAAATGTGAACCTTTTAAATCCTAGATAAAAAAAACGTTAATAAAATATAAACTCTTGTATTATTAATTAAACATTGATAAGAAAAAATCTTCTTAAAAAAATTTGGGTTGTTGCTGTAATTTTCAAGTAAATGAGAAAATGAGCTGGATAAAACTCGCCAAAATATCAACAAACATATGGTTATATTTATAAACGCTATTTTGAGATATGAATAAAATTTTGATATTTATCTACACACTTACCACTGATTGAATGAGGCTTGATTTTGAATTTTTTTATTTAAATTTTTGTCTAAAAATAGAAATTTTGACTCTTTTTTTAGAAATGAAAAATTCATATATAAAAAGATAAAATAAAAAAAAATTATAGCTAATTTAAAATAAATAAATGGCAGATAACGATTTGTACCAGTCGGTTGTGCTTGACTATTTTGACTCAATCAAAAAAGATATTGATGACAAATATGATACTTTCGAGGAAACTAGTCGTTTGGACATAAATTTGACAAAAATTGAACAAATACGCTCTCAGTACTTGGACATAATTGATTTCTATCAGGACCAAGCATTGGATACGATCAAAACAATGGACCAAAATTTGAGTGATAAGAATGAGATTTTGTCATCAGTGTTCGAACATGATTTTTTGGTCTATTTAAAGTCTTACCACTCAGAAGACAAAGACAAATGCTTTGGAAAGCTTGTTCTATTCAAAAAATTTGAGCCACTTGAAAAAATTGAATTTATCAAGTAAATTAAATTTATTAATTAATAAAATTAGAGGCAACAAAAAAAATAATATTTTTAGTAAATTTGAGCCATGTATGAAAATAGAAATACTTGACAAGGTAACTGTGAAGTTAATTCAAAAATTAAGTATTCTTTATGTATTTTTTGCTTGAAGAAAACATTGGACTCGATTCTTCTATTGATGAAACTTGACAAGGCTATTGAAAGTCCAGAATTGATTAAGTCAGGCGTCCGCCACGATGTCTGGATGAAATCTGAACTAAGCAAAATCGACAATCAAATCAACCGAGACGAATACACAAAGCTAAATTTTGAATGTTTTAAAATTTCCTCTCTGCAAGACAATGTATTTAAGGAATACAAAAATTTAGCCGAGCTTTGCTTTGGTCAGTGTTGTCTGAACCTGTTTACCATCGATTCATTCAAGGGTTTGAGTAATCTCAGAATTTTGCAGCTTCATGGCAACGGAATTGATTATCTGCCACCACAGATATTCCAAGAGCTTCACAATTTGATCGAAATCGAATTGCACTTCAATTGCCTCATAGACATTGAAGAAAATCTTTTTTCCAACTTGACCAATTTAGAATATGTTGGCCTAGGCCACAACCAAATTGGTTTCATTGAGAACAATTCATTTAGTTCATTGGCAAAATTAAAGAGACTGGACCTGCATGCCAATTGCTTGAGGAAAATAAAGAAAGAATGGTTTTGCAAATTGGAAAATTTAGAGATGTTAAATTTGAGCAGAAATTTTGAAAATTCTAGTCATGGATTTTTTTTCACATCAGATTTGTTTGAATCGTTGACTAATCTAAAAACACTTCACTTTTCTTACAACACCCTTGAACATTTTGAAATCAATCTCTTTGATAATTTGAAAAATTTGCAAAATTTAGACCTGGTCAAGTGTTCATTGAGGAACAAGATAAACAAAGACATGTTCAAAAATTTAAATAATTTAAAACAATTGCATTTGGATTCAAATGACATCCAGCACTTAGAACCAATATTTGGCAACATGGACAAAATGGAGTTTTTTTCATTGTCCTACAATAAATTTGAGTCGTTTGCGGACAATTTTTTTGCAGCGTTTCACAAACTCAAAATTCTCGATCTTCACAACAATAATTTAAAAGTGGTCAAAAAAGAATGGTTTGACAGTATGAACCAACTTGAACAATTGCATCTAAATTGGAACAGAATTTCAAGTTTAGAAGTTGATGTTTTCAAAAAACTCACCAAATTGAAACATTTGGCCATTCAAGACAACCAAATTAAATCTTTCAAAAAAGAGGCTTTGAACGGTTTATCCAATATGGAACTACATTATGATGACGAGATAGAGATGAACACAATTATTGATGATTATCATAAAAGAAATATAAATCTAATACCTCAAAAATGTAAGAGAAAATTTCGAATTATTGAAGAATAATTTTTTTTAATATTCAATAAAATAAAAAATACAACATTTTGTGCATTTTTGAATTATGAAATCTTGAAATTAATTAAACTCTTTTTAGTAAAACCTCTGCTACAGTACAAATCTCAAATAAATTAAAAGCTAATTAATCTCAAAATATTTAACCACTTCATTGGTGTTTCGTATTTTTTTGGGATTAAATGAATTTCCAAAACTCGCTTTGGGCATTGAGGTTAATGGCTTTTGTGAAATTCAGTACAAAATGATAAAAAGAACAGAAAAAATTCTAAAAAAATTAAATAACTTTTTTTCTAAAGGTTTAAACTTATTTTTGTAAATGCAGCTTAGTGCAACATTCAAAGTTGCATCAAATATCAGGGTCTGCTAAATTTGCAGAGTTTAGCAGAAATTAAATTTCATTATAATCGAGCGTAGTGCATTTTGCAGATTTTTTGCATATCATTACCAGACTTTTACAGTTGATGCAACTTTGAATGTTGCACCACGCTGCATTCACAGAATTAGTTTTAAAATTTTAGAAAAAGTTTTTTAATTTTCTGCACTTTGTTCTGTACTCTTGTAATGAACTTCACAAAACCGGGTAATGCAAAATGGGGTATAGAAAAAAGCTCATGATGCGCTTTTAAGAAATTCAAACCATAAGATGAATCAATTTTTTGGAATCAGAAGTCCTATTAGAGCAAATTCAAAATATAAATAAAGAGACATCATCAACATTAGTTGAAAATGTAGCTCCTATAGCTGATATGGATTCAGTTTCAACCTTAGTCGTTGTCTCAACTCCAGCTATTTCAAGCATTACAATTGAATCAATTGTTGTTAAAAAACGTGGTAGGTGACGCCCACCAAAGACAACTGTTCAAAAATTAAAACCGATTTGAAACCAAGATGAAAACGTAAATTAAACAAAAATTAATTAATAATAAAAACATAAACATTGCATAAAAACAGATTTCGAATGGTGTTTAATGATTTCTTTAGGTCTCATACCAAGAGTAGATTCCAGAAAATTTATTTGCCAGTCGTCAACTTTTCCTCTTAGTTCCGAATATACATGAATCGTCTGAAATTCTTGACATAAATTGTTTTCATTTGAAAAATATTTGAATTTTAAAAGAACTAGTATTTTCTTGGTCCAGTGATAAATATTTTGTTAAGGAAATCTAAATCGAATGAAAGAATGGCACCCGTTATTCCATTTAAATTGCTCACTAATGTTTAGCGTTCTTTTTGTCAAGATTTTCAGGAAATTCTTTTCAGCTGATATGGTCTGATCGCAAATTTCAACGTCTATGATTTGGCCGGCCAACTTCGCGGTCCAAATATTTGGCCGCCGGCCTGACCGCCTTATTTTGGCCGCGTCTGGACCGCCCAGGCTTTACTGCCGCCCAACACTACTCAGTACCATGTATCGTAGCAACACTGTATATAATTTTCTAAATATTATTTTTACAAGTCAAAATTGACTTTTCCTTTTATTTTTGAATTAATTTACGGCATACAATTTAGAGTTTTAATTAAAAAAGAATATAGATTTTTTCTGGTTACTTGAAGTTCATGATCATGATCAAATGATCAAAGTTTCATAGATTATAATCTAAATAAAAATGATCAGATTAGCTTTTTTTAATATTTTTTAAATTAAATATAAAATGCTTATTATTTTAATTGAAAAAAACAAACCTTTTTTTATTTTTTGATTTTTCTAAAATCTTTATTACAAAAGTTTAAAGACAAATTTAATATTCATATTTAGGTATCCAAAATATGGCTTATGCTAAAACACGGACCACCTGCTTTTTACTAAAATACGGACCGCAATTTTGTTGCAATTTAAAATATTGATAATTTGAATTTATTGAAATCTAATGTCACAAAATTATATGAAAAAACTCCGGTTTGCGGAAGAATGATTTTTTTTAATTTTAATTTTCAATAAAATAACTAATACAACATTGCACATGCACATTTTTAATTATATACTTGAAATTTAAAAACTAACTCTTGAAAGAAATACTAGATAAAAATCATATAATTTAAGTATTTTTATTTCTCCATAGAATAATCAAATATTTAGTTTTGATTATAAATATTTAGTTTTGATTTTTTAACCTCTTATTAAATCTGTTATACTTAGTGTTAACATTAATCGAAAAGCTGTCTGCTAAAAGGAAATTCTATCTCTCAGAGTAATATTTACAAGCGGTTCTAATAAAAGTAAAAATTGAATAAAATTTTAATTTCAGCAATAGGTTTTCAAAACGTATTCTCGCAGGCAAATAAGAAAAGAAATTAAATTTTTATTACTTATTTCATCAGAGTTAATGGTTAATATAAGTTTTTTTCAAAAGAAAACTTTTTTTCTTGTTCAAACCAATATCAGCTTTATTTTTTAAGACTTACTAAAAAATAATAAAAAAAATTAAATTGAATTTTGACTTGAAAATTTGAAAATTTAACATAAAAAACACATAAATTAAAAAAGTTTTTTGGGTCTCATGTCTACCGATAACTCTGACGACTCTTTTTTGACCGTCTGCAAAAATGCGATCAGAATAATAGTCTCAAAAAACAGATTGGGTTAGGTTGTGAATCGCTTGACCATTCTGAATAGCTTGAAGCAAATTGATAATGGATCAATTATACCTTTTATAAAAACAGTAAGCACCACAAAGATAAATATCTGGCTAATTTCATTCAATGAAACATACAACTTCGCATCTCTAAGTGGACAAAAGATATAAATAATTGACAAACAATGTACAATTGAAGACGCACAATATCCGGAAGCTACCTTCAAATCCTTTGCCTTTAAATCCGTTGGTCTAAAACGAAATTTTTCCGCAGAAAAAATTGCAAAGCATATCATCTCAAAAGGCGTTGGGCATGAAGAGATCGAACAAATTTACGAGGAATATTTCCAAGAAGAAGAATTCAAACACATTTCTAATGGTACATTTCGTGCAAAAATCAAGATAAACGTTTCAAGAAATCCTCTATATAAAAACCTTCTAATCAACTTGGTGGAGCAAACTCAGATTGATGGCAATCCTGTAAACGTCTTCCGGATCGGCGAGACTCGTTGTCTCTACTGCAAGCAAACTGGTCACAAAGTTTTTGACTGCCCGTGCAAAAACGCCGTTTGTTCCAAGTGTAATCGAGCTGGTCACTCATCAGACAAGTGTTCAATGGCTAAAATAATTTTTCAAAAACGATATAATGATTTAGATGACGAAGATGCGGAAAATTTTGACAACAGAATTATAACAGAAATTGAAGTTGATGATACTAATTAAAATGAAGTGCCAACAATTGCCTCTTTGATAGCCGATTTCAGTTTAAGTAAAAATGATAACATGACAGTCCTAGGAAAATCTAACAAATTTTACAAACGAACATTTAATGACACAAGCTTAAATTTAAATGATCAAAGTGAAAATCATAACAAACAAGCAAAGAACGACGAGAGTGTTCGGGAAGTAATGACTGGTTCCGAAGCAGAATATTATATTGAGTCAAACGAAAATGCTGAAATAAAAGATGGGAACAGCAGTACTCTTCACAGATCACTCTGCCCGTACACAATGAGACAAATTCAAGCACGTTTGACAAACAAAAGCAACCAGCAGATCTGGTAGCAAATCCAAGCAATAACAGTGAGAAGAGTTCAAATAATGGAGCAGGAGAAGCGTCGCGGAAGGAATGACCAAGAAGACAAAAAAATCTATTTCAAGAACTAAACCTCTTAATAAAACAAGGTTAGTAATTACACATTGGAATTGTTCTCATCTTCCCAGCAAGATCAGCCTCTTAAGAATTTTTTTGACTCAGTTTTCTCCAGATATACTATTACTTAATGAAATGAAAATTGATTCGAGTGAATCAAATATTTTCTTAGATTTTAATAATTATAGATCAATAAGTAAACCACGCAATAAGCATGGTGGAGGAGTAGCAATTTTAGTTAAGGAAGAATTAGAGTTAGTCCAAGACTTTTCGTATGATGAATTTTCTTCTGAATTACCTTGTATCAAAGTAAATCCAGGAAAAGATTGATTATAAATTTTCAGTTTATATTATCCACCTAATAAACTTCTAAATTTTAATATATTCGAAAAGATAAATAGAAATTGTAAAAATTATGTTCTCGGGGGTGACTTAAACGCCAAAACAAAACAAATAGGATGCAAAGGAGAAAACGAAAATGGATCAATTTTAGAAAGCATTATCAACGAGCTTAATTTCACAGGAATCAATAATAAGTGTCCAACCTTTAACATATTCAATAGGGAATATTTTGAAATTCTTAATTTATTCCTAATCTTAACTTCATTGATTGATAAAATCACTGATTTTAGGGTTCTAAATAATCAGGATATGACCAGTGATCATTTTCCAATTGAGGCATGCATAAATTTTGACTACTCAGATATCCCTAAAACACAACCAAAAAAGCTTATTTATAAAAAAGCAAATTGGTTATTATTCCGTGAGATCCTAAAAGGTCAAAACTCAGGATTAAATTCAGCATCAATTGACGAACTAAATGAAGAAATTACCCAAAAATTAATTTCTGCAGCTCATAAAAGCATTCCATACCAAACAAATAGAATTTTCAAAACAAGTCTCCCACCAAACATTGTCAGTATAATTAAGGAACGCAGGAAAATAAAAAGAATATTTCAAAAAACTTGTTGTCAAAATACTAAGAAAATATTTAACCAAATGACTTCAGAGTTAGGAAACAGCTTAAAAAATTTTTGGAATCAAAACTGGTCTGATTTTATTAAAAAAAATTGGGAAAAATCCGCTTTCAAGTAGACCATTCTGGAAAAAAATTAAAAAATTTCGATTAAAAAAAGAATCTGGATTAAAACCTAGCTTAATCTCTAATAATAACGAAATAGAACTGATGAAGAAAAGACTACCTTCTTTGGTGAGTTTCTCCAAAAAACTTTTAGTCCGAATAATGATCTAATTAATCCCCAAAAAGATAGAGAAATAATTGTTTATAATCTTGAGTTTTTTAATATGGAAAATCAATGCAAATTGACGAGCCTGTTAGCACTAAAAAGATTACATCAGCGATAAAAAGGTTAAAAGAGGAAGCATCTTCGGGACCAGACAAAATTCATAACCTTATGTTAAAAAATGTACCTCAAATTATTCTAAAAGACATTATGTTTCTTTTTAGCTTAAGTCTAAGAGAAAGTAAAATACCGAATGCATGGAAATATTTGCTAACATTACTATGATACCTCAAAAGTCAAATTTAACACAAGACCCGGCTAACTACCGACCAATCAGTATGACAAGCTGTCTAGGAAAACTTTTAGAACGTATTGTCAACTCAAAATTATAACGTTATTTAGAGCAAAACTCATTACTAATTCCAGACCCTGGTGTCCTGAATAGCTGACAACCATCTCCGGTTAACCATTATGTGGTCGATCTGGCTTTTGGTCTTCTGAGCATTGAAATTCACATGAGTAATCATGTGAATGTCTTTGCTGGAAAAAGGTATTGCAAACGCTCAAGTTGTTGATCATACACACTTCGAACAGCCTTTCACAATTGCTGTTCATCTCCTCATCCAGCCCAACGTAACCTGTACTTCCGCACTATGTTCTCTAGCGGTGCCGACTGTGAACTCAGGTAGAGCTTTGCTTTTGTCAGGCCCACTCTCCTGCGACCCGCTAGTTGCTGCTATCTTCTAATGTGAAAACGGTTGAGTTTGGCATAATCATCATCGCTTCAAGTCCATGTCTCAGCTCCATAGAGGATTGTAGACAGCACGGTAGCCTTATCCACCCTGCCTTTGGTTCTGGTACTAAGCGCCGTCTGGTTCCACACAGCCTTCCTAAGTTGATGGAATTTGAAGGCTCCGAGACTTATCCTCCTTCGCGTCTCCTCGGCACTGGTGCTTTTGCTTGACACCGTGCTTCCCAGGTATACAAATTTGTCGACTCTTTCCAACGGGTCTCCACCGAGTCTTGTATCCTCAGCATCACAATTAGCCGTCATCCACTTGGTCTTCCTAGCATTTATCGTCAGTCCCCACTGCCAAGTTTTAACCTCAAGCTTCCTAACACATTCTGTGAGTATCTCCATGCTCTCACAGATAAGCACTAGATCATCGGCATACAAAAGCGCGTTAACACGAAGCGTACCGCTGACCTGACTGTGTTTTTCTTCCATCAGGCATCAGGAAATCTACTTGCAAACCATTCCGTCCATACCCTTCAATGTCTCCCCGATCACATAGTCAATTTAGACCTTGAAGAGTGCCGGTGATAGCAAACACCCCTGTCGAAGCCCAGATAAGACTTCAAACAAACTTGTGAGGTCTCCGCAGACACGCACCGCAACTTCCGTCACTTCGTACAACGCACCAATCAGGCTTCTCAGTTTGTGCGACACTCTATAATGCTCCAAGACACCGAGCAGGGCTTCTCTGTTGACGGTATCATAAGCCGCTTTTAAGTCCACGAAACACAAGTTCATCGGTGTTTTCTTTCTCCTGGCCATCTCCATTATCCTTCTTAGAATAAATATCTGGTCCGCACATCCTCTATTCCTCCTGAAGCCTCCTTGCATCTCTGACAGCCTGCTGTCTACGGTTCTCACGATTCTATCGAGGACTATATGAGGAAAGACCTTGCCAACAATACTTAACAAACTTATACCTCTATAGTTCTCACACTCACTGCTGTCACCTTTCTTGTGCAAAGGTACAACCACGGCTCTCACCCAATCGCTTGGCACTTTCTCTTGGTTCCATACCATTTTGAATAGCTTATGAAACTCTTCTACTAGTACAGGCTCTCCTGCTTTTACGATTTCTGCGGGAATTCTATCGAACCCTGGGGCTTCCCGTGTCTTCAGAGCTCTGATAGCAAATTTGATTTCACTCAGTTCAGGAACCGGTTCATCTTCTTCGCTGTCATTCTCAATGGTGCTAACTAAGGTGTGTGTTTCCAGTTTACGTCCCACATTAAGCAATTCTTCGAAATAGTCTCTCCACCTTTCCTTTATTTCCCCACAGTCTTTGAAAACGGACCCATCCTTCTTCCTCAGCTGGCTCGTTTGCACCTGCTTAAGACCCCCTATCTCGCGGATCGTCTGGTACACAGCCCTTGTGTTATTAGCCGCGGCATTTGCTCAAAATCCTTGGCCTTTTTATGCCAGTACTCCTTCTTAGCTATCCTGACCAGTCTTGTGTAAAGCTTGTTTAGTTCGTGGTACCGGTTTATATCGGCTTCCTTTTGGCTTCTGGTAACGGCACTTCTTACCTTTCTGAAGACTTCGGCTTTTTCTATGATAGCTTTCAGAGCTTCATCGTTCATCAACTCATTGCGCTGCTTCTTCTTTCGTCCACATGCTTTTTGACCAACCTAACTTAAGGCTGTCCTGAAACGAGCCCAGCCCTGCTCGAGATCTTCACCTTCGTCGCTAAAAACACTGAATTTGTTTTTAAGCTCTATCTGGAACTCGTATTTCTTGAGGCTATGACTTAGTTGCTCCACGTCTAGACATGAAAATGGCCTATCTTTCGAGAGTCTTATCTTAAGTCTTATCCTGCACGTCGCCGCCAACGAGAAGTGATCCGTGGTTCCGAAGTCTGCTCCAGCCCAGATCCTGGTGTTCTGAATAGCTGACAACCATCTCCGGTTAACCATTATGTGGTCGATCTGGCTTTTGGTCTTCTGAGCATTGAAATTCACATGAGTAATCTTGTGAATGTCTTTGTGCTGGAAAAAGGTACTGCAAACGATCATGTTGTTGACCATACACAGTTCGAACAGCATTCCACCATTGCTGTTCATCTCCTCATTCCGCAGTCCATGCTTTCCAATGACGCCCCCCCATACCTCACAATCGTTGCCGACCCTGGTGTTAAAATCACCAATCAGGAACACCATGTCTCTTTTAGGTACCTTTTGCATAACGGCTTGTAGCTGTCCATAAAAGCTCTCCTTTTGCTCTAATGTTGCCTCTTCTGTTGGTGCGTAGCAACTAACAATCGTTGTTGCAACATTCCGCGAGCTAAATTTGATCCAGATAATGCGCTCATTCACTGCGCCCCAGGCTGTCAAAGCTCCTATGTGGCGCCGTCGCACTAAAACTGCAACGCCACCGTATGCCTCCTCTGACTCCTCAACTCGAGAATAAAAGACCTCGTAGTCTCCTATTCTCCGTCTACCGCTGCCCTTCCTCTTCGTTTCGCTGAGGCCGCATATATCTAGATTATAGGTCTCCATCGTCCTGAATATAAGGGCCTCTCTTGCGTCCGACTCAGGTCCCATTGTTCGGACGTTGACGCAGCCAATTTTGGTCTTGGCTGTTGGTCGAATTACTCCCAATCGCCGCTGTGTTCTTCCACTAGCTGGCTTCCTCTGCCGGCTTTCACCAGTCGGCATCATTCCCGATGAATTGCTTGCTTTCCGACCTGTTTGGCCTCTTACATCTCTCGTTTTCATAGCGAATTTGCTTGCGTTAAGCGATTAGGTTGCTAGCCCAAAGCGCGATGCACTGGCAGTACCGATTGGCAAGCGACTCGATAGTGATTCTGATCTCCTGCGTCGGCCAGACAAATTTTCAAAAATTTATTTCAAATAAATAAAATAAATAGTGAATACTCTCTTCTCTTTGCTGATGACTTGGTCACATTTTATATTTTTAAGAAAAAAGGGAAATCTAGAAAATAAGATTTGTACAGCGAGGTCGAAATTTGTACAGCAGTTCTGAGCCGGAACAGCAGAAATCATTTGTTAGAGCCGATCAAAAAACAAAAGAGTTCTTTTGACGATGATGCAAGAAATGCATTTGATTATACTAGTATTTTTGAGCAGAGCCGGTACGATCACTTGGTGAAAGAAAGATTTATCACCGGTCTGAGTGAAAAAGCCGTGTTTTGGAGAGTCAATGTTTCGAATCCAAAAACATGCTCTGAGGCGTATGATTTGGTGGTTTAAACATTGCCAGACTTCAAATTTTAAACAAAACCAACAAAATCAGCTCGTCAAGAAAAAGACGGGAAACCAGAAAAATGGTTACAAAGAGGTCCATAAGCATGTAAGATGGAAGAACCAAACCGGCCAGCAGGCTGCTAAATTATGTCAGTTCTGCGGAAAATATAGTCATTTGAGATCGGACTGTTTCTTGAGGAAAAAACATATGAATGCTGTCAACCCCGAAAAACGAAAACAAACTGTTCCATCGGCCCTGCAGAGAAAAAAGAAATTGTGTCTGTACTGTGGAAAGTCAGGACATTAGTCAGCAGACTGTTATTCCCGAAAGAATCAAATGAAAATGTTTACGTTAGGAAAAATAGAACAAAAACATCAAAATCGGTCTAATCAGTTAATTCAAGAAGTCGGGAATGAAAATAAGAAACAGTTGGGTCAAGTTAAAAAATTAAAAATGTATTCTGAAACACCGGTTAATACCTGTTATCGAACATTGATCGATGAATTGATGGCGAGTCAGGAAGGGAAAAATTAACTGGAATTGAATGCAGCACCGTTAGGTCCTGTTAAGGAGACGCACCTCAAGCCGAGCAGACCGAAAGAAGAAGAAGAAGCCGTTCAAAGGAAGAAGCCGTTCAAAAAGAAGAAAGCACCAGTGAACAGCAAAAATCACTGGTACACCCCAAAAGGGCCCGGAAACCTTCTGATCTATTACAGAAAAAGAGACTTCAGTCTTAATTATTAGAACCTACCGAGCAGTACAGACGAGTGGAGCCAGGCACAACAGCGACAGAACCAACGGAAAAGAGGATACTCAGAGCACCTCTCGTAGCTACGCAACAAACCAAAGCGTTTGTGTGTTTGTTGCCCGTCTCAGTATCCTGCCCCAATTCACAACTGGCCGTATTGGTTGGCAGTCATCAAGGCCACGATACGCCGCAGATAGGATCTACAGCCACAAGCGAACCAGTGTCGCATACTCCGCAAATCGTGGTTCATTTGCTTACGGATGAGCCATTAAGTGATATGCTCGGTCACGTTCAAGGTCTGTTAGGAACCGGAAAAACTACGGAAAGATCGTACACCTTTTTATTTTTGTTTAATTTTTTGTATTTTGCTTCCCTGAACGTCAGGAGCCGTTCTCCCACGGCAAGGGAGTAATGTAACACCCCCTCCAGCAGACCCCGGTCTTCTGGGGCCTTGCTGGATTTCTTTAAAAATTGATGTTACTTTTCCTTTCTATTATAATAAAGAAGTAAGAGAAGAAACAAACTTTTATTTTTCTCTCCCTCTCTCTCTTTTTAATTATTTAATAGCGCATGCTATTAAAGACTTAATAAAAATATTGTCAAACAAAAAATGGGTTCGTAATTATTAGACACTAGGAAACCTATATAAATCTTTTCGGATCGGATCTATAATTAATTACTCTTTTCCGTGTCTGAATTCATTTTCGGAGACAAACATTAAAAAAATTCAAGCCTTACAAAACTCAGCAACTCGTTTTATACTTAAACTAAAATATGATACTCCTTCCAATATTCTGCATCATGAGGTCTTTAATAAACTTAAATTCTTAATTGTCTCGAATCGACTTTTTGAATTAAGCGAAAGATATGTAGCGGGAGGACTGCGTCATTCTGTTCGATTGGTTACCAAGCTGGTTGATGAATATAAAGCGGGTTTTGAATCAAATTATGTTGAATACCCGACTCCATTGTGTAATTGCTACCTTACTATTTCTTCTTTTGTTACTGAATCATCAAATATTTAAAAATATGAACTCTGTTACTGTCTATCAAAATTGATCTAATTTTAATTTTTTAATTTTAATATTTATCTACTTTTTAACTTTTATTATTTTTACTTTATTTTTTTCCTATTTTTTGTTTTTATTTTATTTTATTTAACTTTATTTTAATTTTAATTTTTTTTTTTTTATCTGAAGGAGCTTTAGCTCGGTACAGATATACAAATAAATAAATAAATAAATATTTGAATTTTAAAAGAACTAGTATTTTCTTGGTCCAGTGATAAATATTTTGTTAAGGAAATCTAAATCCAATGAAAGAATGGCACCCGTTATTCCATTTAAATTGCTCACTTATGTTTAACGTTCTTTTTGTCAAGATTTTCAGGAAATTCTTTTCAGCTGATATGGTCTGATCGCAAATTTCAACGTCTATGATTTGGCCGGCCAACTTCGCGGTCCAAATATTTGGCCGCCGGCCTGACCGCCTTATTTTGGCCGCGTCTGGACCGCCCAGGCTTTACTGCCGCCCAACACTACTCAGTACCATGTATCGTAGCAACACTGTATATAATTTTCTAAATATTATTTTTACAAGTCAAAATTGACTATTCCTTTTATTTTTGAATCAATTTACGGAATACAATTTAGAGTTTTAATTAAAAAAGAATATAGATTTTTTCTGGTTACTTGAAGTTCATGATCATGATCAAATGATCAAAGTTTCATAGATTATAATCTAAATAAAAATGATCAGATTAGCTTTTTTTAATATTTTTTAAATTAAATATAAAATGCTTATTATTTTAATTGAAAAAAACAAACCTTTTTTTATTTTTTGATTTTTCTAAAATCTTTATTACAAAAGTTTAAAGACAAATTTAATATTCATATTTAGGTATCCAAAATATGGCTTATGCTAAAACACGGACCACCTGCTTTTTACTAAAATACGGACCGCAATTTTGTTGCAATTTAAAATATTGATAATTTGAATTTATTGAAATCTAATGTCACAAAATTATATGAAAAAACTCCGGTTTGCGGAAGAATGATTTTTTTTAATTTTAATTTTCAATAAAATAACTAATACAACATTGCACATGCACATTTTTAATTATATACTTGAAATTTAAAAACTAACTCTTGAAAGAAATACTAGATAAAAATCATATAATTTAAGTATTTTTATTTCTCCATAGAATAATCAATGTTTGCTTCAATATTTATTTTTGAATCAAATTTCTTTCCCTGAAATATTTTGAAGAATAAAATTATTTTTCTTACTTCTTATATTCGAATTAATTTCCGAAAATAATTTTCCTAAATAAAGAAAATTTTTTATAAATATTTAGTTTTGATTATTTAACCTCTTAATTAATCTGTTGAGAGAATTAAAAAAGAATTTTTAATTTTTATTGCATAATTTAATCAATATTTTCTTTTTTCTCGATATCTATTTTTTTAATCAATTTTAGATATTTTTTAAAATTAATTTTAGCTTGTTGAAAATTTTCTAAGAAATAATTCATTAAATAATTGAAAAGTGGGGTTTATTTTTTGGATGTTCAGCAAATATTTTATTAATCAATATAAAAAGTAACTAATTTTAATTAAAAGGTAATAAATCTCAATATTTTTGTTAAATTAAACAATTCCATTTGCAAAAGTAAAATAATTCTTGAATGGGAATTAAATAATAATTTTCAAAAATTTTATTTTTTTAAGATATGATAAATGAGGAATTCAAAAATTAAATTGTACAGTTTTCGATATCTTTATTGTATAAACTAAGGAAAAACAATTGAACTAATAGTGAACACGATAATTAATTTAATTTTGAATATTGTTGAAGAATCACAAGTCAAAGAAACTTCTAATATATGAGCCATAGTTTTCTAACTCATTCATCATTAGTTGTTGCAATCGACATTTTTAAATAAATAAGTCTGTTAAACCTTCTCACATATCTATTTCAGTTTATTTTTTTTATTTTTTTCTCTAAATATGTAAAAAAGAAAAAACCTCAAAATGATCCATTTGCATCAATTAAGATTTAATTCAAAATTTAGTGAACTTATTAGTTTGAAAAAAAATTATAATATTCTTTCATTTTGTATTGTACTGACGTGTACAATTTTCATATTGTTTTAGGCCTTAAATAAATAAAAATTTTAAGAAATATAATTTTTTGAGTGCAATTTTACTTTTTAAAAATTAAATTTTTAGTCAATTTTAATTATAAACTTTTTTTTTGTTTTATTATTTTAAAAGTTAATGGTTAATATGAGTTTTTTTCAAAAGAAAACTTTTTTTCTTGTTCAAACCAATATCAGCTTTATTTTTTAAAACTTATTAAAAAATAATTAAAAAAATTAAATTGAATTTTTATTTTATTTCTTCATTAGATTTTTAATAAATAAAAAAAAAATTGATGACTGAAAATATTAACTCTTTTTTGGCTTTAATTTAAAATATGTAGAATTTTTTTTCCATAAAATGTCATTTTGTTTGGGCTCATTGTGTTCATATTTAGGCATAAGCTATTTTATCTTTTCTTTAAGCTTTTTTTAGAATTTATTCCAAATATGTTAAAAAATACTAAATTAAAAAAAATTATTTTATTGAGAAAAATTATTTTTCTATTTTTTCTAGGATTTTATATTCTACTTTTGTCATTTAGAATTTTTGATAAATTTTTTTTCAAATTACACATTATTTGAAGTGTTTTTTATTATTCTCAATTTTAGTTAAAAATCAAAATTTAACGCTTAATTTATGAAACGATTAAAGGTAGTTTTCTTTAAAAATAAATGAAAACTTATCATTTTGATCAAAACCATATGCTGGAAAATATAGAGACTTTACAATTCGAGATTCAATGTTATACTTAGTGTTAACATTAAACGAAAAGCTGTCTGTTAAAAGGAAATTCTATCTCTCAGAGTAAAAAATATGCTTATTTACAAGCGCTTCTAATATAAGTAAAAATTTAATAAAATTTTAATTTCAGCAATAGGTTTTCAAAACGTATTCTCGCAGGCAAATAAGAAAAGAAATTAATTTTTTATTACTTATTTCATCTTATTTGTATTAAGTATTTTCTAAAATTCTTTTCAAGAAAAATTTCTAGGAAAAATTATTTAAATCGAAATTTTATAATGTTATAATATTTTTAAATTTAGGGACTTAATTTACCATTTTTAGAGAAAAATTAATACCTTTTTCCCTTGTTGGCTTTGGCCCAGGCAATAAATACCAAATAATAGGTGAATGCGGCATTAAACCTTGAGATTTTTTTCCGAAATTTAAAAATAAAATTAATATTTTTCTGATTTTATTTTTAAATTCAATTACCGGATAAAATTTAAAATTCAAAAAAAAAATTTATTTTTCATTAAATTTGAAGCTCTAATGTGATCTCATAAATGATTATTTAACCAGTATATAGATTTTAAAACGGTTCTAAAACCGGTTTTGAGATCAGAACCGGTCTACCAGCCCTAGTTCAAAGGAATCATTGTTCCGCAGTACCCAAGCGACCCTGTCACAGTAAATCTAAATCATCATCATTTTATAAAGGAAAAAAGAATTTTAAATTAAAAATTATTCCAAGCCAAATCTTTAATTTACTTTATGTTAAATTGAGTAGAAATTTCAATGTTTGATCAGATAAATGATGAAAATGATGCTTTAAAAATCAAATACCAGAATAATGACGAAATAACATAGTTAAATAGTATTCGACCCGTGGTTTACTTGTAAATCTGATATTTGGGTTCAAATGCATATCGCATGGCGAATGTTGTGACTTAATGAACTTTTATAATCTTTTAGATGTTCTAAACCTTGATAAAAATGTTTATATTCTTGACTTTAGTGTCAAATTTGGCTATTCATTAAATTTTGGGAAGTCAAGATTATTTTTTTAGACTGTTTTAATTCAAATAAATTGTAATAATTTTTTTAATAGAAGAGACAAATTTAAAATTTGTAAAATTTTGCTTACTTTATCTAAAAACAGATCTGATTTATCTGCACACTTAAATTTTCTGTTTTCTGGATGCCAGAATTTTTAACTTTGCAGGGAACTGCAGAACAATAATGAAAATTTTGATGCAAAATCATATATCTTATAATTTTTATTCTTATGGAATAAAATGCTAGTGTTGGGCGGCGGCCAAGCCTGGCCGGTCCAGACGCGGCCAAAATAAGGCGGCCAATTTGGCGGCCAGGCCGGCGGCCAAAAATTTGGACCGCGGAGTTGGCCGGCCAAATCGTTGACGGCCGGCCAAATGTACGGCCAATTTTAATACGGGCGGCCACTTTGGCGGCCAGACCGGCGGCCAAAATTTTTGGACCGCGGAGTTGACCGGCCAAAACATAGACGGACGGCCAAATGTACGGCCAACCCTTAAACGGGCGGCCACTCTGGCGGCCAGAAAAAATCAGCGGCAAAAAATTTCATTGAGAAAGATTTTGATGTTCTTTTATGTTTCTAATCTGGAGAAACAAGAAATTTTCAAATATTACATTTAAATCTCTAATATTTTTTCATAATAAAAGAAAAAAAATTTCAAAAATTTGGCCTTTTCAAGAAAAATTATTTTTTTTTTAAATTTAGCATTTTCTTATAAAATAAAACTTTTGGCAAATCTTTAACATTTTTCAGGTTATGGTCTGATCGCAAATTTCAACAATTTGGCCGGCCAACATCGTGGTCCAAAAATTTTGGCCGCCGGCCTGGCCGCCAGAGTGGCCGCCCGTTTAAGGGTTGGCCGTACATTTGGCCGTCCGTCTATGTTTTGGCCGGCCAACTCCGCGGTCCAAATTTTTTGGCCGCCGGCCTGGCCGCCAAAGTGGCCGTCCGCCATTTTAACCGTCCGTCTAGGCGGTCTTGTTCACGGTCAAAAAAAATTTTGGCCGCATTAATGGCCGTTTGTACGGTTACCAACACTATAAAATGCCCATTGAGTTTTATAAAAGAAGTCTCTTTATAAACTAGTAAAGCGTTTTTATATTTCTTGGTCATTTTGGCGAACATCTTCTGGATGTCAATAAGAATTTTTAACTCTGCAGGGAATTGCAGAACAAAAAAATGGATAAAAAATAAAAAACTTGACAACTTTATAATTTTTTCTAGAAACTCGATTTTAGTCTTTTGCTACAGTTTACAGAGCAAATTTTTTTAGATTTTTCCTCTGTTTTAATTTAGGACTTTTTGTATTAAGATCGAACTATTAAGGTTAATAAAAAGGAATGAGCTCAAATTTTTTTCTGCCAAGTAATTGCTTTAAGCTTTTTCAACAAGTTTTGAAAATGATGAAAGAGTAAAGGTATAAATTAAAGATAATTGTTAAAATATTGATGTGTTTGTTATTAGACTGGGTTGAATATTTAATCCCAGAGTTTAAATTAGCAAACAAATTAAAAACCTTAGAATTACATAAAATAAAGTTAGATTAAAAAATTATAATTATTTATAAATTAAAAACTCATAAACAAAGAAATCAAATTACAATAAACTATTGAAATACAATACTCATGAAATCTCAAAACTTAAACAAAAAGTTGTATTGATTTTTTTACTAAATTTTAGTAAATTTAGATTTAAAAGTTTATCATTGTTGATTATTGATTACTTTAATTCATTTATTAAGTCCATACTGTCAAATAATATTTTTATTTGAAAAAAAAATAAAAAATAAATTCTCTTTTATAATGGTAATTCTAAAATAATGTTCTAATATTCAAAATTTTTTTATAAAAATAAGAAACTTATTTCGTTATTTAAAACATTCTAACTAGGTCTTTTAAAAAACTCTTTTTTTTTTTAATATACAAAAGAGATTATATAATAATTAAATGACATCTTTTCCGTTGCATCACTAAGGGTTTTAAATTTATATAGGATGAAAATTTGCAGAATACGCACAGATTTTGCAGGCTTTCGCAGTAGGAGAAACAAAAGTTGTTTCACTTTTTTTCACTTTTCATTTTCAGAACAAGTTTTGACCATTAGAACAAAAGTTATAATAATTTTTTATTTTTGTCCTGGAAGTTTTGAATGAAATTTCACAATACCAGAATCAATTAAAGATTAATTAGAAAAAAAATGTTTAATTTAAAATATTAAACATTTTATTTTTAATTAAATAAAGAAATAAAAAAAGCTTACTTCACAGTTTTATTTAGATTTTAATTAATTAAGTTTTTATCATGAACTTCAAGTTGCCGATTAAATATTAAAAATAAACCAAAAAAATTTTTTTTGCAGAAATATAAAAAAATTCTTATTAGATTCCAATGATTGAAAAATTTTACCCAAATACTCAACCTCCAGAAAGATGATGCGTATCAAAGAATAAAAACGATCTAATAAATTTTATTTTTATTTTAGAAGGTGTTTAACTTGTTTGTTTTTAATAAGCTAAAACAGTGCTCTGAGATTTTGGATGTTTTCTCTATCATT
Source organism: Brachionus asplanchnoidis (assembly GCA_025491095.1). Classification (NCBI taxonomy): domain Eukaryota; kingdom Metazoa; phylum Rotifera; class Eurotatoria; order Ploima; family Brachionidae; genus Brachionus; species Brachionus asplanchnoidis. The sequence continues at coordinate 41,804 of JAILYF010000109.1, read as the reverse complement.
TGATTTAAAAAAGGTGGTTTTTTAATTTGAATTTTAAACAAGATAAGAAAGAATTTTGTAGAAAGCAACAAAAAAAATAGTTTGACTGTAAAGAAAATTTGATGTTTGACATACTAATAAATTAATTTTAGTTGAAAAAAAGATTTTTTTTTAAATAAAAGAAAAAGCAAGTGTATCTAAACAAAATATTCAATTTAAATTAAATTTAAAATTTGTTTGTTTTTTTCATGAACAATAATGTATAAGATAAATCAGTGATAAAAAAAATAATTGTTTTATGTCTCTTAACAAAATATTCACTAGCCATTTGAATGATTTATGAGCAACATTTTTTATTCTTTTTTTCTCTCTCTCTCTATTTCTCTAAATTTAATTTTTCATTTCATGCAAATATTTATCAATGAATCATTGCAAGTCAATAAAGGTTATCTATTTAATTTTTGTTTAGTTTTCCTGAATTGTATTTTTCTCTAAAAGCCTCAATTCCAGTTATTAACCTAATTTCTTAAAATCTCCTAATAAAAAAAAGCTTACAAACGATAAAATTTTTTTATTTGCCTCAAATGGCTTCTATTCTTAAGTGCTTGAAGATATTAAAAATTGGTCGCAAAACACTAATCTTCAACGGGGGGTTGTTTTTCCGATCAATTAAGCCAACTATTAATTGCTGCTAACAATTCGGAATTGTCTAAGAATAATTTTGTGAGATTAGGCTCGGTCAGAGGCGTCTACTAAAGATACAAAAGAGATAATTAAGCAGTTGAAAGGTGGTGCCACATTCTAAATTGTCTGCTAGCAATTTGAAAGAATAAAACTAATGTTGCCATTTAAGTGTAATCGGTTCTAAAGCAAACAAAACTGATTGATTTATTTATTTTGTAATGGTACAAGTTAGAAAAAAAAAATAATTAATTAATGGTGGTAGAAGCGAGGCGTTGATGCCTACCCAAACTTTTCTCTATCATATCATCAATATGTTTTCTTTTAATTACTTTAAAAATATCTTTTCGCAAGCAGCAACAACAACTAGAGCCAAAAAATCATAATTTATACAACTCTGTGTATCTATGTAAATAATTTATTAGTTTTAAGATCAAAATTGAGCGAATAGGCAATCGATGAGCGCGCACAAAGCAGCACATATTCGACTTGTGTTCAATGATCATAATTGGGATTCAACAAGCAGCATCAACACAAGCAGCGATAGAACAGCTTGCAATATGACAACACAACAACAACAACAACAAGTTTATCAAAATAACGCAAATATCACCAATCATCATCGCAACACAACCAACCAATGCCAAATAGAACAAACAAACACCTTGCTCGACTCTGCTCTTCACTCTGTTCTCCACTCTGCTAACAACTCAAATAATCACATTGATCACCAAACTGATCATATCAACAACATGTTCACAGCCAACAAGCCACCATCGAACACTTCAGGTATTTATTTTAATAAAGATATTTTTTTTCTCTTTTTTTTTTCTTTTTTGTTGTTGTCTACTTTTTAATGCTTGATGCCTTTTTTTTGATTGTGTCGATTTGTGTGTGTATAGGAGGCGCAACAAGCATGTTTCACCCGACATGGGATGAGTGGAAGCAACGAGCTCAATTGTCGAATGAAAAAGCGAACAAGAGTAAACACGAGAGCGTCTCAAGCCAGCATACAAATACAAATCAAAATCATCAACATCTTCAACAACATCAACAACAACATCAGCAGCAACAACATCACAACACAACACAAACTAAATCATCTTGTACAAGCTACACAAAAGAAGAGCACTACAACACTAGGACACAGAGACAAGAAGACAAAATGAATGTGGCCACAAGTCCCATATTAATACGCAACTCGAACACCAATCAACTTGAGTATGTGAACGAATCGTCGATGCGACCGCGTCACTATGCGGTGCCGGGCATTGACTTTGTGGCGGTGCGGCCTCCGTCGCCTGTCGAGCTGTCATCGTGCACTCTCGCCAAACAACCTGGCCTTGACCTTACCATTGAGCAAGAGGCCAAGGCCACGACCAGTGTGGCGTGTGTAGAAAGTGTGCAGCAAAAGAAAATTAAAACTATTTTGTCGACACGCAAAGAGTCGGCGCCCAATTTGACCGGTTGGCGCCACTGTGACTCTGATTCGGACTCGGACGCTCAAAATCGATTGTTAGCTCGAGCGTCCGGCTCCATTCCCATCGAGTACATATCGATACGTCGCGATCCCCAGCCTGATCAACAAAAGCACAACAACAAACACAAAAAGTCAATAACAACAGGCACCAACACCAGCTCGGACAGAGGCAAACGCATCGCGGCCACTAACACCAATCAGGACGAGCTGCCTCAGTATAATTTGCACGTGTCACTTGACTCGCTGTTGGTCAAGACAAGGCAAGAAGCGTCCACCGGTACCGAGCTCAAGAATAGAAACGCATCGACCGAAACCAGCCAAGTGGCTCACAAGGACGCCGGCACTCTCACTGACGCCGAAAAGTCACCATCTCCCCCTCCACCACCACCACTGCCACAGACAAAAGCTGAGCTAGCCAAACAACAACAACAAGTTGTGTACACACAGCGAAAGTCGCGCTACACCGAATGGCAACGACCAGTCAAAACCCAGGAGCGCACTTATCGCTTGGAAATATTGGCCAAGAGTCCATTGACCACTAGTGCACAAACCAAACACCATCGTCAACTCTATGAGCATCACCAGCATAATCATCAAAGCTTTAGAGATAGAACAAGTCGAGTTGATGACGACGACAAGATTATATTCGGTCATGGCTACAATTTTCTAGAAGATAACTATTCTAGACGCAGCGGAAGCTATCCATGTTTGCTAGCTAGGCCAGTGGTGGACACATGTGGTCAATTTGTGAAGCAAACGAAGACTGCCTATCGACCATTTGTGGTCGAACGGATCACTTTTAATCAGCCACAGTATCAGCTAAGCTTGTTGCCACTCAAGCAAACGTCATTCATTGACACAGACTGGACAAGTGAATTTAGCGAGTTTAACAACAAGTTCAAGCAAATATTCGTCACGGAGAACCAAACAGCCAATGCTAGACGTTACTACAAGTATTCGCGCACAACCACTGACAATGCGCACACTCAAAATTCATTCAGCAAAGCTCCCATAGTCGAGATACCAGTGACGCCGACTGCTACTTTGGCCAAGACGAGCAGTGAGTATGTAAGAAGAGGAGGACCGGTCATTACAAGCATGTCCAGAAACGCTTCGACTACTAATCTCAACTCGAGTTATTGCAAGTCGTCGGCTTCCAGTTTTGAGCCGGTGGTGCAGCGTGTCCAACAAGACATGGCTAGTGTGAGAGCCGATCGACAATTTAAGCCAATTAATGAAAGTGTGAGCAGAGAGACGCATTATAGATCGAGCAGTTCTAATGGTCAGCCAGTGCCAGTCAATTATGTGAATGATGGTTCGGCTAGACAAAACTTCGCTTCGTCTTATCAATACTCTTCTTCATCGAAAAAAATTAATTAGGCTTCTTTATTTTCATTCGGCTTAAGTTATTTTTTTATTTATTCTTTTAATTTAATGGCTGTTAATAAAGTTTAATTTAAGCAGCAGCGCTTCAACTTTTTTTTTTGATTGTATATGCTTAAATATTTGCTTAACTAGTTTTTAATTAAAGAAGAAACCAATTTACAATTGTTATAATTTTTAAACACATATTAGAGGAATATTTTTTTTAGAAATTTTCTTTTTTAATGTGACATCAGAAATTGAAATTTCTAAAAACCATCTAAAAGTGACAGTATTTTATTTATTTTAATTTCTTTATAATAAAATTAGTTTTGCGTTTTTTCTCTTCTTTTTTTATTACTTAGACACATTCCATTCATTCTCCAGTCCATATTGTGAATTTCAAATACAAATTGAATAAAAATTCTTCCTGTTGGTTTTGTGAAATTCAGTACAAAGTGATAAAAAGAACAAAAACAAATAATAAAAAATTGAATAACTTTTTTTCTATTAGTTAAAAATAAGAACCGTGATTGCGACATTGTGCAACTTTCAAAGTTGCACTGGCTATTTAGGCCTGCAAAACTCTTCAAAACTCTTCTTCAAATTTAGCAGAAATTAATAAAATAAAATAAAATCGAACGTAGTGCATTTTGAAGAGATTTTGCACATCATTAACAGGCTTTGACAGTTGATGCAAATGCAGTTGATGTTGCACCATAATGTATTCACGAAACTAATTTTAAACTTTTAGTAAAAAAAGTTTTTCAATTTTTTATCATTTTATTCTGTTCTTTTGTACTTAATTTCACAAAACCTTCCTTTTTGGTAAATTAAACTTAAAGATAATAAAATGTATTTAAAAAAACTGCTATAATATAGTTCAACATACTTTATTGCACCTTTTTTGCCTAAAATGAAATCTTTATATTCTTTCCTATAGTAAATCAAATCAATAATCTATTTAACACTAGAACGCCCGATTTTTTTTATACCGTTAACGCCCGGCAGGGGTCTAAAAAACCCCTCTTAAATTTAATGGATAACAAGCAAAAAATTAAGCATATTTGCGGAAAATAAGTTCTATTTAAGTTAATTATGCTTTATTTATGTATTATTAGTAAAACTCCAATGAAACAAAGAATATCTTCCTTTGAAAAAGAAAGACTATGTTCAATAGTCTGGGCAAAAACATTTGTACATTCAAGTACCATTTTCACCATTGCCATATCGAAAATAACTAAAAAAGCTGACAAAGCACTCTTATCTAACCTTGTTGCATCATAACTTGTAGGGCCAGCTTTTTCATTGAAAGAAATCCTTTTTCTTATTTTTGTTTCATCACCGTCATTCATTTTATTCCAAACAACGCCTGATTTAGAAGTTTTATCTTCATTTCCAGATTGTCCAGATGTTTGTTGGTCACCATTTGAACACTCGAAAGAATCAATGTCGACATCACTTTGGTTATCGCATTCATCTTTTGTTGAATCGTCAGATTCAACATAGTCAACTTCCGAATCAAAGTCTTATTTTCATAATCAGAGTCTCCTGAAGCATCTGAATCTGCATCATTTGTTTTTGGTTAGCTGTTCCAAAGCCCGAAAAGCTGAAGTCCTTTTTGGCATTTTATAGTTTTTTAAGTTTTTATTATTTTATGCAAAGAATTTATTAATTTTAAGCGATAGAAAAGGTAAAATTTTAAAGGTGTTTAAAAAAACCCCTCCGGGCCTTTATGTATATTTTTTTTTGACATTAAATTGTTATAATTCTTAATTATTAAAAATAAAATAATAATTAAATTAACATTTTCAATTAGGGAAAAAAAAAATTTTGACAAAACTCCTCTTAGAAAAATTTTTATTGACATTTTAAAATCAAAAAGGGGTTTAAAAAACCCCGGGCGTTCTAGTGTTAAAATCTTAAATTTTGATTCGCTATTTATTTTCTTATTTAAACCTAGGAAATAATATTTTTGGTTTAAATATTGCAACAAAGTATGTTGCACTTTTTTGCAGTATTTTTTAAAATAGATCTTATTATATGTTTAATACTTTATTACTAAATAAAAGAATTAAGATTTCTTTCAAACACTTTATTGAAACCCAAAAACTAAACTGAAAACTTAAAAACAAAATAAAACAAATATATAAAGAGACAGAGTAGGAGCAAAGGCCGGAGTAAGAGGCTGGGGTAGAGAGGGTGTTACATTAGTCCCCCCTTAAAATCAAGTTTCCTCCTGGAGACTTTTCCAAAACAAAACCAAACCAAAAAAAACAAAAACAAAAAAAAACAAAAATAAACAAAAACAAAAAACAATAAAGAAAAAATACAAAAAAAACAAACCCAAAATAAAACAAAAAACTTCCTTTTTTTTTAAAGTCCGTCAGCAACATACACGTACTCTGAGTGTCACTAGAGTGCGACTACGTCCGAGATTAAGGCGTCTGAATAGGTGTTCAACGTGGAGCTGAACCACTACCTGCGGGTACACAATGATTACTGGGGCTTGGACTGGAGATAGAACAGGGGTAGCAGCTGGAGTGACTGGGGTTGGAGCTGGATCGACTGGAGCTGGAGCTCGATCTAACGGTACTGGAATTGAGGTGACTAAAAAAGGGGTTTACAAATGGCCAGATGCTTGTTCGCTACTCGGCGTTGGAATTATAACACCACTAATTGGAGCACTTAATAATATTTGTCCTTCGATGCGTCTTTTTTCTTGATTTCTCGGTGGTTCATAAGGTTGATAAGCCAGCCGTTATATACTGAGAAAATCATGCTTATGAACCCGGAGCCTTCCCCTCGGTCAGGAGACTTAAACTTGTTTACTTTGTGATCAGTAGATTTTCTCACAATTTCATAACATTACTGAAGATGTTTTTGTATCTTTTCCAGTGTATCAAAATATTTAGCTTTTCCCAACATTACCAAAATATCTTCGATTTTCGGTAAAGGATAGCAATCCTTTATAGTCACTTCATATAGACGTCGATAATCGACACAGATTCGCAACGCTCCGTTTGACTTTCTCATCAACACAATAGGCGACGCCCAAGGTAAATCACTGTCTCTGATTAGTTCAGCCTGCTTCTTGACTTCTTCACGCATTGTGTAAGGTATTCTCCTCACCGGCTGCTAAATTGGCGTCTCGCTCAATGTGTTTACCGCATGTTCAAAAACATTTGTCTTAGTCAACTTTTGCAACCCTTGTGCGACTATCCCTCCAAATTCATCATGCAAAATCGTGGAGTAGGCTTCGACTATCTTCTTTTCATCTTCATCAAGGGCTGGATCTTCAGGATCACTGTTTGCTAAAGGTAACTCTTTGAAATTTGTTGGGTTAACTGACGCTTAGCTTTGGTAAATCTTTGGCAGTATGACTTTTACCTTCTTTCCCACGTCTAATTTTTTTCCCCCTAGGGCCGCCTTGATCCTATCCAGATATTCCTTAATATCAGATAGTTAAAACACCATGTCCAATCCCAACAAACAGTCATAAATTAGTTTCTTAACCACAATCACCTCAACTTCACCTTTGAAATTGTGTAACTGTAATTCATATTTTCCAGTGCCGATTAACTGAATCGGGTCACCACTGCAAGTTTCAATTGTACTTATGCTTGGGGCCAATTTGCTATCGACTTTCTTGCACTGCCTCCAGATCCTATCCGCGATAATGGTTTTCACTGTACCAGCATCGAATAAAAAGTGTACTGGTTTACCATTCACAAAACACTTTCCAATAATGCTATCATTCATTATTACGTTGATGATCACAGCATTTGTAATCGTGTCGGGCGGTGAAGTCGGGGCAGAAGGGTTTATATTCTCTCTACAGTAAGCAGCTATGTGGCCGGGTTTTCTACATATGTATCACACTCTCATTTCTCACTAACTGGCGCTTCGCGGACTTTTGTTAAAGGCTCGTCGTGAAATCCAACTTGTTTTCACTGAGTCATTGGTGACATTACAAACTGACTGTTTGTTATCAAGACTCCAACCTGTTTACGAGATCCAAAGTGGCTTCCAACGCTTCGAAACTGGTCTTCATGAACATCTTGTTCGAAGTAAGCTGCATGATGAGGTACGGGTCGTTCAAACCATTTATGAATCTTTCTTTTACCAACCCATCCACATTGAACACTGTAGCATCCGTTTTGAATGCACTCTATGCTTATTTTTACAGACTCGTGAAAAAGGCTCTCACATCTTCGTTGGGTTTCTGCACTCGTGTGTAAAAAATACCTTTTGCGTCGATGTTCACTGGTTCTGTCTTACCAAAAATACTTTTCATGTGTTGGAACAAATCTGTCATACCCATCGGTGTTATCGGGATGCAATAGTCAAACATAGCCATGCAATCATCGTCAAGGAAAACAAGTTATGTATTGAGTAAATTAGCCGACGAAACCTTCGTAGAGCTAATATATAATTTGAAACGCTTCCACCAGGTTTCCAAATCCGTTCTTCGATTAAACTGTGCTGGTTTAAAGACCGAGTCTTTAATGTTCATTTCATGGGCAGGTGCAGTATTGATTGAGCTTAAATAAGGTAAGCCAGAATGTTCTGAACGATAAAGAGTATCGAAAAGGTCTATGTGTCTTCCAGCAGCGTGATCATAGACGCCTTCGTGTCTGAATTCAGTTTTGCGTAACCCATATGTTGTAATGGGTATTTTATCATACATAGCTGTCTCTTCATCCTCAACTAACCTTTCCGATTGTGCTACTTCTGGGCCATTAAGCTTTTTTCCTTTCAGAATACCAAAATCTGATAATTGTGGAGTTGCGTCTACCTTAATCGAACATGCATCTCGTTTTGACTTCGAAATAGAGCACCTCTTCTTTGACATGATCCTTTCCTTCACTCCATACACGCTAAAAGTCGACTCGCCACTTGTGTAATCATCATATACGTTTCCCTTTGGTTTAAACGTCGTGTTTGTATGCTTTTCATTAACACTTGTTAGCATCGGATTAAACTCGGCACGTGCAAAGTTAGATTTAACTGGTAGAGAAAGGCTGTCACAATTTTATGATTAAAAGTAATAAGTACATCAATGGTTATGAAGAAAAATTAAATGAACTTCAACAAATCCGTGCCAGTTAAACAATTAAAAGCAAAATGTATAATAAATATTTTTTTTTCGGAAAGATTTCAAATTTTTTATTAAAAGTGAAAGACAAATGCATAGATATTTTAAGGAAGCTCAATAACAGCCTAAGTCAAACATTTATGAAAAAAAAAGAGTTGAACAGACTAAATTCCATCATTTCATATCTCGAATAAAAGCTGTTATTATTTAAAAAAAGTTTTTGAGTAAAAAATAAATATTTTTATTTAAAGAAATCGGACATCGGAAAAAGCAATGCTGATGAAGAAAAATTAAATAATTTCAACAAATACATTTAAAACAATGTAAAAGTGAGAGAGAGGAGACTGGAGTATAGGGGTTGTTACAATTTATTTACTTTTTTTAGGAAATTAATTAAAAATTTTTTAGAATTTAAGATTTTTTAAAAACATTAAGTATTCAATATCAATATTTAAAAAATCTTCTGTTAGTGTTTTGTCTATTTTTGTATCAGATTGTCTAAAATGAATTACATTTGCAATATTTTTAGGTATTTTGACTGCTTTACTTTTTTTGCGGATTATTGATGCTGAATGAGGATGAATCGCTAAAGTGTTTTTCGTAAAGAAAATTGATTTTCCTTGTCTGTTATTTATTATTGATCCAATTATTTTGGTAAAATCTGGATGAATTTTTTTTAAGGTATCGTTTAAACATTTTTTAATTGATAAAATTTCTTTGAATTTAATTAGTTTTTGGTTGTCTTTAAATATAAACTTTAAATTTGCTTCTCTGCTCTTGTATGAAATAACTCCATTTGTATTATTGTAAATTTCATTTTCTAACTTTTTTGATTGCGAAAGTAACTGATAATTTTCGAATTCAATATATGCTATATCTGAACTATGATTCTTTTTTAAATCTTCAATAAAACTCAAAATGTCATACTTTTGCATATTTTTGAGTCTCAAAATTTCAAAAGAAGCACATAAATCCCTGTGATTTGAAACAAAATTTTCATATATATTAGTTTTATACCTTCTTGGAAGAATAAACTCGTCAAAATCTAAATTTGTCATAAATTTAAAATCAAATTTTGAATGTAGCAAACAGTCATTTGAACCCAATCTATTTACTGCTTGATCTATATTTACACCTTTTGTATTATATTTTTCAAAAAAAATTTCAAAATTAATGTAACAATAAGATATTTCTTTTAGAAAATAATCATTATTTTGATCAAATTTTGATTTTAAAAGCGGCAATTTACATAAATCTTTAAATTTTATATTATAATCAATTATTTCAACGAAATTGCTGAATTGTTCCAATATTTTTAAACGATAAGTAATTGGAGTGTAAAATGTGTAAAAGATAATTTTTGAATAGCCAATATTCTTCATAACCATAAGCCAATTTAATATTTTCTTTAATAGTTCATCGTTTAAGTTTTTAAATCTATGAACACAATTAATGATGTTATTTTTTGGTGAAGTGTTGTTGTAAACTGTTGGTTTTTGAAAAGTAAGTAATCTCGGATTATTAGTAATCGAGTTGTTTTCAATAAATACAGTCGCAACATAAAGGAATTCAACGTTTAGAGTTTCGATTTCAATAAAAAATTTAATTTTGTAGAAATGAGTAACATTGCTTATAGTTTTCATTACAGGAACAGCTAAAATCTCATCCGCTTTATAAAAAAAAAAATTTGATCTATGAAAGAGAACTAACTTTATATTTTCTTTTTGTTTAAAATTATTTATAAAGCATAGCGATTCGATTGTTATTTTTGTTCTGTTTGTAATCTCCAAGACTGATGAAAATTGAGCTACATTACCATTCATTGTCCATTCTCGATCATTTACTTTAAATATAAATAATTTCTTCTTATTTCTTGAATAAATTTTGAATAATAAAAGAAAAACGCTCAAAAAGACAATTACAAGTAAGAATTTAAAAAGTTTTTTTTTGATCATTCTGAAAATTTAAAATAATGAATTAAAAGTAACATTGAAGAGTTAATAAATAAACTAAAATTATTTTTCTTTTGATTTATTTCTATAGGAACATGCTATATATTTCGTAAAAATATTACATCATTTCAAAAAATATTTCCATAGAAATGGCCTATTAATTAATTCATCGCTTATTGTTTGTTTAAAAATATATTTTCAAGATTTTTGCTGCTTCCACGTTTTTTGAACTTGATTGTTTAGTAAACTTACTTTTATTCATTTTATGGGATGTAAAATTTGTAATATTTAATTTATCTTGAAAAATAATGAAGCATTATATTAAGTTCAATCATAAAATATTAAAAAATATATACTTACTTAAATAAGCTTTTTTTTTCTTATATTTCTATTTTTTATCCTAATGTGAATTAATTCTACAAAATCATTAATAAATTTTATTGAAATTAAATCTACATAGTTCTAAAATCGCCTTCTCAAATCAATGAATGAAAATGAATGATGAATCCTCTAGAATAGAATTCCATTCGGATTCTAGAAGTATTGCGTGGATTGTCAATTAATAACATAGTCACGTATTCTTTATATATGATTAAAACCCGATTTGATCATCAAGGAAGTGAGTGCTTAAAGTGTTTGTTACAGGTATCGAAAATATTCTACAATTAAAATATTTTATAAATCCAATTTTTCAACAATTAAAAAATTATTAATTTCAAATAATTTTTAAACAACAGGACTATTCGATTATTCGATTTTTCAACTTAAGGACTATTCGATAATCCGCATATCGAGATATTTTTGCCTTTTTGTTTTATTTAATTTGTTAAAACAATCGACTAAGAGTCTATCATAATGAACATTTTAAAAGGGAAAATCTTAAAATTTTTAGACAATTATTTCGTAAAAATATTACGAGATTTTAATATTACATATTAAAATCTCGATATGCAATTTTTTGTTATACGAATATTCGATTTTTCTATTATTCATCTTTTTAGGATAATAATTCAGAATAAATTTATTAAATTCTCTTATCTCGTTTAATTAGCCGGATCCTGTAAACTGGGACTGCGTCCCAGACCCCGTTCAATCCCCATTTTCTCCAAAAAAAAAGCTTCTTAACATGTAAATATTATTAACTATTTTAATTTTAATTAGCAGTAAATGTTTATACTACTTTTATCTTTGTTAGCTATCTTTTATATTAAGAAGTAGTTTTCTTAACGCTGTATGAGACTCTAAGCCTTTTTTTTGGAGAAATCTCATAATAGTATACTTGCTTATCCTAACCCCTTGAGTCTTAGAATTAAAATTAGTGGCAAGTTTTTGGTAACTAGATGTAAGATCTTTTCTAATTTCTCTAAAAATGTAATTTTCATCCCTTAAAGTTAGCTTTCGAGGTCTACCAGAACGGCTTCCATCAGAGACAGAACCAGTCTCTTCATATCGTTTTTTAGTTAAGAGAACACAGTTTGGAGATACACCTAGCAACTTGGCTATTTCGTTTTGCTTGTTATCTATAATTTTTAGAAGAACCACAAACTACCATTTTTGGGGGCTAGACACATTTTTTTCACACATTTTTTACCAAATTAAAGATTTTTTGGTAATGTTATTTAAAGACCAAGTGAGGAGTTGGAGAAATTTTAAATTAAACAGTTAAAGAGCAAAATTTACTTTTAAAATTAAAAGTTATTTAAGAATTAATCTTAAAGGTGTGAAAAAAGGTAGTAATGGTTGCTAAAATCTTTGGATTATCGAATAACTAATCTTTTGCACCGACTTTTATTTTTTAATTTTTAGAGGAAGTTTTTTCATTATAAATATTTAAAAGTTAATAATATTTTTATGCCGAGTGTCATAAATCAAATTGTAGAGAAAAAAAAATTCTACAAATTAGTCCTTTTATTTTTTTTCTTTTGAACTCAATTTTTTCGTAAAATACAACAAATAAATAATTTAAGATAAAAAAAATAATCAATTTCTAAACTTTTGCAACATACTGTATAATCTTCAAAAACCGAACACAAATGAAATGACAATATCCGACGATGAGAAAACAATTGGTCAATGTTGCAATTTATAATAATAAATGGCAAGATTTGAATAAGGGTTCTACCATTAACCAATTAAGAAATCAAGGTGTTGAACATATTCAAAAAAGGAGAATAATCAAAACATGACCTGATGCGTCTGATCTGATACTTCTAACATATGTTAAACTTGAAATCTTGAACAAACACAAATATTTTATGGCAGCAAATGACCTAGGATTTGTAATCGTGCGGGGCGGTGAAGTCGGGTTTATATTCTCTCTAGCACACTCTTATGTCTTCACTTACTGGCGCTTGTTGGACTTTTGTTAAAGGCTCGTCGTGAAATCCAATTGGTTTTCACTGAGTCATTGGTGACATTACAACCTGACTGTTTGTTTTCAAGACTCCAACCTGTTTACGAGATCCAAATTGGCTTCCAATGTTTTTGGTAAAGGAGCAATCCTTTATAGTCACTTCATATAGACGTCGATAATCGACACAGATTCGCAACGCTCCGTTTGACTTTCTCATCAACACAATAGGCGACGCCCAAGGTAAATCACTGTCTCTGATTAGTTCAGCCTGCTTCTTGACTTCTTCACGCATTGTGTAAGGTATTCTCCTCACCGGCTGCTAAATTGGCGTCTCGCTCAATGTGTTTACCGCATGTTCAAAAACATTTGTCTTAGTCAACTTTTGCAACCCTTGTGCGACTATCCCTCCAAATTCATCATGCAAAATCGTGGAGTAGGCTTCGACTTTCTTCTTTTCATCTTCATCAAGGGCTGGATCTTCAGGATCACTGTTTGCTAAAGGTAACTCTTTGAAATTTGTTGGGTTAACTGACGCTTAGCTTTAGTAAATCTTTGGCAGTATGACTTTTACCTTCTTTCCCACGTCTAATTTTTTTCCCCCTAGGGCCGCCTTGATCCTATCCAGATATTCCTTAATATCAGATAGTTAAAACACCATGTCCAATCCCAACAAACAGTCATAAATTAGTTTCTTAACCACAATCACCTCAACTTCACCTTTGAAATTGTGTAACTGTAATTCATATTTTCCAGTGCCGATTAACTGAATCGGGTCACCACTGCAAGTTTCAATTGTACTTATGCTTGGGGCCAATTTGCTATCGACTTTCTTGCACTGCCTCCAGATCCTATCCGCGATAATGGTTTTCACTGTACCAGCATCGAATAAAAAGTGTACTGGTTTACCATTCACAAAACACTTTCCAATAATGCTATCATTCATTATTACGTTGATGATCACAGCATTTGTAATCGTGTCGGGCGGTGAAGTCGGGGCAGAAGGGTTTATATTCTCTCTACAGTAAGCAGCTATGTGGCCGGGTTTTCTACATATGTATCACACTCTCATTTCTCACTAACTGGCGCTTCGCGGACTTTTGTTAAAGGCTCGTCGTGAAATCCAACTTGTTTTCACTGAGTCATTGGTGACATTACAAACTGACTGTTTGTTATCAAGACTCCAACCTGTTTACGAGATCCAAAGTGGCTTCCAACGCTTCGAAACTGGTCTTCATGAACATCTTGTTCGAAGTAAGCTGCATGATGAGGTACGGGTCGTTCAAACCATTTATGAATCTTTCTTTTACCAACCCATCCACATTGAACACTGTAGCATCCGTTTTGAATGCACTCTATGCTTATTTTTACAGACTCGTGAAAAAGGTTCTCACATCTTCGTTGGGTTTCTGCACTCGTGTGTAAAAAATACCTTTTGCGTCGATGTTCACTGGTTCTGTCTTACCAAAAATACTTTTCATGTGTTGGAACAAATCTGTCATACCCATCGGTGTTATCGGGATGCAATAGTCAAACATAGCCATGCAATCATCGTCAAGGAAAACAAGTTATGTATTGAGTAAATTAGCCGACGAAACCTTCGTAGAGCTAATATATAATTTGAAACGCTTCCACCAGGTTTCCAAATCCGTTCTTCGATTAAACTGTGCTGGTTTAAAGACCGAGTCTTTAATGTTCATTTCATGGGCAGGTGCAGTATTGATTGAGCTTAAATAAGGTAAGCCAGAATGTTCTGAACGATAAAGAGTATCGAAAAGGTCTATGTGTCTTCCAGCAGCGTGATCATAGACGCCTTCGTGTCTGAATTCAGTTTTGCGTAACCCATATGTTGTAATGGGTATTTTATCATACATAGCTGTCTCTTTATCCTCAACTAACCTTTCCGATTGTGCTACTTCTGGGCCATTAAGCTTTTTTCCTTTCAGAATACCAAAATCTGATAATTGTGGAGTTGCGTCTACCTTAATCGAACATGCATCTCGTTTTGACTTCGAAATAGAGCACCTCTTCTTTGACATGATCCTTTCCTTCACTCCATACACGCTAAAAGTCGACTCGCCACTTGTGTAATCATCATATACGTTTCCCTTTGGTTTAAACGTCGTGTTTGTATGCTTTTCATTAACACTTGTTAGCATCGGATTAAACTCGGCACGTGCAAAGTTAGATTTAACTGGTAGAGAAAGGCTGTCACAATTTTATGATTAAAAGTAATAAGTACATCAATGGTTATGAAGAAAAATTAAATGAACTTCAACAAATCCGTGCCAGTTAAACAATTAAAAGCAAAATGTATAATAAATATTTTTTTTTCGGAAAGATTTCAAATTTTTTATTAAAAGTGAAAGACAAATGCATAGATATTTTAAGGAAGCTCAATAACAGCCTAAGTCAAACATTTATGAAAAAAAAAGAGTTGAACAGACTAAATTCCATCATTTCATATCTCGAATAAAAGCTGTTATTATTTAAAAAAAGTTTTTGAGTAAAAAATAAATATTTTTATTTAAAGAAATCGGACATCGGAAAAAGCAATGCTGATGAAGAAAAATTAAATAATTTCAACAAATACATTTAAAACAATGTAAAAGTGAGAGAGAGGAGACTGGAGTATAGGGGTTGTTACAATTTATTTACTTTTTTTAGGAAATTAATTAAAAATTTTTTAGAATTTAAGATTTTTTAAAAACATTAAGTATTCAATATCAATATTTAAAAAATCTTCTGTTAGTGTTTTGTCTATTTTTGTATCAGATTGTCTAAAATGAATTACATTTGCAATATTTTTAGGTATTTTGACTGCTTTACTTTTTTTGCGGATTATTGATGCTGAATGAGGATGAATCGCTAAAGTGTTTTTCGTAAAGAAAATTGATTTTCCTTGTCTGTTATTTATTATTGATCCAATTATTTTGGTAAAATCTGGATGAATTTTTTTTAAGGTATCGTTTAAACATTTTTTAATTGATAAAATTTCTTTGAATTTAATTAGTTTTTGGTTGTCTTTAAATATAAACTTTAAATTTGCTTCTCTGCTCTTGTATGAAATAACTCCATTTGTATTATTGTAAATTTCATTTTCTAACTTTTTTGATTGCGAAAGTAACTGATAATTTTCGAATTCAATATATGCTATATCTGAACTATGATTCTTTTTTAAATCTTCAATAAAACTCAAAATGTCATACTTTTGCATATTTTTGAGTCTCAAAATTTCAAAAGAAGCACATAAATCCCTGTGATTTGAAACAAAATTTTCATATATATTAGTTTTATACCTTCTTGGAAGAATAAACTCGTCAAAATCTAAATTTGTCATAAATTTAAAATCAAATTTTGAATGTAGCAAACAGTCATTTGAACCCAATCTATTTACTGCTTGATCTATATTTACACCTTTTGTATTATATTTTTCAAAAAAAATTTCAAAATTAATGTAACAATAAGATATTTCTTTTAGAAAATAATCATTATTTTGATCAAATTTTGATTTTAAAAGCGGCAATTTACATAAATCTTTAAATTTTATATTATAATCAATTATTTCAACGAAATTGCTGAATTGTTCCAATATTTTTAAACGATAAGTAATTGGAGTGTAAAATGTGTAAAAGATAATTTTTGAATAGCCAATATTCTTCATAACCATAAGCCAATTTAATATTTTCTTTAATAGTTCATCGTTTAAGTTTTTAAATCTATGAACACAATTAATGATGTTATTTTTTGGTGAAGTGTTGTTGTAAACTGTTGGTTTTTGAAAAGTAAGTAATCTCGGATTATTAGTAATCGAGTTGTTTTCAATAAATACAGTCGCAACATAAAGGAATTCAACGTTTAGAGTTTCGATTTCAATAAAAAATTTAATTTTGTAGAAATGAGTAACATTGCTTATAGTTTTCATTACAGGAACAGCTAAAATCTCATCCGCTTTATAAAAAAAAAAAATTTGATCTATGAAAGAGAACTAACTTTATATTTTCTTTTTGTTTAAAATTATTTATAAAGCATAGCGATTCGATTGTTATTTTTGTTCTGTTTGTAATCTCCAAGACTGATGAAAATTGAGCTACATTACCATTCATTGTCCATTCTCGATCATTTACTTTAAATATAAATTATTTCTTCTTATTTCTTGAATAAATTTTGAATAATAAAAGAAAAACGGTCAAAAAGACAATTACAAGTAAGAATTTAAAAAGTTTTATTTTGATCATTCTGAAAATTTCAAATAATGAATTGTAATTCCCCAAGTATACCAGCCCCTGACTCAGACCCAGCCCCTTCAGTCAAACCTCGTTAAAACGAAATACTTAGGCGGAAAATTCGGTATTCGTTATATCGAAATTCCCATATATAATGATAGGGACAAAAAAAATTTTAAACCAAATTTTATTGATTAAAAAAATTAAAATAAAAATGTGAAAAAAAACAAAAAGCTAATTTTTTGAAAAAAATCGGTAATAGATGGTTAAAGCTACTTTTTAAATGTAAAATTTTCAATATTAAATAATAAATTAATTACATTATAATTATCATCTTTTTTGGCTTGAAAAAAATGTTTAAGTTCATTTAATCTATCAATTGCTTCTTTTGAAGTAATTACTTGTTTATTTGCATCTTGTTGCTCTTCAATTTCTGTATCACTGTCTTGCTCTACTGGATTGTTTGTTGCTATTGAATCGACGATTTCTGCCTCTTTTCCAGCTTTGAAGTGATTATTTTTTGCTCAATATGTTTTTTGATAATTATAATAACTCTATTCAATTTTTATAAATTTTTTTTTTTATATTTTTAATATATGCATTTTTTTTTAAATAATCAACTAAATAAATGAAGTGTTAATCAGTCTCATGAGGCATGGGCACTAGCCTGTTGATTAACCTTGAATATTGAATTTAATCCAAAAATAACTTTTTAAAAAAATGGAAGCAGCTGAATACTTCAACGAGAATGATAGTGGATTGATCGCGATAGCTTACGCTCAAATGTTGGCAAAATGATACGGATCCGTTTAATAATAGATTTGATCAAAAACTTATGCGCTTAACTTATAATAGTTTTATTAACTTTGGTAGTTTGTTTAACTCTTATGGTGAAATTTTATCTGAAAAAAAAGAACTTGTTCCATTTACCATTAAGTGGTAATTTTTTTAATAGTTTCTTCTTATTTTTTCTATAACTTACCTTTAATTTTAATTTCTATTTGACTAATTATTTCTATAATTTAAAATAAAATTCAATTTTAATTAGCTTTGCTTTTTTATTTTTCTAACACCTCCTAAATTAAGGGAAAAATATTCAGAGGGAAAATGTTACGAAAGCGAAAAAGTTTAACAGTGAAAAAAAAAGGGGGAAAATTTTTAGAGGGAAAAATACTAAGAGGGAAAAAGTTACGATGACCAATTAACGGATGTCATTTTTTAAAATTCGTTATATAGAGGTTTTTTTCTTAAGAAAAGTTTTGCTCGTTTTTTTTATTAGTTCGTTACATCGGGATTTCGTTAAAAAGAGGTTCGTTGTATCAAAGAAAATTAGCAATCTTTTTCCTTTATAAAAAATCGGTTCCTGGATCTTATTCGTTATATATAGGATTTCGTTGTATGGGGGTTCGTTATACGGAGGATCGACTGTATATATATTTTTGTTTTATTGTTTAAAGAGGAAAGTTTATGTTTTTTGATTAAGATTTTGAATAAAAGAGTTGAGGCCAACGCTCTTTAGATTTTTTTTTTATTTAATAGCAGCCACGCTATTAAATTGGTGAAAGCGGTGAAAATTTTGACTTATAAGAGATAAGCCAAAATTTTTAAAAACTACCACGTGTGAAAAAAAAGAAAATTTGGAATATGCAAATTTTTGAAGGGTTCCGCGCCGTATTTTTAATACACAGTGGCGTGTTATATTTGGGACTATGGATGTTGATTGATAAGTATGGTATGGATGTAGTGGCAAGAGTGCTGGAGGCCTTTGTTTTCTGGTAATGGGTGCTGTTGCGATTTCTAACCTAGCGCATGTATTGAAAAAATGAGAGAAAATGGATGGCGAAGCTGAACCTGTGCGAAGCAGACCGAAACCGACTCCGAATGATTTAAAGCTTAGTAAACTTGCATTTAGTGGTAGTATAGTGACACCAGAATGTATTGGAGAATTGAAACAGCCCGATTTTGGAACCCTTAGGGTGATGAAAAAGGATATAAATTCGAAGACAGGGAATCTAAGCGACCATGTGAGAGGGGTTTTGATGATTTTAACGAGCGTGAAGCGCCATCGAGTAAACGTGCTGATGTTAAGCCAAATTTTACACGTGCCGAGGTAAAGCCTTTGATCACACGTGTTGTTGAAAAGCTAGCAAACACGATTCCGTTTGGTTTGACAAACGCCCCAGTCACGTTACAGCGTATGATGGAGAAAGTTTAGAACGAACATTATGTTAATGTTATAACCGTTTTGGTTCGAATTAAAACGGCGATCCTCAAGATCAAATGGAGAAAATGTAAGGGGATGTAAGGGTTCAGTTGTCGATGGAATATCTTGGTCATATAGTCTGTAACCGTGAAGTACGACTGTCCACGAGCCTCGCTAGATGGTTTTGTATTTTAACAGATTACGATTTTGATCTCGAATATCGTCAAGGCCTTAAAAGGGTAATGCCGATGCGTTCTCCCGAAGGTTACTAAAACCAAGTGAAGACGATGAGGACATAATCGAAATTGAAGAGGGAGAGGATACGATTGATCCTGGTATGGTGATTAATAGTGTTTTTTTATAGGAAGTGGAGAATGGTCGAAAACCCAAACTTCCGGTTGATCTTATGTTCTCCAGCCCCGTTCTCTATCTAAATATTAGCGTCGAAACTTTCGCTGAAAGGATACAAAGACATCTTCAGCAATGTTATGAAATTGTGAAAAAAACCACTGATCACAAAGTAAACAAGTTAAAGTCGCCTGACCGAGGAGAAAGCTCCGTGTTCATAAGCATAATTTTCCCACTTTACAACGGCTGGCTTATCAACCTTATGAACCACCGAGAAATCAACAAAAAGACGTATCGAACGAATGAAGAAGGACAAATGTTAGTATGTGCTCCAATTAGTGGTGAAACAATGCCAACGCCGAGTAGCGTACAAGCATCTGGCCATTTTTTAGTCCTTTTTTTAGCCGCCTCAAATCCAGCACCATTAGATTCGGCTCCAACCCCAGTCACTCCAGCTGCTACCCCTGTTCTATCTCCAGCCCAAGCCCCAGTAATTATTGTGATACCGCAGGTAGTGGTTCAGCTCCACGTTGAACACCTATTCAGACGCCTTAACCTCGGACGTAGTCGCACTCTGCACTGCTCGGCAATCGACCTCAGACGAACTGTTCCAGCCCCAGTACAAACGCCAGCCCATGTCCCAGATGCAGAAGTAGAAGACCAAGATTACGTGGATTTTGTCGTACTTAAAAGAGAGAAAAAGAAGCTCCTTGTGTTTCTCATATATATATTTGTTTTATTTTATTTTAAGTTCAGTTTAGTTTGGTTTTCAATAAAGTGTTTGAAAGAAATCTAAATTCTTTTATTTAGTAGCGCCACGCTATTAAATTGGTGATAGCGACGAAAATTTTGTCTCAGCTAGAAAGCTTAACAAAATTTCAAAACTACCCACGTTGAATTTTTTTTGATGATGATGATGAACACGTCCCGACTCGCCTTGTTTTGTGGTTTTATCATTGCATCTTTGCTTGCCACGTTGTTTTTGGCGTTAGATATTAAAGAATATGGATCACATGCAGTATGTATGTTCATGAGCGGCCTAGCGATTCCGATTCTAAGTTTCTTGGTGTTTTATGCTTTTAGAATAAAGATAGTTTTTGATGGTATGACATTAAATAATTCGGAGCAAATGTTATTGACTGGAGACGTCAATATGAAATCTAAGATTATAACTGGGGCAGTAGACCCAACGAAATGCGCTTATTTGTTAACGAGCTCGCCTAAAATGGAACGCACTAATTGTATGCAAGATAGTCGAAGCATCAAAACGAGAGATGAGAGACACAAGTTCGGTTTTAGGGCCGAATCAACTCGAACATATGATTTGGTCTCGTTTGACGATAGAAATAATCTTCGACACGATACAAGACAGGAGTATCAACGAGACTGGATTGAAAATATAACTAGACAATGTGAAAACGGATTTAAGTTCAGAAAAAAATCTCAGCCAACACTTGATGATGTTTCCAACCCCGCCGACGAATCGAAAAACCCTTCAGTAGCGAGATCAAACCAGATTTAGAATTAGAACGATTCGGACCAACAACTCCAACCCATGCGGAAGAAACCCAAACACTGTTAACCGACCCGAAGACAGAAAAATATCCAAAAAAACAACAGGACATTAATTTTGAGATACAGGCACGGAACGCAGAGTCAGCTAAACAAGTCGAGTTATTTGAGTCGGAAAGAAACGATTGGTACGACGGAGAATCCAATCCAAATCTACGTACGGACGCCAGTCTTGTCATATTATGTTAAAATAAGTCTATCTTAAAGGACCCTGAAATTGCAAAACCAGTTTGGTCAAGAGATACAAGAGGTGACAGACTTGCTAGTAGGTTCGAACCATTCGGTTCAATACCAGCATCGTCTCACTCACACATGCCTTATCATTCTTATGTATCTGGTGGTGCCTACGGCCCTGCCCCAGACGCTTGGTTAAATTCATAGCCTGCTCAGTTTACAGAAAGATCCGATCTAGATACATGGTGGAAAGTATTCGAGCTTTACGTGACAAGGGCAAAAGTCCCTAGCGTAAAGCTGCGCAATTGCCTTTTAAGGTTCCTTGACGAGGAATGCTTATCAGTGTTCGATTATTGCACACCCCAAGTTCCACTTGCTCTTTACGATCTATCAAAACAAATGCAAATGCTTTTTGGTACTATAAAACCAATAAGCATTGACGCAAAAGGGGGTTTCTATAGCAGAAGACAGCGCCATGATGAAGATGCAAAGTTTTATTTTGAAGATCTATGGCGCTTAGAAATAATCGCATTTCGATCAGAAACGTGGGTTTTCAACCTAGACGCAATTGTAAGAGACGGTTTCTTCAACGGGTTAAATAACCCATACCTGATGATGCAGTTGTCGACAAAGGAAACTTTAATGATGACAAGTTTCGAAGCTCTAAAAACTAGCCTAGGATTTGTCAGCAAACTCGACACATGGAAATCCAAGTGTAACGATAAACCAGCAACACAACCGTCCCAGCAAAGACACGTGATGTTCAACCACGAACCGCTCTATGATGATCGTCGACCTCAGACGCAAATGGAGACACCGCGCGTGTGTTACTATTGCAAGAAACTAGGACACATGATAGCTGAATGCAGAGAACGTGCTAGAACGAATGCCGGTTATCCAAGAAGCGGACCGTCCCGAGCTTTATCGAATCAGATTATTAACAATATTATTACAAATGACAGCATAATTGGTCACTGTTTCATTAACAAAACACCGGTAAGTTTTTTATCCGACACAGGTACTGTAAAGACAGTAAAAGGCCACAAAATAAGATCAGACTAATGAATTCGACAATCGCGACGTGACGTGCCAGACCGGTTCAAGTTATAGGTACAGCAAAGTGCATCATTCAGGTAAACAAGTTTGAGGGTGCGGTTGAAGTTATCGTCGTCAAAAAACTGGTATATGACTGTCTGTTGAGACTTGACGTAGCGTTTAGAATGCCTATGGTAAAAAATTACCTAGTCAGCATTAGAGACATATTCTCGAACACAAAAACGCCTAAGAAAACCTCAGTCTTGAAGACACAACTCCCACTAAATTACAGCAATTCACTCCCGAATACCATTAAAGTAGAAAACATGCCAAAAGACGACACTGAAGGTGAGAATAACACCCGGCAACTAGACACAGATAAACTTTCAAAAATCGATGGCTTTACAACCATACTACATGAGAAATTTTCGGATATTGTTGCACAGGGTCGGTGTACTTTAACACAAACTGATATTTGTCAACATCAAATTAACCTTATTGCAAGCCAAACAATCAAACAGCAGGTGCGTCAAGTCCCTTAAACAATGCGTGATGAAGTTAGGACTAGGTTGGACGAGATGTTAAGAGCAGAGCTCATTAGAGAGAGTGACTCGCCGTGGGATTCACCAATCGTGTTGGTGAGAAAAGCAAACGGGAACCTGCGAATATGCGTAGATTATCGTTGATTAAACGAAGGCACTATTAAGGACTGTTACCCACTGCCAAAGATCGAAGACATGTTGGTTACATTAAGCAAAGCTAAATACTTTACTACTTTGGATCTGGCTTCCGGCTACCACCAAATTCGCGTCAAAGACGAGGACAAATCGAAAACTGCTTTTGTCACTGAATTCGGGCTTTTTGAGTACAATGTGATGCCTTTCGGATTGACAAGCGCCCCGGCCACATTTCAACGCATGATGGAAAGAGTGTTGAAAGGCCTGATTGGTGTGATATGCCTGGTTTACTTAGACGACACAATTATCTACTCGGAAACAGTAGAAGAACATTATGTTAATGTGAGAAAGGTGCTAGAACGGATCCGGCAGGGCTCTCTGAAGGTTTAATGGAAGAAATGCAAATGGTTCAAAAGTTCGATCCAATACTTAGGTCATGTAATCGAAAACGATGAAGTTCGACCCGCCCCGCAAAAAGTGGAAGTTTTATTCCGATATACTCTTCCAAAAACAATTCGCCAGTTGCAAAGTTTCCTAGGATTGGCTAATTTTTATTGCAGGTTCATCCGTGGATTTGCTGCGATTGCCGGCCCTCTTCATAAAGCCACTGAGAAAGGAAAGAAGTTTGAATCGAGCGACGAAAGTCAGAGCAGTTTTGACAATTTAAGGACATGTAATATGACTCCTACTGATGGAAAAAATGGCGTTTTGGTGTTACCAAATTTCGACGAGCCATTCAGGCTTGAAATTGATGCGAGCGATACAAGCACCGGTGCCTACCTCAGTCAAAAGTTTCGTGTAGAATACCGCCCCATCCTTTATTACACTAAGAGATTTAATAAGTCGCAAAGAAAATACTCGACACCAGAACGTGAATTATTGACATTTGTCTTTTGCGTAACAGATTTAAAATAATACCTTTTATCACGTAAATTCTTGGTGGTAACTGATCATAAGCCTTTGATATGGCTTAAAAAGCACCCCGACCCGTCTCCGAGACTAGCACGCTGGCTAATCCAGCTTTGGATTTTTGATTTTGATATAGAGTAACGACAGGGCAGTAAAAATGGCAACGCTGACGCTCTTTCCAGATGGTTACTAAAGCCAAATGAAAGGGATGAGGACAACCTCGAAGAAGAGAGGGAGGAAGATGACATAGACCCAGGTATTGTAGTTAATAGCGTCGTACTACTAGAAGTCGAAGTCAACGAAGCCAAAATAGGGGACACAAACGTCCTAATTCTTTACGACTGGCTCAAAAAGGGAACAAAACCAGATAAATGCTCATGAGACCCGATCGATCTCTACGTTTACTGGTGCAATTATAAGGATTTCCTGGTTTTTGGCAAAAATGTTTTTAGGTGCCTTGATCAATCAGACGATGGTGTACATTTTCAGTACGTAGTACCTTACAATGATCGCCCCGACGTGCTCAAGAAAATTCAAGACGACCCGATGAGTGACCTAGTAAGTTGCGACAAAACTTTTCAAAAGTTATAACAACGTTTCTATTGGCCAAATTGTCGAAAACAAGTCTCTGAGTATATCAATTCATGCGAAATATGTGCCTCGACCAAGATACCGAAAGCTTATACGTGACAACTAATTACGCCCCTGCAGGTTAGCCGTCCATTTCAAATGATAACCTGGGACATACTGGGTCCACTCCCAGTCTCTGAAGGCCTAGATATCTATATCCTTGTAATAATTTGCCATTTCTCCAAAAGGGAAGAACTATTCTCACTGAAAACTCAGACGGCGGACTAAGTAGCACAGTGCCTTTTCTTACTGGTTTGCCGACACGGCGCTCCAGAAGCTGCCCTGTCCGACCAAGGTACTAACTTCCAGTCGGAAGTTATGTCCCTGCTGTTGGAGAAACTCGACATATCCCAACTTCGAACCTCCGCGTATCACCCGCAATGTGATTGTTCTATCGAAAGGTTTAATCAAACTTTGGAACAAATGCTAACCTGATATGTCTCCGAGAACCAGATAGAGTGGAACCGCTACCTACCATGTCTAGCCTTTGCATATAACACAAGCGAACACGCTACAACTGGGCTTACAACTTTTGAAGTAATATACGGTCGTAATACTTAACTACCTTCCGACCTCATTTATCCTACCCCGTCCATAGAACTAAACATAGATGTTCAATCTTATGCGGTTAAGGTACAGAAACACCTCCAAAAGTGTTATGAGATCGTTCATGAAACTACCGGCCACAAAATAAATAAATTTAAATTTTATGCCGATGTGAGACCCGCCTCTTATGGATTAGGTGACAGAGTCTGGATTTTAAAAGAAAGCAAGTTAAAGGGCATATCTAGAATGTTATCGAGAAAATGAAAGGGCCCATACACAATTATGAAACGACAAGGCGAACACAACTACTGGATAAAACCAGACGGACAAAAAAAAAAACGACAAGTCGACGTGAATAGACTAAAGAAGTGTTACAGCCCACCTGAGAATGTTCAATATGAGTCGCTGAATGACTATCAAACACAGCCTGGGTTTAATTTTTTAAAGACGATTTGTGCCCTGCCAGATATATCTGCTGAATCACAGCCTCCTGTAACAACTCCTGTGTCGATTTCAACACTAATCAACCCTGAACCTACGAGTTTTGAAAACTTATCAGCGCACCTCGGAGACCCATGAAATCTAAACGAATCGCACTGGTTAGACAGTAATTACTTAGCATTAGAAAACGACACGTAAGAAGATGAAGGAAAGGAGTCTATTTTCCAGCCTAATTACTACCTGCAAAACCAAGTTCGCAATGCCACCACGACCTCTAGCCCCCTGAAAGACCTATCCGTTCGCGAAAACCATCCGACCGATATGGTCATTAATAAAATTGAAAAGAAAAGATGCTAATCAAAATCGCAACACTCCGTTTGACTTTCTCATCAACACAATAGGCGATGCCCAAGGTAAATCACTGTCTCTGATGAGTTCAGCCTGCTTCTTGACATCTTCACGCATTTTGTAAGGTATTCTCCTCACCTGCCGCTAAATTGGTCTCGCTCAATGTGTTTACGGCATGTTCAAAAACATTTGTTTTAGTCAACTTTTGCAACCCTTGTGCGACTAACCCTCCAAATTCATCATGCAAAATCGTGGAGTAAGCTTCGACTTTCTTCTTTTCATCTTCATCAATGGCTGGTTCTTCAGGATCACCGTTTGCTAAAGGTAACTCTTTGAAATTTGTTGCGTTAACTGACGCTTGGCTTTTGTCAATCTCCGGCAGTGGGGCTTTTAACGGGGTTTTTGCCTTCTTTCTCACGTCTAATGTTTTTAGGTCCGCCTTGATCCTATCCAGATATTCCTTAATATCTGATAGTTAAAACGCCATGTCCAATGCCAACAAACAGTCATAAATTAGTTTCTTAACCACAATCACCTCAACTTCACCTTTGAAATTGTGTAACTGTAATTCATATTTTCCAATGCCGATTAACTGAATCAGGTCACCACTGCAAGTTTCAATTGTACTTATGCTTGGGGCCAATTTGCTATCGACTTTCTTGCACTGCCTCCAGATCCGAACCGCGATAATGGTTTTCACTGTACCAGCATCGAATAAAAAGTGTACTGGTTTACCATTCACAAAACACTTTCCAATAATGCTATCATTCATTATTACGTTGATGATCACAGCATTTGTAATCGTGTCGGGCGATGAAGTCGGGGCAGAAGGGTTTATATTCTCTCTACAGTAAGCAGCTATGTGGCAGGGTTTTCTACATATGTATCACACTCTCATTTCTCACTAACTGGCGCTTCGCGGACTTTTGTTAAAGGCTCGTCGTGAAATCCAACTTGTTTTCACTGAGTCATTGGTGACATTACAAACTGACTGTTTGTTATCAAGACTCCAACCTGTTTACGAGATTCAAAGTGGCTTCCAACGCTTCGAAACTGGTCTTCATGAACATCTTGTTCGAAGTAAGCTGCATGATGAGGTACGGGTCGTTCAAACCATTTATGAATCTTTCTTTTACCAACCCATCCACATTGAACACTGTAGCATCCGTTTTGAATGCACTCTATGCTTATTTTTACAGACTCGTGAAAAAGGCTCTCACATCTTCGTTGGGTTTCTGCACTCGTGTGTTAAAAATACCTTTTGCGTCGATGTTCACTGGTTCTGTCTTAACAAAAATACTTTTCATGTGTTGGAACAAATCTGTCATACCCATCGGTGTTATCGGGGTGCAATAGTCAAACATAGCCATGCAATCATCGTCAAGGAAAACAAGTTATGTATTGAGTAAATTAGCCAACGAAACCTTCGTAGAGCTAATATATAATTTGAAACGCTTCCACCAGGTTTCCAAATCCGTTCTTCGATTAAACTGGGCTGGTTTAAAGACCGAGTCTTTAATGTTCATTTCATGGGCAGGTGCAGTATTGATTGAGCTTAAATAAGGTAAGCCAGAATGTTCTGAACGATAAAGAGTATCGAAAAGGTCTATGTGTCTTCCAGCAGCGTGATCATAGACGCCTTCGTGTCTGAATTCAGTTTTGCGTAACCCATATGTTGTAATGGGTATTTTATCTTACATAGCTGTCTCTTCATCCTCAACTAACCTTTCCGATTGTGCTACTTCTGGGCCATCTAGCTCTTTTCCTTTCAGAATACCAAAATCTGATAATTGTGGAGTTGCGTCTACCTTAATCGAACATGCATCTCGTTTTGACTTCGAAATAGAGCACCTCTTCTTTGACATGATCCTTTCCTTCACTCCATACACGCTAATAGTCGACTCGCCACTTGTGTAATCATCATATACGTTTCCCTTTGGTTTAAACTTCGTGTTTGTATGCTTTTCATTAACACGTGTTAGCATCGGATTAACCTCGGCACGTGCAAAGTTAGATTTAACATCACGACGTGTTCTCGATGGCGTTTCACTCTCGTTAAAATCATCAAACCTCTTTCGCATGCTCGCGTCGATTCCCTGTCTACGAATTTATATCCTTTTTGATTGGCTCCAAGGCCTCCAAAATCGCGCTGTTTCAATTCTTCAATTCATTCTGGTGTCACTATACTACCACCAAATGCAAGTTTACTAAGCTTTATATCATTCGGAGTCGGTTTTAGTCCGCTTCGCACAGGTTCAGCTTCGCCATACATTTTCTCTCTTTTTTCCAATACATGCGCTAGGTAAGAAATCGCAACAGCGCCCATTGCCAGAAAACCTAGGCCTCCAGCACTCTACGCCACCACATCCATACCATACTTATCAATAAACATCCATAGTCCCAAATATAACACGCCGCTGTGTATTAAAAATTAGGGGCGGAACCACTCGAAAATTTGCATTTTTTCAAATTTTCTTTTTTTTTTTAAAAACAACACTTTAAACCAACACACGTGTTAGTTTTTTAAAATTTATTCTTATCTCGTATAAGTCAAAATTTTACCGCTATCACCAATTTAATAGCGTGTCGCTACTAAATAAAAGAATTTAGATTTCTTTCAAACACTTAATTGAAAACCAAAAACTAAACTGAAAACTTAAAAACAAAATAAAAGCAATGGCCGGAATAAGGGCTGGTGTATAGAGGGTGTTAAATATGGTTTAATTTTTTTTGGTTGAATTACAAAATTTATCCAATGTTGAAATGACATTGATAAAGTGCGATGATTAAAAAATTTTTTCAGTCTTAAATAAAAAAATATGATTTTAAGTTAATATTGCAAACATCTTTATGATTAAAATAAAAAAATCTTAAGTGAATCTATAATGAATATAATGAATTTTACAGAGCCGATTTGACGTAAAACGTAACGTAATTTTACGTAAAAATTGGTAAAAATGAAAATGCACAAAAAAAGCTTGATTTTTTGAATTTTTAATTATTTTCTAATACATTTTCAAAAAAGTAGTTTATATTCATTAAATCAAATTTAATTAATAAAATTGATTATATTTTACCAAAAGTTACTTTTTTTAACTTTTTTGTACTAATTTTTACGTAAAGAACAATACTCTATTTGCATTGAAATTTGGACCTTTTATTATTAATTAAGGAAAAACGAGTTCATATAGAATTATAAAAAAGAAGAGATTTATAGTAGAAAATTAATGCTTATTTGTACGAAGCGATTATTGAATGAAAATTCATTCGACTAAGCTATTTTAATGAAAATTCAGTCGAATAAGCTATTTGAATGAAAATTCATTCGAATATGCTATTTGAATGAAAATTCATTCGAATATGCTATTTGAATGAAAATTCATTCGAATATGCTATTTGAATGAAAATTCATTCGAAACTTCTTTTATTTGAATATTGCGTCGAATAACCATATTCGATTTCATCGCTAGTTTGAATGAATGGATATAAATGTTATAAATTTGAATTTGTTAATTTAATTAACCTGAATTATATGAATTATTTATTGTTATTGTTAAATAAATTAGATATCAAACATTTGATATTAATTTGATAATGAACCATTATTAGACATAACATGTCTAGTAATGTTTAGCATTTATTTCTTAAAAATTATCAAAATCATTAGATTAATTAAGTTTTAAAATTTTAAATGATTCATTTGATCTTAAAATTTGATCTGAAACTTCCATTTGCCCAAAAATCAACACACTTTTCTACCTTCTTTGCCTTTCTTCTTGATCGGTAATAACGCTTGACAATACGTGTATTTGATGCTAGAAAAAAAATACATGAATTTTTGTCTTATAAATAAAATAAAATACTAATCATTATTATGAAATTTTACAATTCAAAATTTAATTTTGTTTTGCTCTAATATATTTTAGCTAAACTTATCTAAATATCATTTGAAGCCTATTTTTGAGCAATTATTTAGATAACTCAATATGGATTTTACATTTGTATTTTAAGTTTTCAAATAAAGATTGCTATTAGAATTATCTTATATTAATTTAGTTTTGATCATGTGATAATAATTGTAAAAACAAAACCGTGATTTCTTGTTTAACAGTGATCAGATATATGAGCCAAGGAATAATGACAGCAAACCTCATAAAATATTTATACAACTTAAATTGATCAATTAAATCTCCTTTTATTTTTTTTTCTTCAAGTGTAGTAAGTTTAATCTTTTTGATCGCTCAAGTTTCTAAATCATCCATTTAGTTTAGTCTCTATTCTTTGGACACATTCTATACTTGTTATGTCTTTATTTACCATCGGATTCCTAACTTGAAAATCATATTATAAATGAGTTATAAATAAATGAGAGGCAGAATTGTTTTTTATTTAATGTCATTGACTAGACTTAACAACTCTGAGTCTAAGTAAAGAGATAAACAACTTATTATTTATTTAAAAATTAGTACATGAGAACAGTGTCCTATAACTGGAATAGTTCTTGTTCTCAGGTTTTGTCAAAAATTAGTTTACCTTATTTAAAAATTATTCACCTATTTGTTCACCTAAGTTTTATTATCTATTCTTAAAAAAGCTAGATGTAATATTAAAAAATAAGATAGATAAAAAAAATTATTATAATAAATTAATAAAAAAATTAAAGTTTGGTGGAGTAGGTAAAATTTGCGAAATAGTTGATTCAAAAATATCCCAAAAATCAAACACTTGAAGGGTGAAAAATTAATTTTAATTTTCTAAATTCTTTATTATTTGTGTCTAAAGGCTTCATTTAAGTAGAGAGAGTATTTGGGTATTTGGGATTGTTGAAAGGATAATACCAGTTCAACAAGATTATAGCAAATGCTAATTATAAATATCCTTCAAAAAAAAAATATTAACTTTTCAATGGTTTATTTTATACCAGTTTAAAGAATAATGCATTCTATTAAATAGCTTTATTCAATTTGCTCACATTATTCTTTACTGGTTCACGTTCACAAAAAAATAAGGTGAAATTTACGTAAAATTCGTTTGTAACAAAAATTGAATTTACATAATATTACGTAAAAATTGGTAGAAACGAAAATGCCAAAAAAAATTTGAATTGTTTTTTATTTTCTAATACAGTGCCGATTTGACGAGTGGATTTCTGATAATTTTTCGTAAAAATTGGTAAAAATGAAAATGCCAAAAAAAGCTTGATTTTTTGAATTTTTATTATTTTCTAATAAATTTTGGAAAAAGTAGTTTTTATTTATTTGATTATATTTTACCAAAAGAGACTTTTTTTTTAAAGTTTTAAACCCTATTTTACATAAAGAACAATACTTTATTTGCATTGAAATTTGAACCTTTTACTATTAATTAAGGAAAAACGAGTTCATATAGAATTATATATTAAATGAAAGGTCTTGGACTCATCTTTCGGCAAAATTATTTAATTTTTTTGATTTCCAAATAAAAATGTCAATTTTGGCAAAAAGAAAATGTCTTATTTTACAAAAAAAACTTTACAAATGAATTTGCAACGATTATTTTTTAGCTAAAAAATATAAATGCTTTTTTTCCTTTCAAAAACTGTTCATTATACAGTAATTTTTTTTAATTTCCAACCACAACTACATTTTAAATATGTATTCAGATTTGACTTATTGATTTTAATTTTGCTAGCCCAAATATCTAATCAATTGGTGCTGTGAAATTCAAATATACATCGAAAAAATATATAAAAATATTTCCTTTTTTGATAAGTTAAAATTAAATTAAAAAAAATTGGTCAGGTCGGTATGGTGAACCATAGTTTACTTATTATGAGAAAAATTCTTTTTCTCGGGTTTAGTGAACTATTTGCTCACTGTTTCTAAATTAATAATATAGGTAATATTTAAAAATATAAATAAAATGACATAATTTGAGAGATGGAAGAAATTGAGTATAAGCTGAGTAATTCATTTTATAAAAAATGTCCACACATTTTTTGTATTAAGAAAAAAATTAATAATAAACTATTTTTTGTTTTTACTTTTTATTATTCGCCAAATAGTGTACATTCTTTTGAACATTTTTTTAATATCTAAAAGAGATGTTGACAATTTATTATAAGGGATGATCTTAATGCAGTTGAAGCACATGTTTAGTATAACTTTTAGTTAAGCTTTCGAATCTACTTAGCTCTTCAAACCAAAAGTTAAGGTTTCTTAACTAATATCGATGATTAAATCTCATAAAATATCATTAATATTGCTAAAGAAGTGTTCCACTGAAACCATAAAAATCTTTTGTTCACCTAATTAAAAAATTGTTCACATTATCCAATTTTGGTTCACCTTTCCGTAAAAACAAATATTAAGTAAACTAAAAGTTCACAAAACCCGAGAAAAAAAATTGTTCACATAATAAGTGAAATTTGGTCACCTAGCTTACTAGACTTAATAAAATAAACATAAAAAAATATTGTAACAAAATGCAAAATATTTTTTTTTATCTTTTTTAATTTTCTCATATAAAAAAAATTTAAACAAGATACAAACAAGATAAAATATCATTAGTATTTTAAATTATTTTTGTTTTAATTAATTAACTAAAATAAAAAAAAAATAAAGATTTTTTTTTTGAAAAAAAATGTGCAAAAAATGCATGTTGGAGTTTTTTTTTAAATAATTGTTATTTTAGTTAATTTGATTTATCTGAAAAGAAAGTAATTAAGATCAATTTATATTTGAATTTTAAAAACCTAATAAATTAATAAATAAATACCCTTATTTCAATTTTTACGACTAGAATTAATTATTTTAAATCATTAATTTAAGATTAATTTTATAAGTTTATATTTAAGTTTTACAATTATATAAGACTTTTATTCTTACTAAATAATATTTTTTTAGCAAAAATATATTTTTTATACAAAAATATTGTTTTTAATACTGATCCCATTCTGATGGGTGATAAAAAATGAATTTTAACTTTTTAGAACAAAAATTAGTTTTTATACAAAAAAAATGATTTTCATTCCAAATATTGCTTAAAAAGCTACATGTTTTGATTTTAATTTAGACTGTAATTTTTGAAAATAATTTCTTATCTTGAGGAAAAATTATCTTTTATAAAAAATGTTGATTTTCAGTCCAAAAATTGCTAAAGAAACTTATGTTTCAATTTTAGTTTAGTCTGTTTTTTTGGAAAATAATTTCTTATCTTGAGGAAAAATTGTTTTTTTTTTTAAAAATGATCTTTTGTGTAGCAAAAATAATCTTTAAGGATTAAAATGACTTTTTTTGAAATAAGCTAAAAGAAAAATGATATGTTGAAATAAATAGAGGGAAGGCATGTTTAAATTTTTAAAGTTCAGGAAAAAATGAAGAAATTACTTGTTAGCAATTACTCAAATGAGTTTGATATTCGATATATCTTGATTCGAATATCCAACTTATTACAAAAATTATTTTTTCTTCCATAGTTTCATCTTTGCATTTTGGTTTTTCAAAAGCCTGCTTTTTATATAAAGATTTTATAATTTATATAATTTGTATAATTTTATCAAATAAAATAAAGCTTTTTTCAATTAAGATTCATCAAAAATTATTTTAAAATAAAAAAAATGTAAAATGTAAAAAAATAATAATTCCAGAAAAAAAATTAGAGACTTAACTAAAAAATAGGTGACAAAATTCTTGTCACTTATTCCATCTCTAAAAATTAGGGGTCCAGTCTTGATGTGATATAGGTAAGATACACTGGACAAAAATATGTAATCAACTGGTCAACTATGACTAAAAACACGATATTGGTTTAGATTTTATTAATGAAAAAATTTTCTTTTATTAGCAAAAATGAACTTTTTTTGAGCATTAAGCAATATTTTGAATTAAAACCAATATTTTTGTAGTAAAAATAAATTTTTATTCAAAAAAGATAATTTTTATTCAAAAAAATAATTTTTATTCAAAAAAATAATTTTTATTCAAAAAAATAATTTTTATTCAAAAAATAATTTTTATTCAAAAAAATAATTTTTATTCAAAAAAATAATTTTTATTCAAAAAAATAATTTTTATTCGAAAAAATAATTTTTATACAAAAAATAATTTTTCTTCTAGATAAGAAATTATTTTGTAAATAATATTTTTCTCTAAAAAGAACAATTTTAAATAAAATAAGGATTTATTTTAAAAGAACATTCCAAAATAGAATCCAAAATTGAAAAATGTTGTTTTTTTAGCAATAATCGAAATAAATATTAATTAATTTGCATAAAAAATAATATTTCCTCTGAATGAAAGATGATTTCTAAAAAAAAAAGAACATTTTTGCTTAAAAAAAGAACATTTTTTCTACAAAATAATAATTTTTGCAAAATAAAAGATGATTTTTGCAAAATAAAAGATGATTTCTTCTTAAAAATTAAAATTTCTGCATAATGAAAGATGTTTTTTGCTTAAAAGAAGATCGTTTTTGCTTGAAAATGATAATTTTTGCTTTAAAAAAGATGATTTTTTCTCAAAAATAATAATTTCTGCATAAAAAAGATCATTTTTTCTCAAAAATAATAATTTCTGCAAAATGAAAGATGTTTTTTGCTTAAAAAAAGATCGTTTTTGCTTGAAAATGATAATTTTTGCTTTAAAAAAGATGATTTTTTCTCAAAAATAATAATTTCTGCAAAATAAAAGATGTTTTTTTCTCGAAAAAAGATCTTTTCTTCTCAAAAATAATAATTTTTGCTAAATGAAAGATGTTTTTTGCTTAAAAGAAGATCGTTTTTGCTTGAAAATGATAATTTTTGCTTTAAAAAAGATGATTTTTTCTCAAAAATAATAATTTCTGCAAAATGAAAGATGTTTTTTGCTTAAAAGAAGATCGTTTTTGCTTGAAAATGATAATTTTTGCTTTAAAAAATGTGATTTTTTCTCAAAAATAATAATTTCTGCAAAAAAAAGATCATTTTTTCTCAAAAATAATAATTTTTGCTAAATGAAAGATGTTTTTTGCTTAAAAGAAGATCGTTTTTGCTTGAAAATGATAATTTTTGCTTTAAAAAAGATGATTTTTTCGCAAAAATAATAATTTCTGCAAAATGAAAGATGTTTTTTGCTTAAAAGAAGATAGTTTTTGCTTGAAAATGATAATTTTTGCTTTAAAAAAGATGATTTTTTCTCAAAAATAATAATTTCTGCAAAATAAAAGATGTTTTTTTCTCGAAAAAAGATCTTTTCTTCTCAAAAATAATAATTTTTGCTAAAAGAAAGATGATTTTTTCTCAAAAATAATAATTTCTGCAAAATAAAAGATGTTTTTTTCTCGAAAAAAGATCTTTTCTTCTCAAAAATAATAATTTTTGCTAAAAGAAAGATCATTTTTTCTCATAAAAAATCATTTTTTGTCAAAAATAATAATTTTTGCAAAAAAAAAGATCATTTTTTCTCAAAAATAATAATTTCTGTAAAATGAAAGATGTTTTTTGCTTAAAAGAAGATCGTTTTTGCTTGATAATGATAATTTTTGCTTTAAGAAAGATGATTTTTTCCCAAAAATAATAATTTCTGCAAAATAAAAGATGTTTTTTTCTCGAAAAAAGATCTTTTCTTCTCAAAAATAATAATTTTTGCTAAAAGAAAGATGATTTTTTCACAAAAAAAGATCATTTTTACTCTAAAATAAAAATTTTTGCTAAAAAAAAGATGTTTTTTTCTCGAAAAAAGATCTTTTCTTCTCTAAAATAATAATTTTTGCTAAACAAAAGATGTTTTTTTCTCAAAAAAAGATCATTTTTTCTCTAAAATAATAATTTTTGCTAAAAGAAAGATCATTTTTTCTCAAAATAATAATTTCTGCAAAATGAAAGATGTTTTTTGCTTAAAAGAAGATCGTTTTTGCTTGAAAATGATAATTTTTGCTTTAAAAAAGATGATTTTTTCTCAAAAATAATAATTTCTGCAAAATGAAAGATGTTTTTTGCTTAAAAGAAGATCGTTTTTGCTTGAAAATAATAATTTTTGCTAAAAGAAAGATGATTTTTTCTAAAAAAAAATCATTTTTTCTCTAAAATAATAATTTTTGCTTTAAAAAAGATGTTTTTTTCTCGAAAAAAGATCTTTTCTTCTCAAAAATAATAATTTTTGCTAAAAGAAAGATCATTTTTTCTCATAAAAAATCATTTTTTGTCAAAAATAATAATTTTTGCAAAAAAAAGATCATTTTTTCTCAAAAATAATAATTTCTGTAAAATGAAAGATGTTTTTTGCTTAAAAGAAGATCGTTTTTGCTTGAAAATGATAATTTTTGCTTTAAAAAAGATGATTTTTTCTCAAAAATAATAATTTCTGCAAAATAAAAGATGTTTTTTTTCTCGAAAAAGATCTTTTCTTCTCAAAAATAATAATTTTTGCTAAAAGAAAGATGATTTTTTCACAAAAAAAGATCATTTTTACTCTAAAATAATAATTTTTGCAAAAAAAAGATGTTTTTTCTCGAAAAAAGATCTTTTCTTCTCAAAAATAATAATTTTTGCTAAAAAAAAGATGTTTTTTTCTCAAAAAAAGATCATTTTTAGTCTAAAATTATAATTTTTGCTTTAAAAAAGATGTTTTTTTCTCGAAAAAAGATCTTTTCTTCTCAAAAACAATAATTTTTGCCAAAAGAAAGATCATTTTTTCTCAAAAATAATAATTTCTGCAAAATGAAAGATGTTTTTTGCTCAAAAGAAGATCGTTTTTGCTTGATAATGATAATTTTTGCTTTAAGAAAGATGATTTTTTCTCAAAAAAAGATCATTTTTACTCTAAAATAATAATTTTTGCAAAAAAAAGATGTTTTTTCTCGAAAAAAGATCTTTTCTTCTCTAAAATAATAATTTTTGCTAAAAAAAGATGTTTTTTTCTCAAAAAAAGATCATTTTTAGTCTAAAATTATAATTTTTGCTTTAAAAAAGATGTTTTTTTCTCGAAAAAAGATCTTTTCTTCTCAAAAATAATAATTTTTGCTAAAAGAAAGATGATTTTTTCACAAAAAAAGATCATTTTTACTCTAAAATAATAATTTTTGCAAAAAAAAGATGTTTTTTCTCGAAAAAAGATCTTTTCTTCTCTAAAATAATAATTTTTGCTAAAAAAAAGATGTTTTTTTCTCAAAAAAAGATCATTTTTAGTCTAAAATTATAATTTTTGCTTTAAAAAAGATGTTTTTTTCTCGAAAAAAGATCTTTTCTTCTCAAAAATAATAATTTTTGCTAAAAGAAAGATGATGTTTTCTCATAAAAAATCATTTTTTGTCAAAAATATTAATTGTTGCAAAAAAAAAGATTATTTTTTCTCAAAAATAATAATTTCTGTAAAATGAAAGATGTTTTTTGCTTAAAAGAAGATCGTTTTTGCTTGATAATGATAATTTTTGCTTTAAAAAAGATGATTTTTTCTCAAAAATAATAATTTCTGCAAAATAAAAGATGTTTTTTTCTCGAAAAAAGATCTTTTCTTCTCAAAAATAATAATTTTTGCTAAAAGAAAGATGATTTTTTCACAAAAAAAGATCATTTTTACTCTAAAATAATAATTTCTGCAAAATAAAAGATGTTTTTTTCTCGAAAAAAGATCTTTTCTTCTCAAAAA
The DNA here is from genome assembly GCA_025491095.1 of Brachionus asplanchnoidis. Taxonomy (NCBI): domain Eukaryota; kingdom Metazoa; phylum Rotifera; class Eurotatoria; order Ploima; family Brachionidae; genus Brachionus; species Brachionus asplanchnoidis. Next base: position 4,190 of record JAILYF010000109.1, on the reverse strand, counting down.
TAATAATTTTTGCTAAAAGAAAGATGATTTTTTCACAAAAAAAGATCATTTTTACTCTAAAATAATAATTTTTGCTAAAAAAAAGATGTTTTTTTCTCGAAAAAAGATCTTTTCTTCTCTAAAATAATAATTTTTGCTAAAAAAAAGATGTTTTTTTCTCAAAAAAAGATCATTTTTTCTCTAAAATAATAATTTTTGCTAAAAGAAAGATCATTTTTTCTCAAAAATAATAATTTCTGCAAAATGAAAGATGTTTTTTGCTTAAAAGAAGATCGTTTTTGCTTGAAAATGATAATTTTTGCTTTAAAAAAGATGATTTTTTCTCAAAAATAATAATTTCTGCAAAATGAAAGATGTTTTTTGCTTAAAAGAAGATCGTTTTTGCTTGAAAATAATAATTTTTGCTAAAAGAAAGATGATTTTTTCTAAAAAAAATCATTTTTTCTCTAAAATAATAATTTTTGCTTTAAAAAAGATGTTTTTTTTCTCGAAAAAAGATCTTTTCTTCTCAAAAATAATAATTTTTGCTAAAAGAAAGATGATTTTTTCTCATAAAAAATCATTTTTTGTCAAAAATAATAATTTTTGCAAAAAAAAAGATCATTTTTTCTCAAAAATAATAATTTCTTCAAAATGAAAGATGTTTTTTGCTTAAAAGAAGATCGTTTTTGCTTGAAAATGATAATTTTTGCTTTAAAAAAGATGATTTTTTTCTCAAAAATAATAATTTCTGCAAAATAAAAGATGTTTTTTTCTCGAAAAAAGATCTTTTCTTCTCAAAAATAATAATTTTTGCTAAAAGAAAGATGATTTTTTCACAAAAAAAGATCATTTTTACTCTAAAATAATAATTTTTGCAAAAAAAAGATGTTTTTTTCTCGAAAAAAGATCTTTTCTTCTCAAAAATAATAATTTTTGCTAAAAGAAAGATGATTTTTTCTAAAAAAAAATCATTTTTTCTCTAAAATAATAATTTTTGCTTTAAAAAAGATGTTTTTTTCTCGAAAAAAGATCTTTTCTTCTCAAAAATAATAATTTTTGCTAAAAGAAAGATCATTTTTTCTCAAAAAAAGATCATTTTTTCTCTAAAATAATAATTTTTGCTTTAAAAAAGATGTTTTTTTCTCGAAAAAAGATATTTTTTTCTCAAAAATAATAATTTCTGCAAAATGAAAGATGTTTTTTGCTTCAAAGAAGAACTTTTCTTCTCAAAAATAATAATTTTTGCAAAAAAAAAGATCATTTTTTCTCAAAAATAATAATTTCTGCAAAATGAAAGATGTTTTTTGCTTAAAAGAAGATCGTTTTTGCTTGAAAATGATAATTTTTGCTTTAAAAAAGATGATTTTTTCTCAAAAATAATAATTTCTGCAAAATAAAAGATGTTTTTTTCTCGAAAAAAGATCTTTTCTTCTCAAAAATAATAATTTTTGCTAAAAGAAAGATGATTTTTTCTCAAAAAAAGATCATTTTTTCTCTAAAATAATAATTTTTGCTTTAAAAAAGATGTTTTTTTCTCGAAAAAAGATCTTTTCTTCTCAAAAATAATAATTTTTGCAAAAACAAAGATTATTTTTTCTCATAAAAAATCATATTTTGTCAAAAATAATAATTTTTGCAAAAAAAAAGATCATTTTTTCTCAAAAATAATAATTTTTGCTTTAAAAAAGATGTTTTTTTCTCGAAAAAAGATCTTTTCTTCTCAAAAATAATAATTTTTGCTAAAAGAAAGATGATTTTTTCTCAAAAAAAGATCATTTTTTCTCTAAAATAATAATTTTTGCTTTAAAAAAGATGTTTTTTTCTCGAAAAAAGATCTTTTCTTCTCAAAAATAATAATTTTTGCAAAAACAAAGATCATTTTTTCTCAAAAATAATAATTTCTGCAAAATGAAAGATGTTTTTTGCTTAAAAGAAGATCGTTTTTGCTTGAAAATGATAATTTTGCTTTAAAAAAGATGATTTTTTCTCAAAAATAATAATTTCTGCAAAATAAAAGATGTTTTTTTCTCGAAAAAAGATCTTTTCTTCTCAAAAATAATAATTTTTGCTAAAAGAAAGATGATTTTTTCGAAAAAAAATCATTTTTTCTCTAAAATAATAATTTTTGCTAAAAAAAAGATGTTTTTTTCTCAAAATAAGATCATTTTTTCTCTAAAATAATAATTTTGGCTTTAAAAAAGATGTTTTTTTCTCATAAAAAATCATTTTTTGTCAAAAATAATAATTTTTGCAAAAAAAAAGATGTTTTTTTCTCAAAAAAAGATCATTTTTTCTCTAAAGTAATAATTTTTGCTAAAAAAAAGATGTTTTTTTCTCGAAAAAAGATCTTTTTTTCTCAAAAATAATAATTTTTGTTAAAAGAAAGATTAATTTTTCTCAAAAAAAATCATTTTTTCTCTAAAATAATAATTTTTGCTAAAAAAAAGATGTTTTTTTTCAAAAAAAGATCATTTTTTCTTTAAAATAATAATTTTGGCTTTAAAAAAGATGTTTTTTTCTCATAAAAAATCATTTTTTGTCAAAAATAATAATTTTTGCAAAAAAAAATATGTTTTTTTCTCAAAAAAAGATCATTTTTTATCTAAAGTAATTATTTTTTCCTAAAAAAAAGATGATTTTTTCTCGAAAAAAGATCTTTTCTTCTCAAAAATAATAATTTTTGCTAAAAGAAAGATGATTTTTTCTCAAAAAAAGATCATTTTTTCTCTAAAATAATAATTTTTGCTAAAAAAAAGATGTTTTTTTCTCGAAAAAAGATCTTTTCTTCTCAAAAATAATTATTTTTGCTAAAAGAAAGATGATTTTTACTAAAAAAAAATCATTTTTTCTCTAAAATAATAATTTTGGCTTTAAAAAAGATGTTTTTTTCTCGAAAAAAGATCATTTTTTCTCTAAAGTAATAATTTTTGATAAAAAAAAGATGTTTTTTTCTCGAAAAAAGATCTTTTTTTCTCAAAAATAATAATTTTTGCTAAAAGTAAGATGATTTTTTCTAAAAAAAAATCATTTTTTCTCTAAAATAATAATTTTTGCTAAAAAAAAGATGTTTTTTTTCAAAAAAAGATCATTTTTTCTTTAAAATAATAATTTTGGCTTTAAAAAAGATGTTTTTTTCTCATAAAAAATCATTTTTTGTCAAAAATAATAATTTTTGCAAAAAAAAATATGTTTTTTTCTCAAAAAAAGATCATTTTTTATCTAAAGTAATTATTTTTTCCTAAAAAAAAGATGATTTTTTCTCTAAAATAATAATTTTTGCTAAAAAAAAGATGTTTTTTTTCAAAAAAAGATCATTTTTTCTTTAAAATAATAATTTTGGCTTTAAAAAAGATGTTTTTTTCTCGAAAAAAGATCTTTTCTTCTCAAAAATAATAATTTTTGCTAAAAGAAAGATCATTTTTTCTTAAAAATAATAATTTCTGCAAAATGAAAGATGTTTTTTGCTTAAAAGAAGATCGTTTTTGCTTGAAAATGATAATTTTTGCTTTAAAAAAGATCATTTTTTCTCAAAAATAATAATTTCTGCAAAATAAAAGATGATTTTTTCTCGAAAAAAGATCTTTTCTTCTCAAAAATAATAATTTCTGCAAAATAAAAGATGTTTTTTTCTCGAAAAAAGATCTTTTCTTCTCAAAAATAATAATTTTTGCTAAAAGAAAGATGATTTTTTCTAAAAAAAATCATTTTTTCTCTAAAATAATAATTTTGGCTTTAAAAAAGATGTTTTTTTCTCGAAAAAAGATCTTTTCTTCTCAAAAATAATAATTTTTGCTAAAAGAAAGATCATTTTTTCTTAAAATAATAATTTCTGCAAATGAAAGATGTTTTTTGCTTAAAGAAGATCGTTTTTGCTTGAAAATGATAATTTTTGCTTTAAAAAAGATCATTTTTTCTCAAAAATAATAATTTCTTCAAAATAAAAGATGATTTTTTCTCGAAAAAAGATCTTTTTTTCTCAAAAATAATAATTTTTGCTAAAAGTAAGATGATTTTTTCTAAAAAAAAATCATTTTTTCTCTAAAATAATAATTTTTGCTAAAAAAAAAGATGTTTTTTTTTTCAAAAAAAGATCATTTTTTCTTTAAAATAATAATTTTGGCTTTAAAAAAGATGTTTTTTTTCTCATAAAAAATCATTTTTTGTCAAAAATTATAATTTTTGCAAAAAAAAATATTTTTTTTTCTCAA